>JAOYMR010000004.1:2753597-2769662 GCA_025802075.1 Tenebrosternarchus preto | reverse complement strand
TAACACAGTGTGACAGAGGATAGTTTTTCGCTAATGATCTCCTGCGGATATTTAAGCACCTGCATGCTTTAGGTGGCAGATCTGGTAAGGGCGCATCATTCTGTGGCCCAGCTGAATAATGATCAACGGCTCCCCTATTGGCCAACAACAAAATTACAGCTGTTGTTACCTTGAGGCAAACTGCATTGTCTGATGCCTGATGTAAGGCTTGGCTGTATCCCAGTTCAACTGAATGGGAGACGGATCGAAAGTAATTATTGAGAAAACGTCTCTCACAGCAGGGACTCTCCTGGCGATCCCCTTTACGAGGGGGTAAAACCAACCACTGTTGCAAGCCGTCTATTGTGATAATGCTGTACAATAAGTGACTCATTTTAGATGACTTAATTGCCCTGAACTCTTCTTTAAAATAATCTCTATTAGAAAGCTGCTGTCGTACCCATCATCATCTTAGGCAAAGAATGAGCTAAAGTTTTAATAGATTCTTCTGATGCTACTGTAGCTGTGTTACACACTGAAACCTGACTGCATACCTCCATAGAAGGCTAGTCTGTCTGTGGATTAATGGTTTGAGTGGAGATGAGTTGGGATTTGGTGTGATAAAAAACTCTTTCCCAGAGGAAGAGAGAGAGAGAGAGAGAGAGAGAGAGAGAGAATTGGGTACAAAATACCAGCTTGCATTTCAGCTATACACAGGATATTAGAGCTGTTTAGAATAATTGTTTATTGGGCGATCTGGGTCTGTAGATTGTAATACCTAGAATGGCCTCTAATAGGTAAAGCAGGTTTTACCTCCATCCTAATTGAAATATTTAACTTTTTTCATTTTGCCAAAAGAGTTATCAAAAGAGCTATATGTGTTAAGACACTCAGACGATGTTTCATGTATATTAAATACATATTCTGTTTCATGTATATTAAATACATCTTCTGCAAATTCTCCAAAATGCCACCCATAAATAAAAAATGAGTAATTAAGTTGTGTAAGCTGCATGCTCCATGGCTGATAGCTATGTGTTACTCTTGTTAATTCTTAGGTGCCTAACCTTCTTGTTTCTATCTAGAACACTACAATTGTTTCTATCTAGAACACTACAAATGTTTCTATCTAGAACACTACAAATATCTGAATGATCCATATTTTAGGACTGAAGAAACCTTTGGGTTTGTTTTTGGAAAATGATGATAGTATCAGGATGATTAGAAGTAATTGTAGAAGACAACAGTATTGGAGGATTTTCTGAAGATTGCATTACTGTACAATTTATATATATAGATCTGAGAATACTTTATCAATCTAATTTTTTTTATTTAAACAGATCAGCTGCTGTAGGTTAACTAAGATAGCTCTCCTCTAGAGATGTTTTTTTTTTATTTTATTTTAAGATTTGTCTTTTTATTTTTAGCTGTGAAGCACCTCACAGACTTACCCTTAACATTCCACTCATAATCTTTGCTGGTCTGGACCCACTGAATCTGTGGTGCAAGAGTTCAGAAGGTTATTTACCTGATTTACCATCATTTCTAAGAGCATTGGGAGCCACAACTAAAGCTACAGCAGTGAATCATCAGTGGTCCTGACTTTGTGTTTAGAAAGAAAGAAAGAAAGAAAGAAAGAAAGACCAGTTTGCAGAGGAAGAACGTGGTCCACCATGTGTTCTTCTGACTTCTGTTTCTGGATTAGTGAATGCCCACATCCAGG
Organism: Tenebrosternarchus preto; assembly: GCA_025802075.1. NCBI lineage: Eukaryota > Metazoa > Chordata > Actinopteri > Gymnotiformes > Apteronotidae > Tenebrosternarchus > Tenebrosternarchus preto. Next base: position 2,767,960 of record JAOYMR010000004.1, on the reverse strand, counting down.
TGCGTAATCACTGTGCTCTCAGTGGAAACGTGGATCCGTTCTTAGAAGGTTCACTGGTTCACTGGGGAAACCAGCAACAGCTACAGCCAGAGTGCCGATAAACTGGCATATGGTTGAGTGAGTGGGCTGATGGAGAAGTGCTGTGGGTGTCTCTTTTAAATACTGGGGGATGTGGCAGTGTCTGACAGAAAAAGACTAAAGATGCCAGAGTACCTCTGGCAGACTGTACCATCACTCTGAGGACCTCTGGCCCATGCGAATGCTGGTTCTTCTGCTCCTTCTACCATGCTGGCTTCAAATAATCATGAGCTACGTTTGAAACCTTGATTCGTGAATTAGAGATTGATGCATTTCCCATTCCCACAGCATGACTCCACTGTACATTGTGGTCCACTGTGGGCTGGTTTACATGCACTTATACCCATATTATGTGAGGATAATCTAGGAATCACATTTGTCTGTACCCAGCATTGTCTCCAACAGACACTGCTGTTTGACCATAACAGAGTTCACAGGATGAAACAGGAACTGGAGATGATAAGTGGCTGAGAGAATCTAGGTCAGTGATTGTTATAATAATGTTGTTACACAGTCATACAAATAAATAAATGTTGGTACATTACATTTTCAAATGTAGGATTTCAAGCCTCTGTATCAGAAGTCACTTACATTCACAGGCACAGTGTATTACTCTACAAATCCTCTCAGGTGTCAGGCAACTAACCCAACACATATCTAAAAACCTAAAACCAAAAATCTGATTATCTAAAAAAGTATGAAAGGACTGTGATAGTGTTGTTGTGGTTGTTTGTTGTTGTTGTGATCAATGCAGAAGTTCTTAGCAAAAGTCACATACACTGAAATGTCTCACCAAATAATTGCTTTCATGCTGTTAAATCTATGGATTTCACTTTTGACTTTCTGAATGAAATATTTTAACATTTTTAATTGAAGTTGGTGACACAAAGAGCCAAGTTAGTACAGCAGTAAAGCAAGGAGAAGCTCGGAGTCCAGAGTGCAAATATGCTACGCCCCTTGAATTATCTGACAGAACTGTCATAAACACTAGGTAAACATATGTTTTGTTAATAGATATAGACACAATCTTGGAGTATCCAATGACTAGAGTATTCTAGATGTATACCAGTATTCTAGAGTATTCCATATGCAAATCTATTGCAGCGAGATTGTTCATGTCAGTACTTCCATTTGCAGACATTGCACCAGAGGCATGCAGGAGGTGTGTCCTCAAAGCCCACAGTTCTATTGGCTATGTAATTATTCAGACACGTATTAAGCCTATCAGAACCTTCAAAAGATTGTGACAAGATCTATCAGTCATAGAGATTTCATTCATAACGGTGGAATACTCAGCAGTCCTTGAATAATTTAAGCCAGTTTAGGGGCAGACAAATCACAGACAGTGTGTGCCAACAAGCTCATGTCATTATCCTCATTACAACTGTGATGCGGCTGAACCTCCTGACCTCCTGATTCCTTCTCTCAGAGGTAAACAGAACTTCATCAGTACAGGGTGACAGGAATGTTACATAACTGGCATTTCTATTAATGTCGTAACGGGTGCTTCTAGTCCGTTCTAACAGTACTTGTCTATGACATTGTGAAACTGCATAGAGAATTCTTGGGGTTATTGGAGGACATAAATAATGTGGCTGTACCACTGGAATGGGGCATATCAGCCAAGTCTGGACACGTAGAACAGCTAATTAAAATCCCACTCTCAGTTGAATCCTTCTCTCATTAATGCAAATGGACTGAGTCCAGAATATCTGACCCTGGCCCTCCAGTCTGTGGAACGGCTCTGACATGTTTCCGAAGCCTGAGAGTTACGAGGTCTGACGCGCTGGCTCCAAAGTAATCATCTCAGAGACCCACACACTGACTGCTGAAGGGGTCGGTATGCTTGTAAATGAAGTTGAACGTTGTGAAGTTTAGTTGAATTGCTTAATGAAGAGAATCTCAGAGTCAAATTGAGTCAAGCAGCTATAATATTCACTTATTAAGGATCACTTTAGCATTCCGACTGATAATGACCTCAAGATCCTGCTATTCCGGTCAAAAGTCTTGCTCTGTCAGTCACTGATCGAAAGAGGACTCAGAGTCCAGCTTGGTTTTAAAACAACTAGTTTCATATCCAAACCCAGTACACCACGCAAGCAAAAAACCTATCCAATGGACTGTGTTATAAAGATAATATATAAATATTAACCATTTATAACCACTGTTAGAGGATAATGTTTGTAAAAAGAAACTGAAGTGGCGGAACAGTTTCGGAATAGTCATGTAGCCTTGAATAATTGTTGAAAGCTGATTTAAAAGGTTATATCCACCAGAAACCAACTAGAATTAGAATTAGATTATAATACTCACACCATAATACTGTCATAATAAAAATGTCAAATGTCACTCCAAATGTAAAATCTAAATATGCATAATTGAAATTAATTCTACGTGAAGTGATATGTCCTTCCTTTCGCGTTGCACATTAATGAATGTATGAATGTGGAAAATGGATGTCATCTGCAGCCTACGGCGGTGATTCCCAGCTTTAGGGGGACTCACAGGGTGCTTTCCTCTCCCTCGCACAACTGATCCAGCTCATTAGCTCATTATCAAACCCCTTGTGAAATGGCTTGTGACAGAGGCACAAGCAACCCCTAAACCTGAGATCCCATGACCTATGCCTTGATTTTCCTACTGGGGATTATATCAAAATAAAAGTGTATACTGTGTATAGTATACTGTGTATAATATACTACACACAGCTGAAAGATCAGCATTCTGGAATGAAATTTTGTGGGCATTAAAGCCCATACAATTTGTCTAGCTGGGCGATCATATGTTGCAGCCCTATTACCTGGTAGTGGCTTTTTCTCCTGCACCTACAGTACATTCGTCTGGATTTCCACAGAGCAGCACTGCTCTCTGCGCTGTGTAGACATGCCACACGACACGCTTGAGCCGAGCCCTTCTGATTGAAAAATTGGAGCACATTCCAAACATAAGCCAGCTACTGTCTCCCGAACGAAACAAATCACCACGTTAAAAGGTGTGATTTGCTGCCCCGTTCTCTCACACGCGCCGTGTGCAGCCAATCAGATCGGGTCGCCTCCGTTCCACGGGGAAATAGCACTGAATCTTCGTGCCACGCCGTGGCTGGGTCTCGTCACTTTTCAAAAATGCACATGACACGTGCTGTTATTCTCTATAGCTGCCTTCACTGTTTTTCTGAATATTAAAGCACACAACAAAAGAGGCCATTACATTGTACCTTCATGGTCATACGTTCCACACTTGTCAACTCTAGTGTCAAGTAAACGTGAACCTGGAACTTTAATCAGACTGCCACAAGGTTTACTAACACCAGTGCCTTAAGAGTTGGGCATAAAAGTACTGTAACTTGACCAAGAATTGGTAAGTCTCTATGTTTTAGGCAGGTGAGATACAGAGACTATATCAGCTAAATGAAAAATAAATTGGGGTCAATTCCTTTCAAGAAAACCAACCGATAGATATACAAATAATGACCTTTAACTGTTAAAATATCTTGATCTAATCTCAAACACCTTTGATTAAAGTATGGGATTCATCCAAATTAAGATTACAGTAAATTACAATGCAAGAGGCCCTGAATGCTTCTCTCTTTAGGTGGAGGTAGTGGTAGGCTGACGTAGCCCACTATCTCTGGGTGAATACTGTGGATGGTGCAAAACAACTCACTGCATGGGCAGGTATAACCGCTGATAAAGCCAGCTGCATTCTGGGTTATCTCATACAGAAAGTGCATTACTAGGAGTGCTCTGATACCCTAACACAGAAATATACATATAAATTCATCGAAACCCACAAGCAACAGCAGAGAGAAGCATGCAAACACACACATACGCACATACACACACACACACACACACACACACACACACACATACACACACACACACACACACACACACACACATAGATATTCTTTTGCCTTTTTCCATCTTCTGCTCTCACTCAGTTCAAATCCAAAGGAGCTTTACTGCCACAATCATTTTCAGATACTGTTTGCATGAAGCATTACTGCGTATTTATTTCCTTCACAGTATTTCTGTCTGTCATTTACCCACCCAGACACATACACACACAGTAATCCATGACCAATATCATCCGTGGTGTGGCGTTTATGACTGCCTGTAGCGACAGATGTGTGGATCCCTCTGAACTAAAGGACATTCATCCATATGAAGTGGTTTGGCTGCCTGCTGTGAAATGCGAATTCACCACTCCTGTTCCACCGTATACATTAAGCACGCATTGCATTGATTAAGCACCTGTTTCAAAAGACCTCCCTTCCTCACAGCGCACCAGAGCTTGCGCTTCGATATGCTGAGCCATGATGTTAAACCTGACTGCACTTCATTCGACAAGAGGCGGGATTTTAAAAGACGCTTCCTTAGTAGGCTGCACCCAGCTGACCCCTATATGGACTCCCCTAGTCTGACCTTCCCCAGTCTGAGGTGACCACGTGGATGAGACGCGTCTGCTCGACTGGACATATCGATGTTCGAGGTTTGCCGTTTGCATGGTGTGATTAACACTGTGATGATTTCATTAGGCATCATCGATTTCTGTTGTCACGCCAACGCCTGGCTTATGTTCTACTATATATTTCTGAAGCTAACAGAACAGGATAAAAGTCACAAAAAAAAACTTTACATAAATTTAAATAATGTCATATTTGATCTGACTAACAATTTTAAAAATCTATATGTGCTTCTAAAAATAACACAAGCATGTTTCCTTTATAAAATATTTCCTTTATAAAAGGAAACATTTTAAAATAATAATAATTTCATATTATACAAATGTACATTTCAAACTCAATGAACCTGAGCCAACACATCAGTCATCAGTGACTTCCCAAGACAAAGCAGTCCCATATTACACATAGTAAACATAAAACCTTAGTGGACTGTATGCCTTACTGCCGGTAGTTGAGATTTATCTGGCAGTTTCTGTCTTCATGAGAAGAGCAACGGTGAACAGACCTTTATGGGAAATGATAGCAGGAACGAGGTTTTCTACATACCTTTATAAACCCCAGAAGATGGTAGAAGATGGTACTCTACTAAGAGGGATCAAGCCAAACAGTAAGTGGAATCATCAGAATTGTAGGATGCAATCAGGCAGATCTTCAGCCTTTTGTTGATGGAATGAAATGAACAATAATGGCCACTCGATGAATTTGAAGCATGGTTTATCCACTGGTCAACAGTGATTTAGCTACCTGCAAAAAATACCTGTTTATTATGAATTGTTGCAGGCTAAATATGTTTTCAAAATTTCTCTATCACCGATAGCATTTTTGTCACTGTATATTCAGTGGTACCAAGGAAAATAGTTCTGCTCTGTGCCATCAGACTACTTCTGGACACTGGGATGTTCCTGGTCCAAATACAACCAAAATTCATACACTGTACATTTTTTGTACACATTTTAAGTAATATGTGTAAATCAGGCAAAAGATCTACCTGCAAAACAGCAGTGCCAGATACTTTTAATACCTTAGTTGGAATATGAATTGGTTGGACTTCATACTTCATACTGCTCAATAACACACAACATGCTTTCACATAATTCAGTTGGTGGCTAACAGTGCCTGTACAGGGGTGGCTGTTGGCATGATATTATTAAGCTAACCTGATCCTGCTGGTATTCATCGTGCTTTCTCTGCACAGTTAGCTTTAGGTACAGTCCAGTCCATATGAAACTGGAAAGAAACACAATTCTCTTCGGCTCTGCACTCCAGCACACAGGAAATGAAACAATGACCAGGAGGTTAAAGTGTCCAGTGTCACCAGTTTTTTTTATAGAGTAATTAAATATATAGTCAGTGGACCATACAGGAACCATACAACCCTTTTTGAAGTGTTCATCTGTGTCAAAAGTCAGAAGGTCACCCCAAGGCTAAGAGTTATGGCAGTAATGCTTCTTAAAAGACTGACTCCAAGGCTTTCAGTGGAGTAAAGCCTCCTCTAACCAACTACTGCCTCTTCTTACCCTCTACTGCCTCCTCTACCTCACTAATGCCTCCTCTATCTCACTAATGCCTCCTCTAACTCACTAATGCCTCCTCTAACTCACTACTACTTGTTCTCTGTCATTGTTAATATTTAGTTCTCTGCATATAGATGATTGTAATTAGTATTGTATCATGCTTTTTCATGGGTGCTGTGCTATACCACAGAGAGCTTAACCTTTGGAACAAGCAAAAAGATATTTCAAATGCATCATTTATCTTCTTCTGGCAAACCAGTTCTTTATAGGCCTGTGCCAAGAAGATCAGTTTGGCATTAAGGTGGTGAACTTAGCCAGTCATATTCAATTCATTTGTGCCCAGTTTGAGATTATTTGTTTCTAGAGAAAATCCTGACACCTGGAACCTCAACACTACTGTTAGCTAGGCACTGCCGAGAAAATTCCAAACTATCTTGGGACTAGAGCTCAGAAGCAATAAGGTAAAGTAAAATGCCAAAGATGTTTATTAATATTTTCAGTTGCTTAGAGTGCTGTAGAAAGATTGCAAAACAGTATTCTTGAGAAGTTTTAGGCCTCTTATAAAGGTCACAGCAAGAATTAGGTCAGGGCAGCCTAACTCTAGGCACTTTTTCAGGTCCAAATTCCACTTTGTACTCCTAATGCCCAGAGGCAGAGACCCGGGCACTTCCATATTGCACAGATGATTTTATGTGATTACTGGACATAACAGTGGGATACATCTCAACAGCTCTCTCATTAATCTACCCAGTTCAAGTCAGAGTCCTTTCGCTGGAATTGTTTAGGGGCTGCACTCTTTCCAGGATGCTCCTGTCAGGTTTGTCCCCCGTAGCCGAGCTGCAATAACTCATCTTAGGATGCATACACAGCCAAGGCAGCAACTGGAGAACAGACTGTGGAAGTCCTGTTCTGTGATCACGACTGTGTGTTTCCCAGCTGTCCGAGAGAGTAATCCCTGCTCCTGCTCACGACAGACCTCTAACCCGTGCCGGATGGTCTAGTTGCACAGGGCCTGCACTCGGGAAGAGTGCACTACACGTCCACTATCACATTCCCTGCTGCACATATGCTGGGTATGATCTCGGTGTAAAAATCCAAACCAGTTCACTAGGGGTGCTCTTACTATGGTTTGCTTCCAGTATACAAGCCTGGCATCAAATACACCTCGGCTGTACAACTCAAGTTCTCAAGTTCTGTGGTGCTCGACTCAGATCCTAGAGTATCTTATAGAGTTTTTCTTTCTACATCTAATCTAACACACCTGACTCTATTATTCCGATGCACCTGCATGCCTTAATTATCTTGAACAGGTGTGTTAAATGATGGGGTATCCAACTCTGCTACTGGAAATCATTCCTTCTGCAGGACTCCATCCCTATGGTTTCCCACCTGGCTATTCAAATATCCCTAAAAATACCTACTTGGTGAAGTCTGTTAGACTGAGGCAAAAATTTATATTTATACGAGTTATTAGGCTTCTAGGAAAAGGTCTAAACCAAACTCGTCTAGTATATTCTAACAGGTTGTAAATAGGGATTCTTTTTTATCGATAATTTTGTATTTTCTTTCTGTATACTATGTATACAAAACTACATTTTCACGATATGATTTTTGCTCGATTTCCCCCCTGTATATATGTGAACGTCTTGACTTTGCTGGATGTGTTTTAACATTCCTATCGTGACAGTTTAACTGCGTCTGAATCTGGATAAACCGTACACTGCGGAGCATGGAAATGCTTTATAGTGAAAAAGAGTATACGCTCCGCATTAGACAACAATGCATGTCCCCCTCCGCATGTCAAAGTTAGAGATCAAAGCTCCCCCGCCCTCCTGCGTCGCTCGCTTACCTTCCTCAGGGGGAAGAATCGATGCATCGCGCGAGAGCCGCAGAGCGCGGCGCGCCGTTATTTATTCCGTGTGGCGTTTTGCATCTGCATTGTTTCATCCCCGCGTGACCTTTCCGTGCTTTTCAAAGAAACATTTTGAAATTGTAAAGGATTATTCGCGGGTCGCTCCGGCTCTCCTCGCGGGATGTCGTGTGCCAGAGCAGTCTGCACACACGGTGTTATTTAAGTTTGTGCAGGTGTCTGTAACTACACTGCTGATCCTAAATCAGTGACATTTGCACTCATAAAAAGGATTCAGTAAAATGCAGTTTTGTGGCAAACGTGTGCCTTTACTTTATTTATCAAGGAGGCTAGAATAAAATTTAAACTGTAACAAACTAAATTAGGTGCTAAATCATATTCAACAAATACTATTAAGACTCTTGACGCCTGAGTTAAATGTAATTCGTTTAAATTATCAGTGAGGACCTGCATAAATAGTCTCTGCGATAACTTAACAGACATTATAATGAGTAAATAAAATACATTTGATTACGCACAGCTAAATATAATTGTTATTGTTCGAAGTCATATTTTGAGGAACTGGAAGGATAGTGAAGCTGTTTTCTGTTTTAACAGAAAACGCATAGTAAATATTATTCTGACTTTCACTATTTACATTTGTTCGAACTTGGCTAGTAATCACGCGCTTAACTTGCAGGCCTTAAACCCCCCCGCTTTGGGGCCTTGGGTCCTTAAATCCGCCAAAAGACAAACAAGCTTTAGTTTCCACGGAATCTGCTTGCATTCGCTGGCTCTAAAACTGCTCTGATGTTCAGCGAAGTTTGAGAAGTATGGCCTGCCGTTGCTCGGCAGCGCCACATTCCCATTTGTGGACAGAAGCTGTCATGATCATCTTTTTTGAAGTTTTATTTATGGATGCCCTCTATGTTTCATAACGTCTAAAGGACTATATATGAGAGCTTTTCACATCCACTTCCACAGACCCATTGAGTCAAGTGTTCCCGTCCCTCAACACACATGAATGAACTAATGAAGCACTTATAATAGTACAAACAGGCACTGGGGTCCCATCACAAGAATGAAGAACTCTGATTACATATAAACTTTCAATCTTCACAGCTGGATCAGAGGTAGGGTTGAAGCACAGTCCTTGGCCTCCTTTTTCCTGCAAATATCAAACAGCCCAGCAGGGGGCGACACTAGGAAAGGCCTAAAACCTGCTGTTCAGGGAGCGGCTACATCTCACTCCGTTCAGAAAGTGGGGCGTGTCTTCGAGCTCCGATCATGGAGCCGTAGTGCATCCTGGGAGTTTACCATACAAACACAGCTGATGAATTCACAAATGTCTTTCTTGTGATAAAAAAATAAGTGCTTTGGTTTGAAGGGTGACACCTTTTTCGGGACAATTTCCAAGGCATGGGGTCAAAGAGCTTTGGATGCCTGTTAACTTTGATAGAACACATTAATGAACAGGGCTCAGTGGGCCATCGCAGAGATGGGATTTGATAGGCTGTCCAGTGCTTATTAAGACACAGTGAAGGTCAATGGTATAAAAGCCCTGCACTTTGTATGGAACACATGAGATAACTGTTTACAAGAGTTACATTTAAAACACTGACAAGGCTTGGATGTGTTTACAGAACCCAGATTAATTAACACCATTCTTCCTCTAGACATTTAGTGCATGTGATGCAAATATTTGCATTCAAGGCAACATTTTTGCTTATAAGGCTACAGTGTTTACAGTGTCCCTGAAGATGCAAGTACGCAGTTTAATAGCATTAATCATCCCGGAGACAGTCCACGTTACACGTAAAAAACAAAAAAAAGATGTTGGCTTCTGTGGTGCTATAGTTTTTAAATATTGTAATTGATTAATATTGTCTTGCATGAACTTTAATGGTGTCTTATATCAGAAAGGAGAAGTGGAAATAGAACATGTCATTGCGCACCAAGTGTTGGTAATTCCTTAGTGAGTAAAAGTCATTAGCGTTTAGTGTACAGGTACAGCCTCTTATTCCTGCTTCCCCTCTTTACAGTAATGTGTCGCCGAGTTCTCCAGCACCAGGGAACATTCTTCGAATCTTTGGCTTGTTGTTTCCTCTCATCTCAGGAAAGAGATGAGCGAGGAACTTTATTTCATTAACATTTATCTCAGTGTAGCCATTTGCCAAGTTAATTTGTTGTACTCAAACAAAACATCGATATTCGGTAGACGTGCACAGTTTGAAGATTTGCTACATGCAGCTCATTCAGATTTGATTTTTTTCTCAATTCCCCCCAAATTTTACGATTTCTTTGGGGGGGGGGGGAGTACTGATATCGCCATGGAATATCCATGGTGATATACTATCCTTTCAAACTGGACCTCCCCAACGTCATTCACTCCGCACAGGCCATGTACTGTCAAAGCTAAAACACTGTGACGGAGCTCGACCTCACGTCAGCCAGTCAGTAACAATGGTACGACCAGCAACTGGCCTGGCTACAGAGAAGAGGAACACCTCCCAACTCCACCCTCCGTTCACCGATGTCTTGCGCTGATTAAAGACCTGGCGGCAAATGTTAGACAAAGAACGGTGTGGTAATATGCTAAAAGTTTGCATTTAAGATAACATCCACAACAAAGCAAACAAAGAAACAAAACTTTTTAAATTAAAATAGAAGTGGCAGGACTAAACATGAAAGTCTGGAGGTGGATATGTGACGAAAATGTGACTGTGGAGATCAGATGCTGTTTAAGTACGACGTGTCATTGTCCAAGTAAGATTTGTTTTTTTTTTTCCTTTACCTGACGGGATCTCTTCTTTTAGACTGTTTGTGAACATGAAGTAAAGGCTAAGCTGTTGTCTAAAAAGCATCCAAACTGGGAGGGAAAATAACTGATTTGATGTGATGTTTTGCTGTTTAGACGTCAGTGCTAAGATTAAACACGCTTCACTTGTTGTTATTTTAAACTTGGGAGTTTGAGTTCATTTGGCAACGACTTGCTTTCATATCTTATGCTATTAAATAAAGAAACTTGGATTTTAGAAAAGGGTGCAGGAAAAGACTCCTTCACTAACATATCCAGTCATATGGATGAAGCACAGCTAGAACAGATGCTAAAATGAGTCCATTAAAGCTGTTACATTTTCGAATGTACCATCTTGACTTCTACAGGCTACCAAACGTGTTAATATATTCATCGTGCTAATACACATTCGCACCTCGAGACTTCATTGGTATGCCGAGACAAAAGTGACGGTTTGAAATATTGATGCATCTCCATGCTTATCCTAATCACCGAACTCATAATAACACTGAGTGCATTGAGATTATGCCTGTAAAGTGGGCGGGGTTTGCTGAGAATCCAGGCCTAGCCCCTCCGTCTAGCTCCAGCACTGTTCTCCACGATTTGCATGATTGAATTTGCAGCTCAGTTCATCTCACTGTTTACCACAAAGCGGTGAAAGTACATTTGTTTTGGGACCTAGATTATGTGATAGAGCATAACGATCCTGAAAGCCAAAAGTCAACAATGATCCAAGGTCCTGACACAAGACCTTTAAGAAATGAATGAAACCGTTGTCATAGTTACCACTTTACCTTTGAAGTTTCAGTTATTTTAGGAAATATAGTGCTTTACTGCTTTGATTGGTATAATGTAGTGGGAAACAATGCTGCCTTTCATGTAGGGGATGGGGATTCTAAATGGGCAAGAGTACCATGCTATAAGAAACAGACTTTCTTGTGCAATGTTTGGTAAAACATTCTCAGTTGTGTTTAACTCAATTACAGTTCATACTTATTGATCTCAAGCTATCAAATGAACTGCGCTTTTATTCAGAATCCTGAACCCAAACATTTATTACATATTTATGATTTGTTGGTAACAGATTTATTTTAAATATGTCTTAAAGTAGTTTGAGTTCTCACAGGTTCTAGAAAGTGAAACAAACAGGCATTTCCGAATGCATCCCTGACTCTCTTTGAGTTGAATCTGTTGAACCATTTGAATATGAATAGAAATTAAATGGGCAGCAATGGTACTGGTTTGGACTATAAAGTAAAAGCAAGTACCCAAACAACACATTGGCTCAGGCTACAGAGGACTTGGCTTGTGTGTGTCTTTTTGATTTTCAAAAGCATTTCAGAAATGGACTTGTAACACCTGAGAACAAGGAATGTTCAGGATATTACTCAAAAATGTTCAGGATATTACTCAAAAATGTTCAGGATATTACTCAAAAACCAGTGCACTATCAGAGTGAAAGATAAATGTTTATGATTTAGGTTTATATATATATATATTATTCTCCCATTTGAAGTTATGTCATCTGAAGCATTTGTAAAGTGGTTTTCAAGATTAATCTGCACAAGTAAAAATAAATTAGTGATAAACAAATGACTCTGTTGATGATGCTGATGACAAAATAAGTGCTTTATCCTCTGTGAATCGGTATCCATCTATCCATTATGACAGTATAGCATTCACTGTATTAGAAACCCATCTTTAACTTCTACACTTTTTGGCTTAAGCTTCTAATTTTATGTACCGTCCCCATATGTTACCCATCTGTTGCCATTCACAATTTGTCAGCCAATGTCCAACCAAAGAGTCGTCCAGGACCCAAAAATATCCAGCCAACACCAGTGCTGAGGTCAAAAACTCATCACCAGCTTCCTCACAAACTCTTAATGCAATTTAGGCCTGACAGATGGGCTATAAACTCCAACTGTACACCCACATACCAGGTTTATGGAATAAATAAAGATGATTTGGACAGTTCTATTCAAGTGGGTGGCGAGTGTATTTTTTTTTTCCACTAGTCTTTACCCATAATCAGCCAAATGGTATCTCTAAGTGAAACCAGACATGGGCAAAATGAAATTACCCTCGATCCCAAAACTGTCTGGACAATCTATTTTTATATCTCTGCTTCAACTGTTTAAGGTCTTGACCCTTTCTTTTTTAATAAAACAGAAACTGAGCTTGTTCCAGCATTGAACCTTAAATGCCATCCGGTTTCCTGGTTTCACGGAGCATGTGAACTGAGCTGTCGTTGTTCTTTACACTGCCTGAAGCCCCACCCTCCTCAGGCCTGCGGTTGTGGTTTTAGGACCCGATGCTGCGAAATCCATAATCACTCGTTTAGCAGCAGATATGGTGTGTCCCTCTCTGCCTGGTGATGTCACTAAGCAATGGGAAAAGGCCGTTCCGTTGTCCCTGCCGCTGAAAGGTGAATAATGAACGATGGCCACTGCAGTTGTGCTGTATGCAGCCTGAGCTTCAGCTGATCCATTATGAGATTAGATAGCAAAGATATGCGTAGAAGCTTCTGGAACACATACATTTTCATGCTGTTGAAGATGCTGTCATAAACACAGTTTTAAATATAAACATTAACACCCCAGGTGATCTTAATGCACACACACAGGAAAATTACCACACTGTATTAAAACCCCCAGTGTTAAACTGATCACAGGTTTTACAGTATATAGGCACAGTGGTTGCAACAGTATGCGGTCGGTGTAATTTTATCACTGCAGATCTGGAACTGTGGACTTCACTTTCAGCAACACACACCACAACAACTGTCTTCCTAACCAGATCAGACAAGCACTGCCTGTCATTTCCTGAGTCTTGTTTTATGCACTGTATTCTTAGCTCAAGTGTCATCAAATGATATGAAGTCACAGGCACTAAGGGACACTGTTTTCTAAGTCTTCGACATGGCTGCCAAGCCTGTAGAAGACCCTGTAACCCTGGCCTCCAGCGAGCCACTTTATTATCTATTTTGGCTCGCATCACCCAGACAGAATGAATTCTGATGACAGGTGACATTCAGGGTGTGTTTCAACATTAAATCACAAACTTTTTGTGTTTCTTCCTTCAGTGGTCCCTTGCCAACTTGATGGCATATTACTTCATCTTTCTGAGCCACATGTAGGGACAGAGAGGCATTATTTTTGAGGTAAGACTGACCTCAGAATATTCTGGTCACACAGGTCTGTAAAAGCATATTTATGATTGTGCTGCTGTTGTCTGGAACTTACTATAACTCAGAATGTAAGAACTTTGAACTTTGAATTTGCATCAACACCATACAGTTTCAGGTATAGCTCATAACTTCTGTTTTATTATTATTAGATAGGAGTTTCATCTGTAGATTTAACAAACATCTGACATCTGTATATGACTGTCAGATTATGTAGCAGGACCTGCTGTTTAGACATGACCTGTGTGTATTCTGGCTGGATGTGTGTGTATTCTGTGTGTATTCTATATGTATTCTGTGTGTATTCTGTGTGTATTCTATATGTATTCTGTATGGATGTGTGTATGTGCTCAGACATTACTATGGCTATATGATCACATATATGTGACGGCAGGGCGGAGGGAGCAGAGGCAGACGCTACAGGGAACATGCTTAAAGAGGGTTTATTAAGCAGGGTTGCCAAATATGTA
>JAOYMR010000004.1:2721164-2739454 GCA_025802075.1 Tenebrosternarchus preto | reverse complement strand
TGTTCACCAGAAGAGTTAGTTCTCTATGTTCACCAGAAGAGTTAGTTCTCTGTGTTCACCAGAAGAGTTAGTTCTCTGTGTTCACCAGAAGAGTTAGTTCTCTATGTTCACCAGAAGAGTTAGTTCTCTATGTTCACCAGAAGTTGTAAGATTCTCTCCCCCCTCGTATGACTTGATCTTGGTGTTTAGAGTATATACATACATATATACATCTAGTGGCCTCCAAGGGTAAACATGTGATTGTTTACAACTCCCATGTCAGGCTTACTCTCATTTCAAACCTTAATTTTCACCTTGTTCACCCAATCAGTGCTGCCTAATGATCTTGGCGCTCAAATGTGCAGTGAGAAGGCCACGTGTTTCACCCCGCCCTTGTCTGAGGTTACACAAGCAGCATTATTCAGCCCAGATCGTGAGCTATGGGAGAAATCTCATCTCACAGATCTGTGATTAAAAAACAGGGGGAAAAAAATGATGTGAAAATGAACTCTCCAAGGAGGCAAGCTTCTCCCTTCCCACTTCCATTCACTAAAGATGGTCTCCTCTGTAGAAGCCACGCTATTGCTGAGTCTCAGGCATCCCAAACTCTCGTTTCCTGTTATGTTGTCACATGCATCGTTCTTCAGCGTAATTGTGTCGTTTCAACCAATCCTTACAGCAAAAGAAAACAGATTTGAGATGGTGTGCCATATGTTAATTGGGGTCTTGCCTGCATTCCTGGGTTAACATGGCTCACAGAAAAAAAACATGCTGTTGCTGTGAACTGAATAAAAAAAGAAAGGATAAATATCTATTTGTATTTCTGAATATTGTGAAACCTAATTATTTAGTTATCTCATCCATGCACTTGGTCTCAACAAAGTTAAAATGCTTTGCATTATGAAAATCTGAACCACTTTTCAATAAATTACCATAATTTACATTGTCAATTACATTTTTAAAATGTATTTATTTATTTTTCTCATGTTTGTAATAGCAGCAGTTCAATTGACTCCATTGGACTGGAATTTAGCCCACATTGCCAAGGTAGTTACAGGACATTGCTTATATGCACAGAAGCTTATAGTACAGCATCAGCTATGTTGAAACATGGCTTCCATTAAGACAACACTGCAACCTTATTCTACTGGAAATGTGATGCGTTGCTAATTGTGCTGACCTCTGTTTTTTTATTTTAAAAATGGATACCGTTAAATTTAATTGTGCTCCATTACAAAACGTACAGCTGATTTACAGTCCTGTCATCCATGCTCAGTTTTAGGTCCAGTTCAAAATTTGGAATTTTCCACTGTCCCACAAACACTGTAACAAATGCAAACTTGTTCTGAAAACAATGCAGCAGTTTTGTTATGTGGAGATAAAGGCTGGTGTCTTCAGCCTTGGCTTTCCATTTTCAGCAGCAGGACTTGATGATTTCCCAGACCAACAAAGTTTTTCAGAGTTCAGTGATACCATCAGTGATACCAGCAAATACTGCCCACAATGAAATAAGATATTGAATGAACACAATAAATAAATAAATAAATAAATAAATAAACAAACAAACAGCAAAAAAGCAAACCTACATGCAGAATTTAAAATTTAAATTCTATTCAGGCACAACCTCACACATACACACACACACACAAACACACACACACACACACGCACACACACACATAGACATATATACACAGACATACCACCTGGCAATCTACATATCGCACACATAAATACAGTATGCTTAATGGCTTTTTTGTTACATCATTTGAATCAACTAGAAGAGCTGTCTCAAAATACGAGCCGTTTGAAACTGAGCAATTAACAATTACAGGCTATTTTAGATTCTTTTCTTTTCTGAGAATTCACATTTAGAACAACAGTCCTAGTTCACGGCAAAAAAACAAACAAAAAAACCCAAAACAAAACAAACAAAAAATAATAACATCAAACCCGACTACACATTTCAGACTTTATGCTTTTTTATGAAGCTCTTTTCCTCTCGAGACCTTACCCTTAGATTGTAGCTTCCCGTCTATCTATAGCTTTAGTTTAACGGTGTCTTTCATGGTCGCATATGCTGGGATAAGAATGACTTAAAATAAAGGGCACTTCTGAAACACTCCAAAATGTACGAAAACATTTATAACCTGTGAGAAGTCTAATTACCTATGTGATGGTCAAGTTTTGCATAACCGATTATGCTAATCGATTTTTTTCAAGGGTGGATGTTACCGTTAAGAGGCATTCTGTGTATGTTAATGGAGTCTAAGTATGATGTTTTCAGTGTTAAAGTTCTTTTTTTCTCGTTGAATTCTCCTTGTCACCTCATCATCCGGTTCCTATCTTACATAACAGTGATTTAACGCCATACTGACCCATCACGCATTTATATCCAGCTTTTGTGATGTAGCATTAGTTCAAGACCTGCAGCAGTTGAAGCGTATGAGTTTATGGAATGCCTGTTTGAAGTCTTCGTTAGACATTGTATAAATTATGGGGTTGATCAGCGAGTTTAAGTAGCCCAGCCAAGTGAATATATCAAACAGTTTCGGGTAGAAAGTGCAAGTCGTACAAATAGGCACTAACAGCGTATATATAAAGAATGGGAGCCAGCATATTATATAAGCGCCCAGTATAATCCCCAAAGTTTTTGTTGCCTTTCTTTCTCGGGCAGCTGATATTCTCTTCTTCTCCAAAAGCGCATCGGATACTGTGACTTTCACCTGGTTGTTTGCTGTGAACGCTGCGTCGCAAGAGGACGTCTCGTTCGTTCCATAATTTAAAGAAGTTGTCGATGCTACGGAGCCCGGTGAATTTGTAATGAGGTGTGCAGAAGTAAGTCTCTTCCCTGTTTTTTTCGGGGACTGTTTCAAAATTCTCTTTCGGGCTTCTACGTAGATCCTGCCATATAGTGCGATCAGCAGCAATGTGGGAATATAGAACGCTCCGAAGGTTGAATAAATAGTATAGAAAATATGATCAGTATTCACATTACAGCTCGTGACCTCCTCCACTTTCACTTGACGCCAGAAAAAAGGCGGCAGAGAGATGGAAATGGCGATTACCCAGGCAATGGCGATCATACCCGCCGCGCGCGTACGAGTGCGCTTTTTGGAATATTCAACAGCGTCCGTTATAGCCCAGTAGCGGTCCAGTGCAATTACGCACAGGTGCAGAATGGACGCGGTGCAACATGTTATGTCCGAAGACAGCCATATATCACACATGACCTGTCCCAGTGTCCAGGTGTGACTTACCGTGTATAGAATACTTATAGGCATCACCAGAACCGACACGAGGAGGTCTGTGACGGCAAGGGACGCTATCAGCAAGTTTGCCGGAGTGTGCAGTTTTCTTGATTGATAAATTGTCGCAATGACAAAAGCATTTGATAATGTGGTCGCACAGGTTAAAAGAGACAATAATATAGCTACAGTCGCTTGGACAACAAGGTTTTCATCACCGTCTTCTGTTTTGTCCGTGTAATTTGAATCGGTGTAATTGGATGAAATGTTTAAAAGCTCTCTATAGATGACAGCCGTTGGTTTGAACTGACTGGATCGCTCCATCATCCGCCGTTGCCAACGCAGATACAGAAGTGGTTTCTATGCGTCGGGCATTAATTTTAAAATGTTTTTCTCTCTATGCTCTGTTTTTTTCGTGTCATCTTGCTCTTGCTAAGCAAATATGTTGTACACGTTCTCGTCGCATCGCAGGAACATCAGTGAAACAAACCGACATACAAAACTGTAAACCTTGTTCTTCAAAATCTTCCTCAGTTTTTCCTTTATATCTCATAGGGCATACTCCGGTCGGCTCCCGCAACTGCATACAGACAACTTCAAAACATGAACGAAAATATATTTGTATTCCACGCTGTTCAATGGAACTGGTCTCTGCGTTTGACCGTGCGTAAAGGAGGCGCCTTGCGAGTAACAGCTACGAGGCAAAGCCTGGTTCTTTTCACTTCGCCTTTAATTACATCAGCTCTTTTTTGAGTGGCACAGCGCTGGTCTTGCTGTAGCCTAACCTACTTCAGAAGTTCTAATGATGCTGTTCGATCCTCAAAATCTGCTTTATGCACTCCGTGCGCCCTGGCTATGTGAATATACACTGGGGGCGCTAACAGTGCGCGCTGGTACTCACTCTCCCAAGCCACGCCAGAGTCATCCCATCTACCGGGTCATAATGCCCTAGGGTTTGATCAAAAGTGTCATTCGGTGTGACACGCAAGCAACCTATGTAATAATTTGGCTTTAACGACTTTGAGTTCCCCCTCACAACCATGTGAAGAAATAGTTTAGGTTAACACGTATGGTTTTCTTCAGAACATTCTGTTCCAGCTCTGCACTTTTACAAGGCTTTTCCTGTCTAGTCTTTCCCAGCTAAGTGTTTGACATACCTGGAAGAGTAAATGATGAGGTGAACAGAACTATTAAAACAATTAAAAACCTCGCAGTGTGGGGAGGCTTCTAAAACGGAACTGTGAGACTCTGGACTGCTGTAATTGTTAATGGGCACTTATACTGGTTTACTGCTTTAAGGAATAGCCCTAACCTGCTTCTCATTACAGCGGCAGCCTACCAGTACATTTATAGTTGTAGTTTGGGTCCATTGGTCTAGATCAGTCCAACAGGACAAACAGCCTCAGAATGAGAGAAACATGATGGTTTTCATGAAGTTACCATAAAAATAGTAATAATTTGATCAATGTTATAAGTATATTTTGATTGTTCAAAATTAATGGAGTAGTTTTCCTAGCTAATATAACTTCCGTGACAAGAAATACTCACTCATGGCTAAAATGTTAACAAAGTTTAATAATAAACCAGTTGGGAAAAGAATACAAGAATAGGATGTATAAAGAAAGCAAAACATCATCTTACACAAATAAAATCACCAGGCTGAAATGGGGTATTTATGATAAAATTAAAACTTATTCCAATATTGTATCTCTTGATGCCATACTGGGTTCAAAGTGAGACCAGCTGAAAGTTGAAACCACAGGTTCAACTCTAAAATTGGTCATCATAAGCCAACAGGATTACAATTCTCAAGTTCACCTTGAAATGTAAGGTTTTGTGATTTATAGCAGGGTTTGGTGTCCATATCCCTGTCATATCTGGTCCTCCATGCTGATTGGTTGTCCAGTCATCTGCAGGCCACCTTCCACCTCACTCCTCACAGGTCTGCTTTTTGAGAGGAGGACATAAAGTTTCATTTTATGTCATTCCATGTAACAGGTATAATCATGCACCTTTGAAAATCATCTTGTTGTTTCAGGCAGGTTTTCACATTTCATTCTAGGTCAAACTAGATTTCTCTTTCAAACTTGATATCAGGAATGGATTATTCTTCCATGTCTGATGAAATTTCCAGTGCTATTAAAGAAATTGTATTTCTTCTGAAAGTGTTTTTCTCCTTTTGAATCCTCTGAGTCTGTAAAGTACACCAGTTTGTATCAGTTTGGTCAGGCAAGGTCATGTGCACTCAGGTACAAAAAGTTCCTTAAGTGGTGTCCTGTGCAGGACAATTGTTTTATGGCTGCTTTATGTCGCTGGTATTTCTCAGTATGTCTCTGTGGAAACTGTGCAGAACCTTCTTGATGCTTTTGCTTAATCAGCGAGGCATGAGAACTTCTTGCCCTCCAGGGAAGTCAAATCGTTGCTCCCAAATGTTAATGAGGCATTTTACCTCCCTGTTGCCCCACATTTGCCCTCTGCTCATGTTCGCTACCACCAATCAGTTTTCTCATATGGTATTTAGTGCCCTCCTTGTGACATCATGTCCTGTATTTGATTGGTTTGACGCCTTTGGAATGTACATGTTCATACTTCAAACAAATCGCACCACAGATGTTTTTTAAGAGGACTGAAACCAACTTCCTCAAGGCGGCCCCAGTCTGCTTATTCTGTGTTCATCAGGGTTTGAAAGGTAGCATTCTCACTTGTGCTAACAGAATGCACTAGCAGAGCAATTAGCACCGGGGTTCATTTGAATCAAACCAACATTGCTATGTCTGAACACATCCTAAATCATGGTCATGATCAGCACCTCACTGTGTAGCTATCTTATTCCATGTATGTAAAAGCACAGCATCGCATACAAAGTAACCCAATATACGTATATTGCATTCATATTTGGCACATCTCTCATTGGTGTACCAACTAGATTATACTTTTACAATACATCTTTAGCACAACATCCAATAGATCCCACTGCATGTTATGTGTGGAAATATAAAAAAACTAATCATCACTTTTATCACACTTATTTCATCATGATACTGATAATGCTGGAAAAAAAAAAAAGAAATAGAAATACATACGTTTACAAATTGCAGCTTTATAAATACCACTTAGGAGTAGGATAATGAATACAAATGCCATGCACACACACTGGCAATCAGTACTAATTGGAATGTGTTGATTTTGAGTAGGCTAAAGACCACTCACTAAATCAAAATGGCAATCACTGCTTAATAGAACGATGTGTTTTGAGTGGTAATTTAGATTATTGTAACAAATGAAGTATAGTGACCTGCACCTATGGAACAGGTGTGCACTTCTTCCCATTATTCCTGCTGGTGTATAAGACCACTGTTCCATCTAATATGTCTAATACCAAACATGGACAACATCCTTATTCATTTGTAGGACAGGTAAAGAAATATCACATTACTTTTAAAATGTTTCTCCAGATAAAGATTGTTTGGCACATATAAAGAATCAAGTAAGAACTGTGGGAAATGCAGAAGCCCTTAAGATACTCTGTATCTCGCGCTAATGACTAGTGTATTGATTAGATGTGTGTTTCCTCTGCACAGAACCTGAATTTTTTTTACGCTGTCTGTTAGTGACTTTTCTGTGCTTGTTTAGCTCAAGCTGAATTTGAACCTATGACACTCACATTTTTTTGGCCCTTGAAGTTAAACTGCACCCAAAAGCCTTGAAACAACTGAAAGAATCTCAGCATGCGGCTGCAAAGGTAACCTAGAAACAAGGCACCTGCCTCTGGTGTGGGAGAAGGTAGCTAACAAAATCTTGAAGACAATAAATGAGAGGTTCAATAAGTTTGATCTGTCCTTACAAACCTTACAAACTGTGTTACACTTCAATCACGAAGAAAATGGATGTGGCGGATGAACAAATTCTAGATCACGAATCTCACGCATCTTCTCACTTGAAGCACCATTGACCCGAGACCCAGAAGACCCAAAACCTCCAGCCCAAACCTCCAGATGGAGCAAGACCTAGCACAATCATTGCCCGTGTTCATTTCTACAACAAGAAGGAGCAGATTTTGCGGCTTAGAGCTGGGCACAACCTCGACTGCAGCGGGCACAAAGTGTTTATTTTCCAAGACTACACGGCTCAGTAAGCAGAGGAGCTTCGGGGATGTCATACAAGCGGCGCGAGCGCTACAGGTGTCACGCGTTCTGCTTTCCCGCAAAACTCCATGTTCACCATGATGGCCAGCTCAGGAGTTTCACCTCCCCCACTGAAACGGTGAAATTTGTGGAATCTGAGCTTAAACAAGCTTGAGTGGGTGTTGTTGATATGCTAATAGTTACTGATGGGTTTTAGCAGCAAAGTTTACTGATAGCTGTTTTTTTTTCATGTTCATTGTTTACATATTTAAACAAGGTGCGGAGATGCTCAGTAGTTGGTCTAAGTGAGCTGTAGTATATATCAGAGACACTGTTTTGTCTCTCTACACTTAGCATTCCTGTCTACATGGGGTAACACAGTGCTTCTCTTCTGTAGAGGCTTACGGACTTTGGGTGGGATGTTACATGTGATGTCACTGTTGATTTACTTTCCCCTTTTATTTATTTTTTTTTATTATCTAATTATTTATTTTTCTAATTTTGCCCAGGCTGTCACTACATAATTCAATGTTTTTTCTTCTTCAGACTTAGATGTCTGTAGTCCATAATGTTGGTGTTGGTGTAACTGTTGTATCTTGGAACGTGAAGGGGGCTGGGTCACCCAGTTACAAAAGGTAGGGTTTTCTCACATTTAAAGTCTCTCAAGACTGATATAATCTTTCTTCAGGAAACAGGGAGATAAGCCTGAAAGATTCCTGGCCAGGCAGTTAAAAGGAATACAGTCTAAGCAAGCCATTTACAAAATTAAATCAAGATCTGGTGTCATACTCACTGATGCAAAAGAAATTGTTGTTTAAAGAAGTTCTACTCTAAACGACAGTATATTCTTCTCTTCAGGTCAATGAGGCAGATTTTTTTTTTAACCTGACAATACTATAATTACCTGAGTCTTAGATAACCCAATATCAGAAACTGAACTTATTGAGGCTATCAAGGCTTTCCCATTGGGCAAAAGTCCCGGACCGGATAGATTTGGGTGTGAATTTTACAGTGCTTTTAGTAGAAAACTCGACCCCTACATGCTGAGGATGATAAATGATTCTATTAGAAACGTAAAGCTGTGTATGATACAAACATAAAAAATCTGATATGATGCCAAACCTCGAAGGGCAAAGGGTGGCGAGGCAATTGGGGCAATCGCCACCTACTCCTACTACTCCAGTCAAGGGACTACGGGGATCCCCCAGCGGGCAGCAAGTGCTTCTCAGTGGCCAGTGAGCACACCCATGCAGCTGGCACCCGGTGTGGCGCCCCTGGGGACTGCTCTTGGGGCTGTGTTGGTGGCTGTGATTCCTGTCCCTTCTTTAAATAACTAGACTTGATTATCTATGCTTTTGTTTGAGTGTATAACCCTCCTGTATGGCAAGAAGTCATCTACAAAGACATACAGCACGTGGAGGGTTAGGCCTATTTGTGTTTAAACAGTATTACTGGACAGCCAACACAAAGGTTCTTGTTTATTGGCCTGAGGAAACCCCACCGTGACTAAAAATAGAGGCTCAGTCCTTAATAAAAACCTCACTACCAGTTTTACTGTTTACCTTGACAAATCCTTTCACTAAAATAATTGGCAATAATTTTATCCTCAGAAATTCTTTGAATCAAATTAAAATGTTTCTCTCTTTGCCTTCAGTTTCTACGTACACCCCTATAATGTATAACCATTTTTTGTTCCAGCTCAACTAGACAAGGTGTTTAGTACTTGGAGAGATAAGGGTTTACAGTTTACAATTAAAGATTTTTTTAAGTTTTGTTTCTTTTACTCAGCTTAAAAATCTTCCTTCTTCCCACTTCTTTCTATATTTACATCTTAGGCATTATGTAAAAAAAACATATCTTTTTTAATTGAACCGAAAGAACATATTTTTTACACCATGCTCCTGTCTCACACATCTCCCCCATCCTCCGACTCCAGATGAGCTTTGTCTCCATATTATCTCCAACACACAACACCACTTTCCTGAAGGAAAGTTGGGCCAGCACGTTGGGTGCTGCAGTGTTTGTTGATATGTGGGAGGATAGCCTATCCAGTATTCACCATTACTCAATTAACTCCAGTTATAGACTCATTCAATTTCAAGTGTTACACGCTTTTCTTTTTCTATAACCAGACTGAGCAAAATGTACACTTCCATCTCCCCTATATGTGATAGATGCCACAGCTCAGAAGGTTCCCCATCTCGCCTAATCTGGTCCTGCTGTGTGTTAGATGATTATCTTCAACTGGTTTCAGAGGCATTTGAAGTGGGTAGTTCCCCAGACTATAAACTTGCTACCTTTGGCTATTTTGATGGATCTTTGTCATCTGCACAGCAAACCGACCTTACTGGTGGTTTGCTAAAAAAAGTCATACTTGTATTGTAGAAGCTGCCAGATGGGCAGTGCTTTAAGAGATGGTTAAATGAGATGTTATTTATAATACAAATAGATCAGATACTGTAGACTGCAATGAATCCATATCACAAAAACGCTTCTGGTACATGTGGGGACGAGTTCTGAATTATCTGGAGGGGACCAAGCTTTTACCAGCCCCGCCTTGATATTACAAGTATATATCATTTTGATGTATTATTTCTCAACCTACAGTATTTATAACTATTATGTATCTGGCAGCCTGTCTTTGCCCTTTTTATCCCCACTCTGCTCACTTTCTCCCCACTTATAAATTTATTTAGTTATTTTAGATGAGGCTGTGTTAGTTTACATTTTTCTAGTGTGTATCTGTGTTCTTAAACTGTGTGTTATGTTTTATTATGTTCCTTTGAAAATAAAATATTTAAAAAAGATACTCTGTATTGATACCACCAACCGAGATATACGTGTTTAAATACTATTTACCATGACACTATGATTTAAAATATTTTTTATTCTGTCATTAATCATGTTTATTGACTAAAACAAATTGCCCAATTTCATCATCCCCATCCAACCTGTTAGCAAGACAAGA
This sequence comes from Tenebrosternarchus preto, assembly GCA_025802075.1. Taxonomy (NCBI): domain Eukaryota; kingdom Metazoa; phylum Chordata; class Actinopteri; order Gymnotiformes; family Apteronotidae; genus Tenebrosternarchus; species Tenebrosternarchus preto. The sequence continues at coordinate 2,729,135 of JAOYMR010000004.1, read as the reverse complement.
GTCCCAAGTACAATTTTTCAGCAGTATCATTATAAATGTTTTTTTTAATGACAGTTCTCATTTTCATAGAAATGACACACAAGACCACACTTCTACTTCTACACAGTTCTACTGGGACCTTATAAGAACTTACTGACAGTTGTATTTTTGCAAAAAAAAAAAAAAAAAATTATAAATAGAAATATTTCAACAAAAGGTTACAATTTCAACAAAAGGTTACAATTTGTTAGCAGAAAAATTCTTGGAACATGCCCACCACATACGAGAGGGCCACAGAGAAGTTGGGGAGCAGGAGAGGCAAAGGTTACCTGGGAATATTACACAGTATGTGTATGAATGAATTTATAAAAAATGCCTCAGACACTATTATTTTGCTACCAACATTTCAGTAATGAGCATTCATTACTAGTTCACCACCAGGCACTTTCTACTCAACAAGTTCTCAGACGAGACCTCCTCCCACCTGCTCTTAATAACTGTATAGGAGCAGCCTTGCTTCTCCCATGCAACGCCTGACAGTCCTATCAATGAGGGGCAGCATGGTTCCTCTGCTAGCACAGAGAACCAGGCAACCAGCTGGAGAATGCCAACCGGCCAACTTTCTTTTTATGAGACCTGTGGTAATGCAGCTTGTGGAGCTATAGAGGGGGGACATGATTTGCAAAATGATGTAGGCTATTTTTGTAACAAGCCTAAAGGAGAAGCAAGCCCATGCCCTCTGTTCATTTTCAGTACTGCCAATCAGCTCACTCACGAGCTTAGGGTCACATACTGTGACATCACAATATCCCCGTGTTTGGCTCGTTCGGTGTCTTTGTCTTTGTACTGTATTCATACTTAAAATAAGCCGTGCCGGAGTTCGTTTGCTCAAAACCATAGTGATTTCAACCATAGTGGCTTCGTTTTAATCGAACGAAAGTCTTAATCCACCCTAAAATATGTGAATCTCACAAAACACACACACACAATGGCTCTAACACACTTGATAGGTTTTGATTACGTGAGAATAATAAGGACCTAGTTGTTAATTTTAATAATTTTTCAATGAGCAATTAAAACAGAAACCGCGCTGTCTGAACGCGTTCAGAGTAGCGAGGGAATTTCTCATTTATAGCCGCGTGCACGTGTACTTAGCTAGATGAGGTGATAGCCTACTTTGGTGTCCAATAGGTTTTTTACAACTGCGTTTACCTTGGTTTTCTAAAATAATACGCATTATGAACCACAACGTGATTATTGGAATTTTTACATTTTAAATACGAATGGAAGACCATATCGAATCGACTGAACATCGTAAAATGTCAAGCGATCGTAACGAAGGTAATTATTACCTATAACTAGCTAGTTAACGTCTGCTCTCCGGATTAGCCATGTAGCTTGTCTTGGACAGTGTTAGCTATCTAACTCATCAACTAATTACCTGGCAAACACTGATTCATTCGTCAAACGACTTGTATGTAGATGATGGTGACGTTGTACCTAAAAGGTTTTTGATCTGACACTAAGTGAATTTAACCGAAGCATTTGAAAAGTGCGTTGATTGTATACTCTGCAGTCAGTTAGTACCTAACTAACCAATTAACTCTCATGTGAAGGGAACACTGAACGTTTTTCTATGATTTTTGCCCTAGGAACTGCAACTTGGTATATCAGAACGGCTAAAGTTGCTATAGCGGTGGCCATTATCAAAAGCAAGCCATCGGGTAGGACCGGGAGGCAGCAAGCAGAATATCTGGCCGCTAAACTCCACCAGGAAGACGAATCTTGGAAAGCCAAAGCGCGAGACCTGAAAGAGGAAGTGCTACGACTAAGACAAGAACTTGTACTCCTAAAGCTGCTGTCAAAGGAAGACGGTGCAGGACGCGGTGAGTCATTCGTCTCATGAATTTTCGCGCCTCAGGTACACTTCACATCCAGACCTTGTCAAAGCACCAAGGCAGAGCTTTGGATTTGGTTTAATGACGTTTTATTATTGGTATTAATGTATATCTTATTGAACTGTCTTTGATGCCTAAATTCTATTTGTTTTAGGGAGTGATTAAACATGATATTTGAGGAAGGAAATGCGTACCGATTGTTTAAGAATAGTGGTAGTTGGTTTAAGTAATGGCCTTTCCCACTAAGCACTGTTGCTTTGTCAAAGTGATCTGACTAGATCCATAGGAGAAGACCTCGAAAAACTATCTCACTTTTCAGCATTTGACAGATACAGTTTCAGTGGTGCACCTTGAAATCCAACCTATTAGGACACACCCATGTGAAATTACGGATTAACGAATGACCCTGATCATCCTACAGGTGGCGATGCAGTGAAGCTTCTCTCCCAGGACCTAACAGAAGGCCAGCTTTCAGAGAACGACTCTGGGTGTGGGACTGGTAACAACACGCAGACCCTGCCCCATACTCCCGACCCGGGAGACGCCTGCTTCCCATCTCTCCCCTCTGCCTTCCCTCTATCCTCTGTCCATCCCAGTCTGGTGTCTTTCCCTCCCTTGGGCCATGGAGGTTCCCGAGAACGTTCCCTTTCAGAACACACGCGCTTTCTCCAGAACCTGAGCAGCCTGCGTCGGTTGGATGGCCCTGCTCTGGTCCTGAACGGAGAGGACGCGGTGGTGTGGGAATCTGTCCTCCATCTGCTCGCCTCTGTGGTGGACGCGTACAGAGAGGCCGGTCGTGGTGGTGCCCTCTCCCAGCCGGGCCTCCTTGTCCAGGCTTCGCAGGTGGTGGCCCGGGTGCTTGATCAGGGCAGGATCCACCAGACGCCGCCTGCACAGTGTCTGGCCCAGGCGATGGACTCTCTGAAAGAGCTGGTCGATCTACTGCTGAACAACAGTCAGCTCAACAAGGTAGGCAAAGTCCAGAGTAACACTCTATCTTAATCTTTTGGACTCCCTCACTGGCCCTGTTGGCAAAGGATACTTTGTTGTGAAATACAGTCATCTGGTTAGTCTTTAAGGTGCAATGGACCGGCTTAGAAAACGCTGTTTTAAAGTACTGCTGCTCTTAGATTTTTAAGCAGATTAGGAAGCATTATTGTGTGGACGGTGTCTCTTTAAGTTTAACCAGGTTTCTTGGCCCGTCTCCAAAAAAAAAGGAAAAAAGCTTTGGGGGAAAAAAAAGTACATTGTAATCTCCATCTTCACACGTCTGCACTCCCTGTCAGCATCGATGACTCTGGCGCTCACATTGACTCGAGAGTGAGATGACCTTTGCAGTATATCACTGTGGATGACTTCACTGGCAGGTCAAACCTTGTTCCAAGGACAAGACCACAGGCTTAGAACATTTTTGATCAGATGGACTCGAGACAAAAATGAGCAAACAAAGAAACACCAAAAAACAATTTTTCCTGATAAATGTCTTGGCCACGAGGCGGTTTATGGGCTCTGTGCCTTTTACTGCTGTTTCACACACACACACACACACACACACACACACACACACACACACACACAGCCTTGCAGCAGACTGACCGCTCTGACTCGCCTCGGATCCTGCACACATCTCATTTTTAGAGATTTTGACTCGGGCACTTTGCATGCATTGTAACGTAGTTCTCAGTATGTGCTGTGTTTACACTGCAGCTGGGGGACTGACAGTAAAATGCCCTCAGCTAAGTGAATCTATAAAGGAGAGCTTTGCTTCTCTTTATACTTCTGCTTTATTTATTTATTTATTTTTGTATCTTTATACATTTGCTTTATTTTGGGATTTGGGAAGTTCTAGAAAATGAAACGGAAGGGAGCTGTTGAAACAGTGGGCAGAAAAAACCAAACCAAACGAAAGGTCAAGTTAGAAGACATTTGTAAATATCAGTTTGGTGCACACAACGAACACAAGCTCCCAGGTTTACTGCTACTGTGTAGTATTGTTAACTTCATGGGCAGCTCGGAGAGAAGCAGAAAGCATTTTACAGTGAAATAACGTCTCCTGCATACTCTGTGTGGGTGTTTTTTCCTCTTCTGGACCTTTTTGTACAATGTTCGCTAGACACAGAAACGCAACGTCTTACTGGTTTTACCAAACCCAGTAATATAACATTTGAAGAGCAGTACTGCTGATGACTGCATTTAGGAGGGTAATTCTATGTTACTCTCCGAGTTCCATACACCCTCTGCTTTACGTTTGAAGCTCGTCTGATAACTACACCATATGCATCTGTTATTTAAGAATGCTTCCAGGCACCTTGCTTTCAGAAGCGTTAATGGGAGCCTGTCGTTGTCTCCCACTGGAGGATGAGTCGGCCCTTTCTTTGGGTGGATTAATAGATAGATTTTTGCACTGTCGATTACCATTCAGGCATTATTAGACGGGCAAATTGTATTTGCAAATCTCAGGAAGGGAAGAGCAATGCTTTGTGCTGATAGATTGTGACGAGCGTGCGCCATTTGGTGTTGATCCTAATTTAGCATTTAATAGCTGTGCACTGTGCTCCTTTGAATGCTAGCTTAAAATAATAAGCTCTGTAATTGCAGCTGGCTCTGAAGCATTTGGACCAGGCCTGTCTCGAGTTTCTCTGGTCTAATGTCATCGACTGTTGATTGCCGCTTACACTAGTTGTGACTGCGTTTAATGGCGACTGAAAAATGTTGCTTTTTCCCTTTTTTTTTTTAGTTGTTTTTCTTCTTACTGAAAGTACCTCATTGTTATCCTCGACGTTTTTCTCTGTGTAAACCAGGCTCTACCTTCCCTGCCTTCTAGATATCAGCGGTACACTCCGAAATGGAAGGCATTCTTGTTTTGTTAGGTGTGTTTTGATTTTCCTCTGGAGTGTTGAGGATGGTGCTGGAGAGAGCCTACCCTTACTGAGCTTCAGGACCATGGACAGGGGCGTCTGCACCGCGTCAGGATGGACTATGGCAATTTTTTTGTTTGGTTTTTTTCCTCTCCTTGATTCAACACTCTTGATTCAACGCTTCAGCTCGTTATAAAGCTCTTCGTGAGAGATATTAGGCTCTCGGTTGCAGGAAAAACCCTAACGAGAAGGTGCCGAGTTTCTCTGAGCTATTATTCCAAACTGTTCAAACTGAATTTGGATGTGCCTACTCCAAACTAATGTGCCGAATCCAAACTACAACTTTTTAAAAAAACAAGATTCCTTGAACCAAAGTGAAAACTGGCCACATTTATCACCCAGATTTTTCAAAACCACGTCGGAACCTCAATCAAACCTCAGTCAGGATGTCAGAACCTCATTCAAAGTGCAGACATGCTCCTCTCAGTGCTTTTGGATGGCACTTTGCGTAGTATCAGTTTCAGATGTATGGTTGTTTACCATGTGCACCAGAGTGTTTTGATAATGATTACATCACAGATGTATTCGTCTGCGACACGTTACACTGAGTAGTTTCCACAAGGGACACTTTTCTACCAGGGACATTTTTTAACGGGGGGGGCGGCTATCTCAAAATCTTGCAGACAGACCTGAACAGTTGTTGTCCCTGTGCCTGAGGCAGGTGCGTGTGGCAGCAAATAATGTGCCTTATAAAATATGGCCCCTGTCTCTCCCCCCAGAGCCAGCTGATTGGACAGGTATGTATGCAAAAACACTAAGTCTTTCTAACATGATGTGGCATTTGCAGAGGAGTGAGTGAGTTCAAGAGCACAGTGTCCTCTACAGCCACTCCTTATGGATTTATGGGTAGCTTCAACAGTAGTTCTGGCCATAAGAGTAAGACTCTGGAAGTTTATATAACGTGTACAGTACATTTGAACTTAAACCTAACATACCACAGTTCCATTAGGATTGCTGTCTTCGTAGGATGAATACGCCTAAAAACCTGTAGAACCAAAACGCAGTGTGTTTGTGTGTGAGTGGTTCTCTGAAGCGTAGCTAAACTGCCAGTGTTATCTGTATTACTCCTCTGACATGAAGCGCAGGCCTGGAAATGAATAAAGCAGCGTATTGAATTTGTCTCATTTGAGCTCCTCATGAGCCAAAAGACCAGCTTTCAGCTCCTCATTCATTCATTAGGGCCATTGCTGGCTGCCTCACTTCTTTGCTCATTGAGTTAATTTTTTATTATTTTCAATTATCCTTTAGAGTTTAGAGAATAATTTCTATGGTGTGATGGGGATTAGATGGCTAATCCTGTGTTTGTTTCAGCTCTGCTCCTGCCAGATCCACCAGGAATGTGGGCTGATGTGCGAAAAGGCAAAGTAACATCTTTATCCCACAAATATATCAGAGGACACTCAAGTTTCTGATGAATTTTTTTTTTTTTTCCATCTTCATCTAGAACCCTTCATTTTCAGATATGATATTTCGGGCACAGTATTGAATTTAAATACAGAATTACAAACAATGAGGGACGGATGTTTGTTTTCGTAGCTTTCGCCACGGCGGGTGTTAAGAAGGTTGTTTTGTCTTTTTCATGAATTTGTCTGTGCTAATGAAAGGAAATGGAATATGTCTGCAATTTATCATTTTAGCAATTTAGCAATATGCCAGTTGAGTTTTTATAATATTTCTCGATACGGTTATTTTTATATTATATATATATAATACTGTTTTATAAATTCTCTGTTGACACAATTTTGTGTTTTCAAGCAAATTCCATTAAACAAAGTCAACAACAAAAAGCCACAGGATTGCCTCATTTCTCAGAAATAGTGCCTCATTTCTCAGTTCCAGTTGCCCCAACCCTGTTTTATGTTTTTTTTTTTTTTTTTTACATGTAAATTCAGCGACTTCCCCTCCAGATCCTCGTACCTGAATGGATCCGTAGGCATCTAACAGCATGCAGAATGGCCTGTTTTAAAATGCATAGAAAAATAAATGTGGCCATCGCTACGTGAGAGAAGAGACGGGTTCTGCCATGGAAACCGTGTGCCGGTGCCGGACCGATTGGTCAGTCTGAGGAGCCGGCCAGGTCGGATGTGTAAGCCGCTACTTCCTACTGCAGCGTCAGGAGGCCTGTTTACCAACTGGTAGAAAGTCGGTGTCCGTAAAATTGGTCGTTAGTAAGTCGTGTGTTTTCTGTAATCTTGATTCTAGCTGCTGGATCCAATATCATTTCACAGTCTGTTTCGTTCCTCACAGTAACGCGGGTCTTCAGTCGCCCACTTTTGATTGGTTTCCATTATTTTGCCCCTGGACTTTAGCTTCAGCTGATTGCGTTTCATAAATCATATATTTAAGGTACATCAGGAACTGTCTGTGCTTTAATTGTGCTGCTGTTGTTTCATTACGTGGTTAATTCAACTTTTTCATTTTCTGTGCGAGGGTCCCCCAGCCCCCCAAAAATATATAATTCCAACTGTCTTTCTCTGCACGTCTGTAACCTGTGAAGTATTGCGTTGCCAGAACCTTTCCAGGCTCTTTCGCCATAGGAGGCACGTAGCAACCGTTTCCTTTGCGTCCTGGCGACGGTTGCTGAGGCAGGAGCACATGGGCTGCCTCTTCTGGATGTCACGCGTGTGGATAACGCCTCTCGCCTCCATCTCTCCTGCAGTCCCGGGCCCAGGAGTCTCTGACGGAGTGTCTGCTCTGCCTGGGCGTGTGCAGTGCGCTCAGACCCTCCCTCATCATGCAGCTGCTCTCTCGCATCGCCCGCCTTACCCAGCACGTCCAGGACGCCTGCCAGGTAAGTGTGCTACCGTCTGCTCGGACAGAACCCCACCCCCCCTGCATGCCCTGCAGGACTGATGCCTCAACATCAGTATTATTGCTTAAATCAAATATATATATATATATTTTTGTCTTTCCCAATAATACAAAATGAATCAGCCCAGCAGACAGGTAATATATATTTATATATATATATATTTTTGATGTTTTAAGGACCAGTGAAACAAGTACCAGCTAGTTGGATTTATTTATCCATGGTTCATTAATTAGGCCTTTCAGGGAGTGATCTGGATGGTTTGTGTGCAGACAGAAATAGAATAGAATTAGAATAGAATTCAACTTTGTCATTGCGTATGTCGCAAGTACAAAGCAACGAAATGCAGTTTGCATCCATCCAGAAG
>JAOYMR010000004.1:2676123-2720964 GCA_025802075.1 Tenebrosternarchus preto | reverse complement strand
CTGGATGACTGGGTTCTTTGATGATTTTCCCAGCCCTTTTCAGACACCGCTTCCTGTAGATGTCCTCTATAGTAGGACGAACGCACTGATCCAAGAAGGCAGGGGGGGGGTTGTTGGTGGTGATCTCGAAACACAGCAGCAGGAAATGGCCGAGCGTGCCCCTGACGAGCGTGCCCCTGACGAGCGTGCCCCTGACGAGCGTGCCCCTGACGGACAGGCACGCAGTTATGCTCTGGCATCGTTCACGAATCACGCGCGTTACAGAGTTGCTGAGGCGACCGGACTGAAAGCCCCAGTAGTTGGCAGCGGTGCTGAGTAGCTGCACCCGCTGAAAACTTCACCTTCCACACATGCAAAAGCTAAAATTAACTTGTCTCATTTGCACATATTTAAACTTTTATATTTCAATTTAAAAGCAGTAAATGTTGTACTGATGCATCTTTCCCTTTGGTGCAGGAAGCCTCTCCTCACATTGCCTTAAAAAAAAAAAAAGAACGAAAGATTTAATGATGTGTAATTGTCCTTCTTTCTCATCTTGTGTACTGTTTTGTAGACATGTCTGAGCAGCGGGGTTTAGGCACTCAGCCAGTCCTCCACTCCTCTTCCAAGAGTTTTTTTTTTTTTTCCTTTCTGTTTTCTTCTCTTTTAAACCAACAGCCAAAATCGATAACGGAGAAACGACTCTTATAAACTCATTCGGTGCAATCGCTCCAAACTGCCTGGGAGACAATGAATCAGACCGATGCAGCGTCCGAGGAGGGCTGGTAACACGCACCGGCTCCACCTGCACTTACCAGGCCTGACTGTGTGTGTGTGTGTGCGCCTGTCCTCGTTTCTCTGTTCATGTGTCTGTTTTTGCACCCGTGTGTGTTTGCTGGGGAATATAGTACAATTTTAAAGCGATCAAAAAAAAAAACCAAGAAAGAAAAGACCTTCCCTCCCATCTCAGACCAGTACCACTCAGAGAGGGTCATCAAAATAATCGCGCCATCACACTACGGCTCGCCTCTTTGGTGCGTCCGTACGGTCAGTAGCGAGGGACGCTGGCGACTGCGGGAATAATCATCGGATATGCAGCAGAAAAGCAGACGTCCGTCTGTCGATTCTGGGAACTGCCGCCATCTCCTACGCGCCGCGCCAAACGCGCCTGGAGATTTGCGGAGTCGTCCTTGGTGACTTAATGAAGCGGCCGCTGCCCGTGTGTCTTAAGACGTGATGGTCTGTTCGCGTTTCTTCAGTGCGACTTGGCTGAGCAGTTTGTGTTTTCTGTGTAGCAGCGTTGGCAGCAGAAGGTTTTTGCCACATGGTTGTAACTACACGGCTTCGTGGGTCTTGTTATTTATTTATTTATTCATTGCTATTTAAATCCATCATATCTGAACTTTGTTTTCTATATAAATGTTTATTTAATTTTTTTTTTTTGCAAAACCATCTTGAGATGTTCTAGGATCATGATGGGTAATTAACTGTTGTTGTTGTTTTATTCTGTTATGTTTATGTAAAGCACTTTGAGAATCCTCATTGTATAAGGAAAGTGCCACACTTGCCTTCTCTGCAATGACCTCATAAATGGAGAGGAGGTTTAGTCAAGATTTTAGAAGCTCCACTTCTAATGGTTACGCAGTTGGAACTCATCACTGAAATATTTTTTCAGTTGCAGGTTTCTTGCATTACCAAAGTTGTCATAACTTCATGAGTTTATTAATAATACTTTATTTAACAAGATGTTTGCAAAATTGAAACACATGGTAGCTGTTAAGTCAGATTACCTAGATTAACGATCACCACCAGGAAAGTGCTACAACACTGCTCTCCCCTGACCGTAACGATTGCTCCTCCCTCGCGTTGTGGTTTCCTTGGTGACGCCCTTCCTTATGCTCAGTTCCTGGGCTTTCCATGTTTTGGTTTTGTTTTGTTTCCTCTCCCTTTTTGCATTCTCCGCCTCCGAGTCCCATCACCTCCGAGTCCCATCACCTCCGAGTCCCATCACCTGTCTCTTGTCAACTCTAATTAGTCTCTGTATTTAAGTTCTATGTTTCACAGCATTCTTGGATGGTTATTTCATCCACTGCTTTAACTCTTGTTGTTCTTGGCTCAGGTTTGTCTCGATCATCCTTGTTCTAGTTGATTTCCAGTCTGGTGTTCCTCATTCATCTCTGCTCTGGTTATATTCTGGTCTTGTTTCTTGTTTCCTTTTTCGTGCTGTTTCTCTCCTCCCTTTGTTCTAGTCATTCCTAGTCTGGTCTGTGTTAGTTACTTGTTCCATTCTTGTTTCTTCTCCCTAACTACCATGAATGACTTCCTTACCTTCACAGTTGTACGTCCTCCTTAATCCTGCCGCTCCTTGGTTCTGGTCTGCAGTTACTCTACACTACTCTCTTGTTTTTCCTCTGGTTTGTTACCATGTTTATAGTCTTTGTCTGGCTGTACTCTACCCTGTCATTAGTAACCACTGCTTTCTAGCTCTCTGTAGTTAAAGAGTACCTATACTCTTTAATATCTATACACTTATGTTTACTTTCTCAGCCTCAGACGTTACACTGGCAAAGAATTGATTTATTCTGCTTGGTAAATTGACATACCATTACAGTTTTTTTTTTTCCCCCCAGAGAGACTTCTAGTTTAAGCATGTTGCCTACACACTTTCACATTCTTGGTATGGCAGTGGCATTTGGCCAGAACTGGTATCAACATTCTGTGTGTGTGTGTGTGTGTGTGTGTGTGTTTGTTTGTTTGTTTGTTTGTGTCTGTGTTGTTTCCTACTGTGAAATTTAGCTTCTTCAGTGAAATGATCAGTCCCTTCCAATACATGGACCTTCAGTGTTCCAGTGAAAAGGTCAAAACTAGAAATGTTGGTATTTATTACATCTGTATCCACATTGGATATCAAAATGTGAACTTGTGCAGGTCAGGTGTGTAAAATACAGTGTCGTGGTTTGACGTGTCTTTTATAGCATCAGAAAAAAAAGCAGCAAGCTCTGGCATTTAACTGCACTGTCCAGCATCCAGTATAGTTATGATTCATAAGTTATGTTTTATGGAAAAGGGGAGAGGTTTCTCTCTTCTGGCCTACAAAGAAAACGGTGTGGGTGAAATGGCCAGTGTGGGGGAAATGTGGATCACTAAATGCCCTTGTCATTGTTTTTGGAGGCGATTGTCAGGACTGAAGTCGAGACGGGGCGTGTTTTTTACTTCCAGGTCGCTCACCTTTGCAGCCTTCGTCGAATGAAAGGTGGCCAAACGAGCGCTTCTTTTTCAGAGACAACAGGCCATCGTCTCCCAGACACCTCGTCCCGTAATGACAAGGGCGAGCCAAAAGACGAAATAAATCGAAAATGTTTGCAGCCTTTCGAGAGGCTGCTGGCTCTGCGCCGTGGGACTTTGTCCAAAGACATTAAATCGCCTTGTTGTGATTCAGTTATAAATGATTGTCTGCAGGCACCCAGTTTTTTTTTTTTTTCCTTCGAGATGTTTTTGTTGATTTTGAAAAATATATTTCTTAAATTTGCAATGGTTGAAACCCTATCTCTAATTTGGAGTTTGACTTTGCACCATTTTTCTTTGATATATACTGAACTAATTAAGTTGTACTGATTTTAAGACCCAACAAGATGAGTGCGTCTTCCAGTCAGGGCCGAAACCACCTCCCTGTAGCATTTTACATCTCTGTCAAATTCATGTTTTATATGCCGCTTTGATTATAGCAGTTATTCATATATAGTGCTGTGATTGACCCTGCTTTAGTACATGCCTGAAGTCACTATAGGACAAGACAGGACAAATGGTGCTTAGGATACTTGATTATTTCAGAGGTTTTTAGGTGGGCTTCGGATTCTGTGAAGGCATTCTTAGTTTGTCGGTTAGTGATGTCCCATAATTCACCACAACAAGCTAGACACTCTTAGAGCACAGGCTCGGAGTGGGTCGGGCACATCGCTGGGCTCTGGGACTGTTGAACGCTGGGAATCCCACAGCGGAGGCTGCGAAAATGCCAGAGCTTGTTAGGGAAAGGGGAAGAGTACACAACTTGCACGAGCTGGATCGATTTGCCATGCATCTGGGCCGGCAAGGACCAGACCTTGTCTCCCCAGCAAACGCTCGGGGATAGAGGGTCGTGCGTTTCACTGGATTCCACCGGAGCCTCGTTGTATAACAGTTAAGTGAACCCAAGACGTGTCTCGCACCTCTTTTATCCCCCAAGTTGCATCACTTCCCCCATCTGTTTTCTTGTTCGCCCTCTCTACCCTCTCCTTCCCTTATGTCTCTCTCCAGCTCTCCATATTCATGTTTTAACCCCCCCCCCCCCCCCCCCATCTCTGCGGCGGCAGCAGCTAGAGCAGGGACTGTCAGGCAGTGTGTTTATTTTTAGTGGTTGCTTGGCGTTGATTTATGTGAGCGTTTAAATCTTGCTTAACCCTCGTTGGGGTCGACGTGAGACATATAGCCCTGGCCCCCTCCTCTTTTGACCTTTGCTTGCACATAACTGTGGCTACGGCACAAGGCTAGTTGAGCCGAGATTTGCACGTCACCAATTTGTGCAATTTTTTTTCCCTTCTTCTTCAAATTAGCTGTTTCCTGTCATGTTATAGCAGTTTAAAGTTTGGCACTTTGGTTGAGAGAACTGGTCCAACCTGAAATGTTCATCTTTTTTTTATGGATAATGCTGGGTCAAGCCAAATCTGGTTTTTGAATTTCATGGTTTTTACTGAAACACTAACTCTTCTCTCCGTCTATCAGCTGTGTGTTCGGGTGCCACACATTGGGGAGACTGGCCTGAGGACCTAGACATCTTGCCAACAGATAACCAAACGGTGATGGTGCCGCCAGTGTAGCTAGGAAGCCCAAGGCCTCCATATGTCATGGTGATGTCTATAAAATTAGCTTTGTGGCCTTAGGGAGGTGAATTGTTTTGCCAGTTCCTGGCTAGAGAAAAGAGGGCGTGATTGAAATGCTTCTCAAAGTGCGTTGACTGAATCCAGTGTGCTGCTCTGTTTTCTCCACAGAGCTGTTATGCTTCTTTTTAAGCTTCGAGTGTTCGAGTAATAACCTATTCGGGCTTTTTTGTGCATCGGCTCCAAAGGTGCGAGTCTCTCGCCTTCTATAATGTGATGAATGCAGTAGGAACTGGTTTTCTCTATAAGATCACCAAGCATCCCTGTGTCCCGCCAGAGGAGCTAGCAAAAGTTCACCACTCCCCCTGATACCTAATTAGAGTGCTTTTGAGAAAGGACCACACCAGCAACGGTCACATGGAGAGTCACCCTCATTTCTTGCCATTAAAAGATAGCACGGCTATTTCTCCACACGCGTCTAGTTAAGATGGATTGTTTCCCCTCATTTGTAATTGTGCATAGCATAAGAGTAGCTCTGTGTTGTAGTTTCTCAAGAGGACTAAACACAGACAGCCGTTTAAGTCTCCAAAACCCCCACGGCAAACGTCTTTATTAGAAGCTCGAATCATGCTGTTTAGTCATGCATGCCTTAGATGTTCAACCATTTAATAAATTTAAAAATTGTGAATCTGTCAGGTTTTGACTTAATTCATGAGGAACAAAGATAGATGGTTGGAATGAACGGTGGCAGTTGTAAGTATTTCCAAAGGTTTTCGAGGTGAGGGACCGTTTGTTATTCAAAACGGTGTTCTGTTGCTGTTCTGGAATAAGAATCAAACACATGAATACACACAACTATATTGAGTTTTCCATTTTTAAAAAAAAAGATTTATCTGGGATTTTGAAGACTTAAATAACTGACCATAAATTACTGTTTAAGCCCAATGGAAAAATTGCAGAGGAGCATAAACTTTCTGCTTATTGTCAAGGTTGTACTATATGTGATTACAACTAATGTGGAACATCCATTTTAACACACACATGGTTTAAGAAAATTCTATGCAAAGTTGAAAAATCTAGAACTTGATCTTTTAGGGGCTTTGCCAATCACCTTCTCACTCCTGGAGGTGCGGACAGTGAAGGCGATGAGTGGCAGGTGAGTCCTGCTTGAAGGTGCAAATCAACACAAATGTCCCTACAGACCCCCCTGCCATATAGAGCTAAGGGACGTCCCTACAGACCCCCCTGCCCTAGAGAGCTGAGGGACGTCCCTATAGAGACCACCCTGCCCTAGAGAGCCGAGGGACGTCCCTATAGAGACCACCCTGCCCTAGAGAGCCGAGGGACATCTGTGACAGTTTCAGGGAAGCGTAGAAACACCCTTTAAAGATGAGTTTTATTATCTGTATATAATACACTTTGTAATAATGAACAGCTTTATTTGCAGTTTCCTAAACAGACATTACAAAGTGATTTACAGAAAATAGAGGAATAATAAAAGCTTATAACTCTTTTGTTTTGTTTTGTTTTTTGCACGAGGCCATGACACACAACGCTCTTTTTAGTTGGGTTGTGGTTCTTATCAGCTGATCTGAGAACAGTTGAGGCTACACGCCTCGTGATCACATAGCAGAGTGCATGTCTCTGTGAACTGAATCCTGCTCGGTTGTGTTTGTCCTTTTGTTGTAGCATGTCCACAATTCCCACATGAAACGATTCAACCGCCAGGTGGGTTTTTATTGTGTTTGTCAGCAGGACAATAGGACAGTTCTCAAACTTAGCAAATGAATCTTTAAACGTTTTTTTCTGCATTGCTCTGCTTTGCTAATGTGGGAGAGCAGCGGAAACAATAATGTTACGTCTCATTGTGTTTAGATCACATCAGGCTGGTGGTAGTGAGTGTACATAAATCTATTCAGCCCCTCAGATTAATGAAGTAATTATCATGAACGGCTGTGGCCTCTCCTTCCACTGGAGCTTCTACGAGACAATAGCCCTCTTCCCACTCTGTCCATGCACTATTACTCACATTGTCCTCTATCCCCTTTGTGTTCATTTCTCTCTCTCTCTCTCTCTCTCTTTCTTCTTTCCCCTTGACTAATGGTTTCCTGGCAAACACCTGTGGCTTTGTTCCTGTCTTCTGTTAGTGAGAGGAACGTGCGGCTGTGATGGGGTGCCTAGGATGAGTAAGCCCCACGTGTCCTCGGGCGACCGGGGAGGGGGGTTTTACACCTCACGTGGCCCCACGCAATCTCTGTCTCCTCGGGCGACCTGGGGGGTGTTACACCTCACGTGGGCTCACGCAGTCTCCGTCTCCTCAGGCCACCTGATGGGTGATTTCCACTGCACGCCTGTTCTCAGAACACTCAGACTGCCACTGTTTTGGCAAACAATTTGCAAGTAAACAGCCAGAGGCTAGACGGGCTGAGACGACCAAGAGAAACCGAAATAATGTTTGCAATCTCTGCTTCACAAGGCATTTTGGAGAAATTCTTGTCACTACATGTCTGAATAATGAGAAATTCCATAATGACTGTTGCTTTTCATAAAACCATTCACATGTCCATAATTTAGTCCCTTGGCCCAATATTTGGTGCTTCGGTAGAACTGTTTATAGCGATATATACTAACAAATTCTTAGACTGGCCTAACTGGATCTTAACCGTTATAAGAGTCGGCAACATTTGTCCTTTAACAATATGCTGTGACTGGCTATAATCTTGTATTATGTTCTTTTTAAGCTCTGCTGAGTGCCCTCATCAACTTTGTTAGCATCCATAAATCTTAAAGGCTGTATTTCTCCCACAGACGGACAGCTGTGCATTTTTCCACAGCCAATTCTGAATCTTCAAGTAGAGGTTTGTGATATTAAAGCGTGTGGTACACAGATCCCTATTCAACCCCTGATGCGTTTGACCCCTTGTCCGTTTAATGTGCTCCAGTCGGGCAGTTTCACTGAGGCGTTCAAAATGAAATCGATCCCACACACACGGTTATGCTTAGGCGATGAATGACAGTGGTCCCAGTTCAGCCACGCCCCTCGCCCCAGTCTCCCCGCATGCAGATCTGTTGAGCCCGTTTCCACGTTGGCCTTACAGGTCCACGACGCGTGTGTGCGCCCTGTAGCCTGGCGTCAGGGTCTGGGTGTTTCTCTCGCCCCTCCGGGCGGGTATCGTCTCGCGCCCGCCGGCTCGGACCCAACCATCCTCTTCCTTGACCGTGGCCACGGCTGCATCCGACCACGAGGCTCTGGGTCGGCTGTCCTTGCTCTTTCCGAACTTGCGATTCTCCGAGGGAGTCGTCAGCACGGCTTTGACATTTTAAGGAGAGAAGAAATAGCCTCTCTTCCCCACCACAGCAGGGCCTTTGTGCCATCCATGTTTTTTTTGTTGTTTTTTTTTATCACCACTAAAGATGAAATCTGTGCTATGGAGGGATTGGAGGAGAAGGAGTGAGATGTATATTCCAATGCAAACTGAAGGGGATGTCAGATTACATGAGAAGCTTCTCTTTCAGGTGGGCCCAGTCTCCTCCCGCCGGCATCTAGTACGGCCGTGCCTTTTCCCATCATCGTCTGATGAGGTGATGGTGCTGGTGGAGGGGCTGGGAAGGCGGGGTCATATAATGAAGTGGTGGAATTGATTGGAGGAAATGAGTCAAGGGCGAAGGCAGAGAGGAGGGTCGTGGAAGGAAAAGGCCACGCCCATCGATCCACGTGTGCGAAGCCCACGGGTCTTTTCAGGCAAACAGCCTCAGGTTCACAGGTACTCGCGTGTGTACTTGCGTGTACTTGTTCGTGCAAGGACGCTTGCGACCCCAGTAGCGTTCGCGTTCCCTACTTAACGACTCCCGAATCCCAGCTGCTGGGTCGCCGTCTTCTCCGGCTTCGCAAAGACCCTCATTAAATCCGTGGAGCCTCCGGCGAGCGGCGCCTGCGGGGACCCCCTGCGAACTTCCTCTGGCTCAGCCCGGCGTCTGTGACCCCAGGGCGTTCCTGCTCTCCTCCTCGGGGCAGTGTGTATGCTAACCTGACACATTCTGACACATCGTAAGCACTTTTGCTGTTGCCGTCGGGTATCTGGGTTTAGCGATCAGGCTTGTGTATGAGGAGTGAGGGAGTAGTTTCGACAGTAGTGGCCTCCTCCAAGGTTCGGCACAGCACTACGGAGATACACTTTCTGCATCCGTGCATAAGGAGACGGGCAGAGAGGCCCATGCCAGATAAGTGTTGTCTGAAAGCATTTTTACGACACTCCAAGTACATGTCCCAGGCACTGCTGTCATGTGTGGACCCGAAGACAGCAAAGGAGAAGACCGTCAGGACATTTAAACAAGCTGTGATGGAAGTGTTTCTGGGGAGCCTTTGTATTAACGCCGTAAAAATAAGTTAAAGTGGGAAATTAGGGACCTCTGACTCACTCTCTGTCTTTCTTTCTCTCCATTTATCTGTCTGGAAACAGTGAATTACATTTACTCATTCCACATCCAGGAACCAGGAGGTGCAGGCTGTCTGGCTGCCTTGCCCCACACTGGGAAGGCACGCTGGCAAAGATCTGGCTGCCAACTCGCTCCATCCCAGCGCATGCAGATGGCACTAAACTGAAGTTGCTGGATGTTTGAACCTCTTGTTCCATCAGGACTTGTTCTTAAACTCTTCTGGGTTCCACTATATTGGCGGAGGGTGGGGGGGGGGGGGGGGTTGCATGGAGTGATCTTTGTAATCGCGGTTCAACAATGACTCCCAAGTACATTTCAGCCGAACAATTTATTGCCGTGCTCTCTGAATAAATCCATCTGTTATAATACATTAGAAAATTTGAAAACAAAAACGCATCAGTCTCCAGGTGGTCCCTCCTGAAGTAACTCTGAATGCATATTTGTTTAAGACAAAATCATGAATAGCACAGGGGGAAATGAAACCGCAGAAACAAAAACGTAGTCAATTTCACTACTTGCGTATATGCAGGATTAAAGTGGTTGTTCTGTTTAATTCTTGGACCAAAAAATATACACACTAGATGGCAGAACAGAATCACAACAGACTGAATCCGTTCTTTGCTGGTACCTACTAGCTCCCTTGGGAGGAACAAATTCTAATCTAATTTTCAAGTTGTCAGAAACCTCTAAATTAATTAATTGACTTTTTCAAAGTTATACTTTTCCTTTTATGAATAAAATATGTGCCCCCTCCCCAAAAGGAAATAAACACGCACTGTAAAATTAAGTTGGGTGTGTTGTACAGATCCCTACTGTCTTTGGAGCACATTTCTAACAGTCAGCATGGGGCCGCTGAGCTTTCAGTGCATATCAGTTGTTAGTCTAGAGAAAATGATTGATGCTGCCGACCCAAATCATCGCCATATGCCTTTCACACGTTGATTGCATTCACATAATGGCATGCTCTGCTGAAAGTGTAGCATGGTCTTCGTCAGCCCAGCTGGCCAGGGTTTCGCAGCCAGCTGGCTACGTGGAAAAGCTAAGGCAAGCAAGCATAGACTGCCCCCCCCCTCCCCCCGCCCTCCGTCTGCAGGTTAGGATGCTCAATAGGGTTTAGATCTGGAGACATGCTTAGCCAGTCCGGCACCTTTACCCTCAGTTTCTTTAGCAAGGCGGTGATCGTCTTGGAGGCGTGTTTGGGGTCATTATCATGTTGTAATGCTGCCCTGCGGTCCAGTTTCTGAAGGAAGAGGATCATGCTCTGCTTCAGTATGTCACAGTACATGTTTCATGGTTCCCACAGCCGGCAGCACTCATGCAGCCCCGAACCATGACACTCCAACCACCATGTAGTCAATACACACTTGTCTTTGTACTCCTCACCTGGTTGCCGTCACACACGGTTGACATCATCTGAGCCAAATAAGTTTATCTTGATCTCATTGGACCACAGGACATGGTTCCAGTAATCCATGTCCTTAGTCTGCTTGTCTTCAGCAAACTGTTTGCAGGCTTTCTTGTGCATCATCTTTACAAGAGACTTCCTTCTGAGACGACAGCCATGCAGACCAATTTAATGCAGTGTGCAGCGTACGGTCTGAACAACGACAGGCTGACCCCCACCCCTTTAACCTCTGCAGCAATGGTGACTGCACTCGGACGTCTATTTTCAAAACGCTGAAGCACGTGCCCTCAGCTCTTTTGGTCCACCATGGCGAGGCCTGTTCTGAGTGGAACCCGTCCTGTTAAGCCCCTGTATGGTCTTGGTCACCTCGCTGCAGCTCAGTTTCAGGATGTTGGCACTGTTCTTATAGCCTAGACCAGATTTATGTACAGCAACAATTCTTTTTTTTCCTCAGATCCTCAGAGTTCTTTGCTGTGAGGTGCAGTGTTGAATTCCAGTGTGAGAAAGTGTGAGAGCAATGACACCAAATTTAACACACCTGCTCCCCATTCACACCTGAGACCTTGTAACACTAACGAGTCACATGACACCAGGGAGGGAAAATGGCTAATTGGACACAATTTGGACATTTTCATTTAGGGGTTGTACTCACTTTCATTGCCAGCAGTTTAGACATTATTAGCTGTGTGTTGAGTTATTTTGAGGGCACAGCTAATTTACACTGTTATACAAGCTGTACACTGAGTACATTACATTGTGTCGGTGTCATATTTTGAGTGTTGTCCTATGAAAAGATACCATAGAATATTTACAAAAATGTGAGGTGTGTACTCACTTTTGTGAGATACTGTACACCAAATATCGTAGAGTTTAGACAGAGTGAGGTCTAAAAAATCTCAGAGCTTGTTTATTAATTCGTTATTTAGTCCCAACTCCTCTAAACATGTCCTTGTTCTCAGACTTAATTAATTCCATCACACATACTGCTATGATAACAATGCTGTTTATTCCATAGCAGGAGTGGGGTTTAGTTCCCCGTCCTGTATCATACTGTACCATTCCTTGGGCAAGACTGGAACACTACAGTAACCTACCACTAACACGATTAACTCTCTACGTCACTCTGGATAAGAGCGTCTGCCTGTTGTGTAAATGTGCATGGCATGGGTTTGTGGTAAAACGAAGCTGGGATCAGAGCTCCTACTGCTACAGGAGCTTTTGACAGAAGACCAGAGAATGACTGAAAATCTGTGTCAGTCTCCAGTGCATGTTTCCATCTCATTACATTTGTGGGGTTTGACAGATGTTCTCATCAAGGGCTACTCCCATATTTATCAGCATGACATGACATGTAATCCTTTGGAATCGAACCCACAACCTTTGCGTTAAGTAGCAACACGTGCTACCTGCTCAGCCAGAGGCTTGAATCCGATAGGGTTTGCTTGCCGAATAAATAGCAGTTGAGTTTAATGAAGTACGACGTTCTGTAATGTGGTCGGAGACTTTGTGTTTCCAGCCAGTCTTGGTGAGCCAGGATGAGGGACCTTATGGTGTTATTTGACAGCCAGAATTCAAAAGGAGGCTTTTAATGCCACAGCACGCTTCATTCACTTCCCATGAATGCTCTTTGCTGTCGTGCTGAAAAATATACGTGCACGCTCTTGGATTCCCTCCCCACCTGCGATTTGCTTTGCTCTCATCTGGATATTCCCATTTATCCTGGGTGCCTTGCGAAATTCCAGAATCGGCTTTCTACCACGTTTCTTTCTCCTTGCTCTCGTATTTATGAAATCTGAAACCCATCTCGTATTTATGAAATCTGTATTGAGAGCATTTGGCACTGCTGTTGCACTGGAAACCACGGCGAGTGTCTCGGAGCTGGAGTAGGGTCCATCTGAACATGCACATACAGTGATCACGTTATCACATGGTACCTGCTCTAGCTGATCTGGCATCGTTTTATCAGACGTACAATTAATCCACCACACTCAGTACTTTGTCCTTGGCCTCTTTCATGAGTCACCTGGCTTTGAACAAAACGCATGTGTTGAGTGGATGTTATATATATATTTAATACACACAGTATAGTTTATATATATATACATGCAGTATAGTGCTGTGCCATTGTCTTGTGCACCTGAGAAAAAGATATTTACAAAGTAGTGATTTTCTATATGTGAGTGAGTACAGTATTTGTAGTCCTCATCCAATACCAATATCATCATTCTACTCATTTGGTTAATCAATACTTCATTATGTAAACGCAAGAGTGCTGGTGATTTAACAAATCTATTCCATCCATACAAGAAGAAGATCTGGAAACAAACTCTTTTCTTCACACTGGCTCGACACATCTAAACAAAAACCCTGCAATTTCATGCATAATCAACACACTTAACGAGATAAATTGTTTAAAATAATCATAAGTGCCTTAAACTTTTGCTGTTTGCGTCTGTGCGGGGGCGTTTCCCGTGACGACCGTGTGCGGACCCTGATCGATGGTTACGCGTTCACGCTTCGTTGACCCCGGTGGAGGAGTGCAAGGCAGGTTGTCTCAGAACCGTCAAGCCGTTGACCTTTCAGCAGGCGGGTAGCGTGTCGCGGGACCCGTGACCCGCGGTCTGTCCCGCCCCTCCACTCCCGCGCTGTCCGGGGATTTGCTAATGGAGTGAGCAGCCGCGTTGCTAGCGGCTAACTTCGATCTCTTAAGTAAAACGAAAGCACTTTGCTGCTCATTCTCAATATAGACCTCAGCTGTATGGCTATCGGTCAGAACAGCATGTGGAGTAGCCTAGACTATGTTTAGATTGCAAACAAGATTTTCAGACCACAAAAGCACTTCTGTTATTGTCGGTCGTTATCGTTGTCGGGATGTAATACTTTTTTAAAAACGCATCTGAAATGTGCGCAACTAAATTGCCGTTCCATGGCTGTAGGTGAGGGAGCATCTTGAACTTCTGATTAAACCTCTACATAAGTGCATTTTATAAACGAGGCCCTGGGAACATGAGAAGTGGTTTCCACCGGGCTGAACAGAGAGCAGCTGCGATGTAATTTAAATGCACATTGACTGTGTCATTGGTGCAGCCTTTGTTTCAGTGGAAGCATCCTCTTGGCCAGAGTCCACTGCAGGGAGCAGTGGGACCGTCGGCACGGTGATTGTGGGCCCCTAGGGTCCCCGCCTTTGCACCGGCAGCATCTTTGTTTCCCATCACCCTTCCTTAATCAAACCACCCGTGGCAAAACGCACACAAGCTGCCGGCATCCACGCACGTCCGCTCTGACTTACCATCGTTAAGGAGTGCATTAAATGATAAACAAGTAAACAAAAATAAACGAGCAAGGGCCCAGCAAGCTGCGTAAAAAGCCTGTCCGCTGGGCGTCGCTGATGAAGTGAGTCATGGACACGCAGAAGAACGTGCGTTTGACCTCTAAAAAACATCTTGAAACCGCGTGGAGGAAACATTCACATGGGCAGTAACCAGTAGTAACCCAGCATCAGACCGGAGCCGTGGAGACGGATCACGACCCGCGGTGAAACCCACGACGAAACACTGTTTTGGGTAGAAGGATGCAGTTCAACCAGCAGCTCCCTGATGGGTAACAGATGTGCAGTCATATTTCTCTATTTATTTTCTGCTTCAGGTTATTGTAGAAGGAAGTTCATCTAATTGCTCTTTTATGAGTCTTTCATGATGAAACACAGCTTGATAACATTCTGCATTAGACTAATTGTAGAGAAAGACTCTGCAATTCCAGACCATTTAGGACATTTATCTAGGAAAGCCCAGGCTAATGTGAAGAACTATGTGAAGATGTGAAGGACTAGCAAATGAATGGGGTCTCTCAAGCTTTCTGCTGTGGCGAAAGGCTGCATGCGCTGCGTCACGGTGGAGGAATAGCTGTGATGTACTAACGCGTTGTTAAGGGACGTCAATCATTTCTCTGTTCTTGAAAGTCAGAAATAAACACACGCCCTTTGATTGGATCACGCTGGATAAAGCTGGGCAAATGCACTCTTGGAAAAGGGAGAATCGATTTGCTGTCTTGTAAATCTGTATTGTGAGCATAGCACACTGGACGAACAGAGAGGGGTGGGGGGAGAGAGAGAAACGCCCTGAGAAACAGCATGGCTAGAGAGCAAAAATCAATTCGTGGAAGTTGTTTGCTTTTCTGGACTGAAGACACTTAGAGACAGACTGGACTGGGGCAGTGCCGCTAGCAGACGCTAATCAGTTTCATTTTGTTCATTATCAGAGCTCCTCTCCAAGCCTACACACACAACACACACACACACCCACCATGTCTATCATGTCTTTGCCATTCAGTTAGGTCCTGCTTTCTCACACTGGAAGAAAAAGATTTTTTTTGTTGTTTTTATTTGTATTCTGCATGAATTCAGGTTTTGAGTGGTTCCAGCCAGCTTTTTCCTGCTCCATCTGTCAGTGGAAGTAGTTTTGATTCCATAATGCTGTTTCCGTGTGAGCTCCACTGTACATCCTGGCCCTCACAGGTGACCTTGCGCCGGGGGGGGTGGGGGAGGGGTGTCTCCCTCGGGTGTCTCCCTCATTTTTTCATGAAAGCCACTGCAGAACAAGTGCAAACAAACAAACAGGAGGAGGAGGAGGAGCAAATCGATGGCCGCTGGTTGGGCCCGGGCCTTATGGGGCATGTGTGATGGGCAAACGCTGACTCACGGGCAATGCAGGCTTTGACCTGCACACACTCATGGCCAGGAAAGCCATTAAAACGAACGTCATTAGTTTGGTGCCACGTGGGACTTCTGTTGAGTTGTGGTTTGAGGTAGATCTCACACTTTAATAGTTTGGGCACACATTAACACAGTCATTTTTTGGCATACACCCTCTCTTTTCCTGAGCTTTTTAAGGGCACTTTTCTTTCATTCACTTTTTTTCTGACTGTGTACGAGCTGGCCAGCTGTAGCAACAGACTGTTTAGTCATTGTAATCAATGTTACTCCCGTTACAAGCACTGCCACTAATCTTTGACCTGGCCTGAAAAATGTATTAACACTCTGGTTTTTTTTCCCTCAGTACCATATGAAGTATTAGATAAATGTGTGGGTAGATGGTCAATGTGAACTTTTTCTTCTCTGTTTTCTTGTCTTAATGGCAAGCAACACTTGGGCTTGTTAAGATCATCTTGCATATATAATAATTCAAATGAATGAAGAATTCTGTGTAATGAATATCTGAATAATAAAGATTCTGGTCTGTACAATAATGAATATTCTTTCAGCTTTTAGCAGCACAGAAACAAAATGCATCTTTAATTTCTTGCACAGAAGGATGACCTACTCAGAAGTAATGGGAGTGAATCCAAAACAAACTTTGAATGTCCAAGAGTGTGAGGTCAAGGCCAAGGAGGAGTATTGGCCTCTTCTCATCCCAGCCAATCCAGAGCGTGCACTGTGTGTCCTAGATAGTGGTTCTCCCCTGCCTCTCTCTCTGCCTCTCTCTCTGTCTCTCTCTCTGTCTCTCTCTCTGACCTACTAAAGGTGGCAAAGGCACAGCATAAGGCAGCCCTCTCTGTGCTGGGACACAGGGACAACTGAGCAGAGCGCACAGTGGACAACCTGTGCATTTAGATGAGCATTAATTCTGCACGGAAAAAGAGAGGTCAAGTCGTACCTCCGTAACCCCCTCAAACACCCCCCCCCCCTCCCCAACACCACCACTGTTGTACCCCTACACTGAGCACCACGCCCTCCTGCTGCAGAATCAGTGGTGTCATCTGTTTTGGGCAGCATTTAACAGAATAATCCAGACACGTGCGATGGAACAGACTTAAGAATAAAAGTAGTGGTAAGGAACAAGTCGATAAATGATCCGTTTATCCTGGTTTTGGTTTTTTTTTTTGTTGTTTTTTTACACCTGTCTGGTTTTATTTATTTTTTTTGTTCCTGTGTCTCTCGGTAAGAAAAAGACAGCGTGTTCTTCAGTTGGGAAAATCTTTTTCTCCCTGTTTTGCTTTGGTTCTCTATCTCTCTTGTACCTCTCTATCTGGTGCTCCAGATATGGTGAGCTGTGATTGGGTGATTTAGCTCTAAGCCCATACTGATCTGCTGCGTTTGTCTCCTCACCCTTCGGCTTCCTCATCCCCAGCGTGTGAGGCCAGCGGGGGTCCTGTCGTCTCCACGGCTCCCGCGGCAGCAGGACCCTCTGAGGGTCATTACTCCCATCCGTTTAGGAGTCAGTGGTTGCTCATGGTTCATCGCTGTTAATGGTAGAATGTCATCATGAGCGTCTGTGGGGAAAGTCATGTGGACTCTTGTTTCTATGGTAATGGATGCCGCACCCAGTGGGTTAGGAACACAGAGGGTGCAAAACAGCTCGGCCAACTCCACCATGAAACTGATCAGAGATCAGCGCTCGGACATTCAAGACTAATCGAACAGGTCATGGGATGAGAATAAGGCGTGGCCTTGGTTGGTGACCTGCTTTGATGCTTCGGACCCATAATTCATCACTCTACCACTGCGGCAAGATTCTGTACAGCAGACGTCTTCCATTGCACAGGGATCAGTGAACCCTCTCCACATCCCACTGACAGCCATCTCTCCACTCCCTCCCTCCGGTCTCATTTTTTTGATTGCTGTCTACCTTCCTGTTGAAGAAATCACTCACTCACTCACTCACACACACACACACACACACACACACACACACACACACACTTCCTTATTATCTCCCACTTATTCTCCACCACGCTCCCACCCCCTTGGCTCTTGCGAAACTCTTATTACTCTGTGTCCCAGGACAGCCACCAGATTTGGAAAGAATGGCTTCAGATTTGTCACCTCAGCATACCTTCTGGTTTTGTTTGTCTTTTTCATTTTCCCCTACATCCACATATTTGATATTCCATCTCTCGACAGCGGTGCCTAATCAGGGAGCACTTGAGAAGGAAATATTGGCAAAACTTTTTTTTTTTTTTTTTTGAGAACATATCTTGCTCTTTACAGATTCCTTCGTGTTTTACAGACAGGGGATCCCCTGAGGAAACCTGAACCTGGGTACCATATCAAACGAAGAGTCTGAAGTCGGGGTTTTTGCACAATTGAGGATTCAGCGTTTTACAGAGTGGTGTGTCAGATTGCTTTGCTGCTGTGTCATGCTCAGTGTTGAATAAGTTATGGGAAGAGGTAGGACATGGTTTGGTTGAGTCTCCGTAACGCAGGAGGAAGCCGGGGGAACTTTTTCATGAATGGTAGAATTTTTTTTTTCTTCATAAATCTGTCCTCTGCTGTTGTACAGACGTCAGGCTCCAAAAAAATGTTAACAGTGGCATGACGAGCCGTATCTGTGTGTGTGTGTGTGTGTGTGTGTCTTTATTTATTTATATATTTATTCAGTGGAACAGTTCTCACTCTGGAGATGGTGGAAGGAGAGGAGGATGGAGTGGGAGATGAAGGGTGGATGGATGGATGGATGGATGGAGAGAAAAATCTGTGTAGGAATCCCTGTGCTGGTGATCGGTGGGGGGGGGTCTAACAAGCTGGCCTGCCCATGTTGGGTTTGACACTTTTGCATGCACACACACACACAGATGTCTACCCCAAATAAGCATGCACTCATTCAGCAGTCTAACCTAAATAGGCATGCGCGCACACGCACATAACCGAGCTCAAATAATCCCACATCTTTGTGTCACCATTTCTTCGGCTGTCTAGTTCTGACTGCCTCCACGTTTCTCTTTCGAGATGTTGTGCCCATTTCTCACCAAGGCCAATTCCACCCGAGGGTGAATGTCACTGCCGTGAAACGTTCACCTTAACCGGCCCCTGCAGCCACACACAATTGGCCCGTTTTGTGGGACCACCAGATTATCACTAAGCACCATAAAACAGAACTTTGCAAATTTGCTTGTATATCATTCTTTTATCATTCTCTGCAGTCGTGCCGGGGCCACATACAAAGGGCCCTTCCTCGCTGTTCAGCCACCTTTCGCTTTACGACCTGAACAGTTGGGGCCATTAAACACGAACTCAGAAGACGCCCTTGAAGCCGTTATGCCCGAATTCGAATTTCTCGCCGACACCCTAGCTGGAGACCGTGTCCTGCCTGGCTCAGGGGAACTCAGAGCAGAGGCAGGGACAGCTGTTTACCCACAATCCAGTTCCAACTTTGCTTTGAAGCCTCCTTTGCTTTCTTCGTCGTTTCTTATCTACCAACGGGAGGGGGGGGTGGCAGAACGGTGGAACGGCCTACATGGGAGAAGAGGACATTCTGAGTTCGGGGGCAGCGGGGGGGTGGGGGGTATTGGCTGGAAATCAAGTAGGCAGGAACCGTTGGGGATTCTCTCCATCCAAGCCAAACGATTGCTTTCCCCTTCCGGCAGTAGCTGCTCTGATTGATAAAGTCCTCATTTTCTGATTTACATTTATTAATTTAGTGGCGATTCATTTTGCAGCGACAGTACGACCGAGTGCAAGCAGATCTCGCGCGCCTTGAGCGAGGCCGAGTGCAAGCAGATCTCGCGCGCCTTGAGCGAGGCCTGCTGCAGCAACTCCAACACTCCGCCGGCTCAAACCGAGCATGGGACTTCTAAGTCGATGTCCCGCTGATCCTGACACTCGGGACGCCCTGGGTCCCGCGCTCAAGCCTTGTCGGCTGTTATCCCCGAACGTAAACACCAGGCTGTGGCCGAAATGAATCTGAGAGGAAGCTGTAACTGGGGAAGCTGCCAGCAGGAAGCCGAGTTTTTAAAACTACAGTCGGTACAGGAATATTGGCAACGGCTTCTCTTGTGATATCAGATTTTGAAATGGCCGTCTTGCACTCTGGAACATTTTGTACTCGTTTTACTTGCAGGGTGACTGTACTGTTTATCGCAATGTGAACGTATATCAGACTTGGACACGTCTCCTGCTACTGATCTCAGATCAGGTGTTGGATGGACTTTGCTCTGCCCCCAATTAATGTGTCTTGTACTCTTTCGCAGGGCACGAGTGGAGGAAGCCAGCAGCCAGTAGACTGGGTCAGGTATGAGAACTCCTTCTACCTTCTCTGGCTCCTAGAGCGTCTCTCGCAGGACTGGCAGGGGAGAAGCAGGCCCGAACACCAGGACCTCTGGGCCCAGCTGGAGAGCCAGGTCCTCCCCCTGTCGGATGAGTTCCCCCTGCTCGCGCTCTACATTTGGCGGGTTGGCGCGCTGCTCGATCCTGCGAGAGTGGCAAGGAACTGAGCTCGGAGCATCTGTTCCCAGCATGCTTTTGGTCTCCAGCAGAGTTTTCCCTCCCCACTCCAACCTATCAGAGCTGAGCATGTAGACAGACGAGAGCTTAGGGAAGTGGAGAGTTTCTGACTGGGGTTTAACGTTCGGTTCCTGCAAGTTAAAAGTCCCAGTGGGCACATCGCCCTGATCCAAAGCCATAAGGAAAATGCCTTCCTCATGTTCCTCTATAAAATATGAATAATCACTCTGTCCACGATAAATAAACAAACTGTTGCTCCTCTGCTAAGTTATCTGTCTCGTCAGTCTAACAGTGTATATTTGTGAGAATAAAGGTTGATGCGGCGAGTGTCTTGACAGTGGTATATTAAAGGTGCTTGATATCAGGATGACGGGTGCACAGTGTTTTGCACAAACTGCCACAGATCATGTTGTATAATGAAGCACCCTGCTTAAAAGGCTCTTTAACTCCTGCTCTCTGAACTGCGTACATATATAAACCCCCTCGTACAAAGTGCTGTAAATGTCAGTACCCTGCCAAGCACAATCAGTACCGAGCAAAGAAGCAGGAAAAAAAAAAAAAGCTTTCTATTGTGTCCCAGTGTGAGCATAAATGCCTTGGAGAGGAATGGAGAGGGGTTTGGGTTGAGCAAGGAGGGAGGTGGGGTTGAGCTGGGAGGAGGTGGGGTTGAGCTGGGAGGGGGTGGGTTTTTTGGGGTTTTTTTTTTTAGCTACATCTAATGCTCCACTGCAGTTCAGTTTTGGTGGAAACTCATCATAAAGTCCTTAAACCTTAAATCCCCTTGATAATCCCAAATTAGCCCATTGAGGGTGGTTACGGTCCTCATCCGCTTAGAAGACCAGACTTTGATCAGCTTTGATCGGCTACTTTGTTCCCTCTTTCTTCACACGTGTAACACGCGTGCTGTGGGTAACACGTACCGAGCACGTCTGACTGCGTAAAGCCGCCCTGATATCTGGGAGGCTGCCATGCTGAGCCACGTGCTCTTGAGGGGAGGGGGGTGGGAGCAGGGCAGTGTCTGCAGGTCTGCAAACATATGCAGGCATGTCCAGCTCCTGCAGAACCCTCTTCAGAAAGCTCAGGATCTCAGTGACCTTGAATGACCTTGGCCCCCTGCTAGCGCTCTATACGTTCTTCCTCATGGGCTTCCTCGAGTTCTCCTGTCCCCCCCTACCTTCCTGCCTGTTGATGGATGGGAAGTGATTCCTCCAGCAATATCCACCCACCCCTCCTCCACCCACCCCCTGACGAGATGCCTCTCCAGTTTTTATGCGTTTATCTACTTCTCTCATACTTTCCTACTACCTCTGAACTGTCCACCCCTTGACAAATGCACACACACACACACACACTCAACACGTTAAGCAAGCGGCCGGAGCGACACCAGCAGTTCCCCAGGGCCGATCTCACCCCCCTCGGGTCTCTGTGGACCCCGCTGCCCTCGCCCGGTGTCTCCCAGCGCTGAGGCCCGTTCCCCAGAGCACCCGCTGATGGCCATCGCCCTGCGTATTGTCTGAGCCCCCCGCTGCTCCGCCTGACACCCTGCCATCTCTGCATCTCTCATATCCTGTCGCTAGCTGTTCCGAGAAGGAATTGGCAACAATAAAATAAAAAAAAACAAAAAAGGCAGCTTACTCCCAGACCTGGGGGGTGGGGTGGGTGGTTGGCTGTTATGCACATAGATAACATGCCAGAGAGGCTGTTTCATGTTGGGGGAAGAACACATATAAGAGGTCTGGTGACACCATCTTGTTTTTGCTAGTATGGTCCCTTTGTTACAATAGTTGTTTGGTTACAGTACTTCCCATATTGGTTTGCCGTCAGTGTCCACAAAAGCTCCTAATGCATGGTTTGTAATTTGGCAGTTCAGGACATTTTCACGATTAATACCATATATTTAAACTACCTTTGCTCCACATCAGTCAGTACTACAGCTGTTGATGGAGTGTTTTAAATTGGAGTGTGATGGAGTATTTTCCAATGTATTGGAGTGTGATGGAGTATTTTCCAATGTATTGGAGTGTGATGGAGTATTTTCCAATGTAATGTTTTCACACCATCAGCAAAAAGGGGAGGTTCTGTGCAGCGCTGCATAATGCACAGCTCACCCACAGCTTGTGAAATGTGATTGGACAGCAAAGTCGAGGTTCTACATGACACACAGCTCACCCACAGCTTGTGAAATGTGATTGGACAGCAAAGATGCGTTCCTATACCATCGACCTCCAGGCCATTCGATTTGAAATGGCATTAAAGTGCAGATTTGATCTTTTGTTTCGCTCTTGCACATAAAGACCCAAGCGAAGTATGTTTAAACAAACTCGCATTTTTTTTTTAATGTAATTACTTTGGCTGTGTTTTGTTCTGTTAGAATTTGTTGGGTTGTTTTTTGTTTTTTTTGGGGGGGTTGTATTATTTTTTTTATTTTATGTTGAGAATGGTCTCCTTTTCTGCACAGTCACAGTAATTGTTCCATCTGTAGGTTTAAATTGTGTATTGATGCTTTTAAAGTTATTACTAAGCTGAATGGAGGTCTGGGATCAAAACCACAGTGTTCTTCTAAACATCTCAACGAAGAACTTTATAGAAAAACACTTAAAAATATCACGTTATATTAATGTTTATTTGCGTTGTTGTTATGCAATTGTGAATTTATGTATTGTATAGGTTTTTATATGCAAAGAGAACTTTTTAAATTATTTTAACTAAAACCATAATATGTAATAATGGAAAACGGCCAAAAAGGGGCAAAACTTGTCACTATCCAATTACAACTATGTTAGAGCAGTAATGGTGATGCCAACAGCTTGCCAAAAACAGTTTAAAAAAACATACGTTGTATATCTATTAAAACTGGATGCCAAAGCCCATTTATCGGGTACTTCATATTTGTGCTGCTTCCATCTGGATTTAGGAGAGACAGTGATGTTTCAGAAGAAGAAGAGCAGTGTGAGAGGAGTGTCAAACCCGAGCGTCCTTCACGAAGAGGAGCTCGGAGAGCTTTGCTCACCAACATCACAAACCCCACTGATGTCCTGCTGGCAGCGGAGTTCGGGGAGTTCAGCTGATGCTCAGGCAAGATCTCTCATCCATCGCTGGAGGCGGCCTGGCGGAAATCTTCGGCTTTCGTTCAAAAGTAACCGCCGTTCCTGAAACGTTAAGTGCAGGGTTGACACAGCAGCGGAAACTGAGCCGCACTCCCCCTCCTGGTCGTAGATCAACGTCAGGTTGCACAATAGCGTCCCCTGAGTCCCCTGAATATGGATCTGGGCTTTTTACTCGGCACAAGTGCCAGACGGGCACTTTGGCTAGGACTGAAGTGGTATCGAAGGTGTCCCCTGCAAGCTTGCCCTCGGCACACGGGGGGCGAGGGGTTTCGGTTTAAAAGTGGATGACCTCAGTGGTGAATGGTGCTTGCTTTTATTTGTGATTACACCTTGAAAGTGTCTTTGAGCTTTGGGGCTGTTTACGGTTGTAATGTCATCAACTTTTGGCAAGATGGTCATGATTTTCAAACATAACTGTCCATAAAGGAGCACCTACGTTTTTAAGTGAAGCTACAGGTAATATTTTGGTTGAAATATGTTTAAAACCTTAAAGCCAATAGAACAATATTTTTTCTCAAGTGTTTTAAACCTATTTTTGGCTGTTTTAAATTCCATTATAATAGCCAAACTATTTCTTAATTACTGTAGAGAAATTTTCACACCATATGAAAACATTAAAAGCTCATTACATGTCGTGTCAGGACCAAAATTACCTCCAGATAAATATGAGTTTAATTGGAAAGCTCCATCACTTTGTGCAGTGCAACACCGCCGTGTCTGCTGTGAGGTCCTCGACAACTTCATGATGCCAGGAACCGGCTCATGCCTCTGCAACATTTACAGCTCCGAGGCATCACAACCAGGGAATCTTCATAAACCGAGACCGCGTGGCTGGTGAACTGTCAGCACCGGAGAGAGACGCTCGGGTGGGGTGGAGGAGAGGAGGTGGGGTTGATGGGTGGGTTTTTTTTTTTCCTCCCTCCTCGTCTGTCGCTGTCGGCGTTGATCACCGCTGGCAGAAACGAGCTCGCTGTGGAGCCCCCACCTCCACCTCCAGCCCTTTGAGCATGATGAAGCAACCGAGCCTGTAAATGCTACTCAAGATTATGAGTCGTTCTGAGCCCCATGTGTTGATGTTAGAAGGATTTCGAAGGCTCAGCTGAAATGCGCTTCCCTGCCTCACAAAAACGTCCATAATAGCAAAGCTTGAATTATTTACATATGTCTAAAAAAAATCGATGTGTACAAGACTGTTAACAAATGTTGTGTGGAAGACAAATTTTTCCTTAATATTCTGGGATACACCAGGCATAATGTTTTTTTTTTCTTAACAGTAATGAAGGGCACACCAGATACACAGATGTCTTTTCTTTTAGGGGGCCTTATCTGCACAGTGGTAATGCCACAGAAGTTTCCAAAAGGAAGCAGAGAAGAGCGTTAACAGAAGACAACCACTGATCAGAGCGTGGCTAATAAATCACACCTCCTCTTTCCAGAATGGGAGGACCACTTGCCCTGTCTCTGCTGTCTTTTGAAAACTTCCTTCCTGCTGCCGCAGTGTTAAAGACCTAAAAGTCCTGATCACAGCAGGTGTGCAAGTCATTGTCTTATCACACACGCACACACAGGGACTTTATGAGGTTTCGCCAGCTCCTCCCCCCCCACTCGCAGGGCTCACAGCCAATCAGACCCGATTCCGGCGAGAGCGCCCCCCACCCCACCCCGGTGGCACTCGGGGTGAGCAGGCACCGACCCGCAGCAGGCAGGAGGCAAGAGAGCGTGAGGGACGGCCGTTGGGGGAAGGGCTCCTTCCAGAGAGGGTCGTAGAGGTCAACGGCGCGTGACGTTGGTGACGGCGTGGCTTTGCCGCGGGATGGACACGGCGATACCAGCACGCGACGCTGTTTATACGGGAACGCCGGCTCTGTTGATATGGAACGATGACGCCTGTGGTGATTTAGTGCTGATGGAATGATTGCCCTCTGTTAAGCAGGAAGAGGATTTAGGACGGGTGTCTGCACAGAGCTGACGTTAACGCTGTAGGCTCTCAATCTCTCGGCGCCTGTGAATGAGTTTTTTTTGTTCAAACAGTAATGGTTATGCTTGGAATGACATAGAAGGTTGGAGACGGAGCTTTAGAAATAATTTATCAGGTTATAAACAGAAAAATGTATGATATATCATCTTGCTGTAAAAGAAAACATTCAAATGTTTTGGAATGAATATGTTTATTCATTAACATTAACATAAATCTAATTGTAAAGCAGTTTCACCAAATGCCATATGAATCATGTCTGAAAATAAATATCAAATAATGCTATAACTATATTTGTTTGGACTGTAATTAATTTTGTAATGTGTAATGGAGTTATAAATATTATGTACTGCGTTAGTCTGAAAGCTCTGTGTAATTGGTTATGCATAAAGACTTCTGATCTCTTGAAATTCAGCTTAATTACAACCATTATTTAAGAGATCTCACCTCTGTAATTGTACTGGGCTGCTTTACTGCTTATTATGTTAAACATTTTTCAGCTCCTTATTATGCAAAAATATGAATATGGAAATTGGGCACAAGAATGGAAGCACATTTCTGAAATGAGTTGAAACTCTTTTTTTTTTTTTTTTCTTTTCACCTGCTGGTATATTATTGATGTTCCGTCAGCCCTGTGCACATCTTTTCCATGTTTACATTTATTTACATTTTCCATGTTTACATTTATCTTTGCGTATTAAGCAGCCCAAGACAAAAGACTTAGATCTGTCACAGCTGTGCTGAATACAGTTCATTAACAGCACATTCTTTTAACCCACACCAAGTGTTTTTACTTTGTTTTACTACTTGCAAACATGGTTTTTTGTTTTTTGGAGGGAGCATCCCACGCCAGTTTAACATGACTTAACCTACATGCTGAGATTGAATGACCCTCCTCTTGTTTCTTCTGAAGGTCTGCGTTCACTTTAGGTGACAATAATTTGCTCCTTTGTCTAAGAACTTTAGTTATTGTGGAACTACACAACTGAGGATTTGTTTTAAGGTTCTGTGATGAACATGGTGTCTGACTGCACATGTGATGCTAATATTGAGCTGTGTTCATCACATAAGACACCCAACCGATCATGCAAATAAAATTCATGAACTTAATAAATGTATGTGTAATCAAAATGAATTCTAAATTACATGTCCCTTCCGGCTATCACAGTAGTTCACCTCCAGTGTTGACGGATCAAGGGTTTTGATATGTGCTAGTTTTATTCATGTGGAAGGGGGTCTTTTACCCCAAGAGCCCTTCACCTTTTTTTGTTGCACTTCATTACTAACTGAAATAGAAGCTTGGACAATTAGCAGACGTGCTGATTGGTTTACGTGTCCTGATTAGTCGAGGGGAAGACAATTGTTTACAAAAGCAAATTACACTGCAGAACAGCATCCATTCAGTGTCACATGATGCGAAAAGTGGAACCCGGATAGCTTTGGTTTGCCCACATCATCCAGTAAGTGAAAACAACGGTCCATGTTGTTCTTCATGCTGCCAGCCAACGTCTTTTAATGCGAGTGTTGTTTGACAAGCGTCTTCTTCCTCCAGTCCTGGAAAGGTAAGTCTTAACTAGTCAGGGTCGTGAAGATTGAAGATGTTCAAGCCGATGGGCTCCCTGCATTGCGTGTGTCTTGGTGGGGACGCTCAGTTCCTGTCTCCAAGCTGGTCTCGTTAACCCGCCCTGACGGATCTCGGCTCTTTACCTGAACCTAACGTCTCATGTTTATGATTTCAAGCTTCTCTGGGTTTCCTTCAAACTCCACAACCCTCAACCCCTCGTTCTTTTTTGTTTTTTTAACCCCAAGGTTACACACCCGTGTGATTAAGAGGCCATCTGTGATGAAAGGCCAGCTCTGACGAGGCGACCGTGGCAGGTGATGGCACAACGCCTGATTAGAAGCTCTCGCTGGTCTTTTCAATTGCTGTGCATCACCAATCTGATGCCCGATCTGATTTCACTCAGCTAGACCCCCGTTTAATACCAATCATCTTCCTGACCTGAAAGACGATGCATTTTTACATTGTCCTCCTAAAGCCCAAAATGCATTGGTACCTTGGAGTTGCAAGGATAAAAAAAACACCTGAAACAAACCTCAAAGACTAATATCAATCAATTTGCTTTTCTTTTATTGTTTTTTGTTTGACTGTTTTGCTTTGATTGTTTGTTCTTAGGTCTCCCATGGTCTCCTTCCTACGCAATTTCTTTTTAACTGTTCATCTTGAAATATTAGACCTTCTGGCACTGAAATGTTTGCTGCTGTCACTTTAAATCCTGTCATGGTTTGATTTTGCAAACCAACTAACAAGATGGTTTATGGTTGTTTGTGGTGTGTTGTGGCCATGTGTTAAGATATGTAGCATTTTAAATATTTTGAAAAGCGGAAAACAAGCTGTATTTAACAGCAACCCCCACGCCTGCTGCACTGTAGAAAGACTTTGGATGTGATCACACTTGTTTGTATGTGTGAAAACCGTTTGAAAACTGTTCACAACAATTGTGATTGGATTTTCAGAGTTGCTCTTTCCAGGTATAAATATCTAAACCTGTTCCCAGTCCTGAGGTATTAGCTTGTATTCTCAATTCCATAACTAATTCAATAATTGCAATATGTCCACGTTTCGCCAACTCCCAAACTCATGATTGTCTCTGCTGCATAAGGCATCGCGCCCAAAGGATTTCAGCAAGCTGTTATCAGCTGAAAACATGTTCCAGTTGAATCACACAATGAGTATTTAAAACCTACTTCTCTACTTTTTCTCTGCAAAACACACTACATGACTGTAGTGTAACAGCTCAGGATTGCATCGCTGAACTGATGTCCTGATGATCACACGGCTCGACTAAAACACCATGGGAAAAGCTCGGTCCAGTAGTGTTTGCTGTTCCCTAACGGACTTGCTTGGTCTGCCATTCTGTTCATTCTATAATTGTTAAACATCCTTCTCTCTCTCTCTCTCTTTCTCTCTTTCTCTCTCTCTCTCTCTCTGGATAGAGGTATAAGCATGATTCATCTTCCGTAATTTTTGCATTGCCGGAAAATTAGGATTGGTCTGTACTCATTTGTCTTAATTTTTGCGTGCTTCTCAATGTTGACTGAAATAACATCATTCCCAGAAGCCATGGTAATGTGAAAAATCTCTGCTGTGCTGTGTGAGGGAACAGTGAGACACAGAGACAGAGCAGAGAAAGAGAAATTACATTGAAGCGTTGTATATATCTCCATATCTCCACGTCTATCACTGCAAATGTCGAAGACACCAGGAATCTCTGAGTTGCCTCAGCTAACGTCTGATTTTAAGACGCGAAATAATGCCCTGGTGAGCAATCAGACAGACGCCTGTCTCCAGTAAAGCTTGCTGTTTTAGTTGTTTGTCATAAAATTATGCTGCCATAAAATAATGACTAAGACAAAGAGGAAGACCTCAAATGCAAAGCATCCCTCTTTTAATTTCCTTTCTCTGTCAGACAACCATTTTTTCTTGATCTTGGGGAGGGAATATTTCCTGTCCTCCCACAGTTATTCATGACTGAGAGATTTGGTTCACCAATTCTGACAAAAGCATATTTATTCCGATTGGTTTCGACTTTGTAGGTTGAGCTGAGAACTCCAGATTCCCAAGCCAGAAAGAGTGTCTGTTCCCACCTACAAACAAGTTATGTCATGATAAGTGTGTGCTAAATAAATCCAAACCACCATTACATTAATTAGTCCCCTCTACAGTTAATGAAGTACCACAGTCATCAAGACTGATTCCATTATGGCAGTGCTAGCCACAATAGCAGTATGGACCGTCATCGGTTCAGAGGTTTGTACGGATTAAGGAACTGAGCATGGCTACATCACATTCACGTTCCTTTTTCATTACGTATCTTTTTCTTAAAATGTAATCCTGTTATCTCAAGTTTCAACAAAAATTACATCACTTAACCCTGCCACTGGGTTTAATTAAAGTCAAGGTTAAAAACTTATTTATTTAGTTTAGTAATATTCCCCCTTAGATGAAGACTACAGATCCAGGGGTTCATGGGCAGAAGGTTTTATGGTATACTGAGATGCTGGTGCTGTCGTCCCACCACTGCACACGTTCAGTCAAGTTTGTTGACGGTGGGGTGGAGGGATGCCAGCGCCTCAGGATGCCCCCAAGTCTGTGTTACCTTCTGGTTCTGTCCTGAGTATGTTCCATACTTAGTCCCATACAGAGATAACTGTCTCTCTTTACTCTTACCAAGCTAATGGCTGCACTCCTATCCACCTTCATACTGAGTAGGGACTGATGAGGCTTTTCTGTTACCTGCACCACACCAACTGCCTCCTACTTATCCAGACTTGGATGAAGGATTTCCCAACTGTCCTGGCCCCTCTGTGGCCCAGCTACCTGAATCTCCACGGCCCTGGACTGTTACAGTATATTTCATAACTCATTATTGTTTATATTTCTTTATCTTGTTGTCGTGGTGACCGGTGTCAGCCAGAAGAGGATGTGTCCTGGTTCCTCTCAAGCTTTCTTCCTCACGCTCTGAGGGAGTTTTTTTCTTGCTACTGTCGTCCTTGACTTGATCACTGGGTGCTTGGACTCAGACACTGCTTTGAAATAACGCATGTTTTAAAAAGGTGTTATATAAATAAATCTTATTTCCTTTGAATTAATCAGTCAGTGTTGCTTCATAGTTGAGTTGTGGTAAAATCTGTGCAGGGTCTTATGAACTCCATCAGTATCACATCTTAATGTCTGGTCATTCCCATAATGCCATGTGACGTCATGCCAGAGTAACAGCGCGCTGAACCTTTCAATCTTATTTACTAAGAACCTAATGGTGTTTTTCAGCAAAGCATGTGAATGAGTCACTCCATGGCCTGTGCATTTCCTACACCGTCTGTTGGCATCCATGTGCGATGCGGTGATGAGAGGGATGAAGTCAGCTCTAGAGCGCGGTGGAGCTGAGAGTGGAGTGGCTTGGCAAGGCTTGCCCCTCCGAGCCACAGAAAGCCCTCCGCCACACCCCGCGTTATGACCTACAGTCAAACATGAAGGAGAGGGAATTGAATCGTGCTGAAGCACATGTGCACTGATCAGGCAGAGTAATTCCACGTGTCCGCCATTGACCTTTGATTAAAATGCTGCTTTGAGTGATTCAGTGGTGGCGTTAACAGGAACAGCCAGTGCTCCCTTTTGATCAGACCCCTGGAGACACAATCAGATTTTGCTGAAGAGCTTTTGCGGTACGCTGCCAACCACACAGCACCCACTTTACCCGTCCTAGAGAAACAACGTTTTTGAATATAACAACCAAACGCAAGCTCTATGATTCATGTGTTGTTAGAATCTCATTATGGGGTATGTTGAGAATATGCTAAAAGCAATATTCATTAGCTCTTAAATGATGCTGACATCAAAAAGGAATTTGATCAGTGGTGGATAAAATAAGTGTTGAAATAAGAAAGTTCCCCTGTTCTGTTGGAGTCGCCGTGGTCTCAGGCTTATAATGACTTTTCATACCAGTCCAACATTCTACTACATTACTACTGCTCATACGCCCATGATTAGACTCCCTAGTTTCACAGGCTTTGCACCAAATGGCAATTTACAATGATAATTTATCACCAGCTGATTTTTTCCAGCTGTTAATTGCCCTTAGAATGAGACTGGTAAGTACAGACTATCAGCTAATAATGTAAGAGCATTCAGGGCAGATGATGTTCTACTGGCCTCCTCTCTGTGTAATAATGTAACACTGATCTTAAAGTCTCCATAAGAAACTGGCAGAACAGTGGCACATCCACAACCCAAACTGTGGCTTTAGTCCATAAGTAATTGGACGGCAACACCATTTATGTTGTTCTGACATATCCGATATGCATTAAAAATGCAACAATGTCTATAAACGTAAACTGTGCAATGTAAAATTAAAACAGATATATACACCTACGGTATCTTAGATGAACCACAGAGGAATCATAGACCTTTTTGTATATAAAGGTAGAATGTGCACATTTGCATAAGGGAATGCGATTGGACAGCATGTGCCGTATATGCATAAGGCAGGGTGATTGGTTGTCATGTGTGCATCTGCATAATGTGATTGGACAGCGTGATAGATGCAGCTCCTAAGTGAGTACAACATATAAATTCTGAAATCCTATGAACTGGTTTTCACGGTGTCTGCCCTGCAAGGTTTTAACAGTTTTAGCGTTTTGTGGTGCCGGCTTGGCTCACTGATCTGAAGACGCTACGTGGGCCAACGTTCAGCCTGCATTCGTATTCCAGTCCCTGCACAGCAAGCAGAAGGTCTTCGACATCCAGGTGGCCAAATGTCATGGAAAATGACCTGTGTAATTGTCATTGGTTGTAAGGAGGGGAGCAAACACGTGGAGAAAATCTGGCTTTGGGGCCCGATCTGTTGGAATTGCAGCAAAACCCAGGACACACAGGACGTCTCTAGACTGGGGCTTAAAGAGAAAGATAGGTGGTGTACAGACAGAGAGATGGAGAGATGTAGTGATGATAAGGTGTAGAGCTGGCAGTTTATGTGTTTGAAAAGAGATTCTGCCGTTATTGATCCTGACATCAGTCAAAAAAAGAGATGTCACCTGGGCCCTGCCTCAGCATACAAAAATCCTCAAACATCCTTAATGTATGCCAGAGCCTGTCATTGCTTCTCTAGGTGAAGATGACTCATCAGCACCTATGATGCAGCACTGGAATTCTGAGGGATATATATATATATATATATGTCTGTGTGTATGTGTGTGTGTGTGTTGTCGATACATAGAGGTAAAATTAAAAGACTATGATGTGTTAGAAGAGGTAAAGAAAGTCAAAATGATGTTAAAATCAATTTGGAATGGAATCAAATTGATCATCTTGCTCTTCTTGATGCACTTCCCATATCAATAGAATAATTAGTATTTTAAGAATGACAAGCGACTTTCTCACAGCTTGAAGAAAAGATCATTGAAAGTGGGATTTGAAAATAAGTAGTTAATTTTTTTTTCCTGACTCAAGTGGTTGATGTATGAATATCCTTGAGAGCTACCTGATTTAACCAGAAGTCCAGCGGAATGTTCCACTATAATAATTTGCTAACTTCACCTTTCATGGCAGCAATAATCAAGAACAACCTTGAAATGGTCCTTGGTAATGATAAATTGGAATGTAAACAGAACTATAATTAAAATGTAAATTATCCAGGTGATGTGATGGTTATTTCATTCACCAGTTTTTTTTTTTTTTTATCGTTTCTCTCGTGCTTAGTGGAAGAATATACAAGCAGCATGGCCCAAACGGCCTCTCGATATATCGAAGGTTCGGTTGATCTATTTTTTAATAGACGCCCCCCACCCCATTTTTTAAATTTAGATTAGGAGGAGAAGCCGATATCGGTCAGTTTATTGCTACAAGCTATCCTTGCCTCCCTCATATTGCTGAAACTCAGATGCATAGTAGAGCTAATAAAATTAAAATAAAGCTTTTCTGTGTGGATGCCATATATACAAGAAACATGAGAAACATGCTCCGTTGAACAGGCCTGAATGCTTTTACAGTTGAATTGGTCACGGGGATTTCAGACTCCAGAAGGGCTAAAGTTAAAGAAACAACGCCGAGCTGGTGCATGGAGTGCGTTTCCGTTCCAAACGTTCTATTTGTCCATTTATTTATCCACTTACCTAAGCCATAAAAACACTGTTTTGACTTGTGAAAGTTTCGTCGAGTGGAACAGCCTTGAATATACACCCGTGTCCTTCCTCTGGAGGTTTTCCGTTCACAGTTTGCGCTGTCTGAGTTACATAAGATGATGTGAGTCAGTACAACGCATTCAAATGCTGCCATTTAACCACCAGTGTTGTTGAAGACAAGACAGTACAGTTATAAACACAAGTGCACACGTTTTCAGTTAGTGAATTGAAGGCCATTTTTTGTAGTTGCTGTTTTGTTCCTTAATGTGTACTCAAATGTGTGTTATCTGTTTCAAATTTTAGCATATCCCACCCCGTTTTACTCAGAAAGAAACATTTAAAGGGTATATCAGTATTACTGGTAATTAAGGTTTTTTTTGTAAGTCTCGTGTCCATGTCGAATTTGTATCTACAGTATTTTAGACATGTACATAATCAGACACATTTAGTTTGACAGTTTTGTTCACGCATGTATTGCCCTGCAATATCTACTTAAAGGAATAGCTGAATTTTGCTCACAAAATATGGGGATTTGAGGGTACATGGCTAAGGTTTAAATTATAACTATTACTATGCAAAGTTGAAAACGTGTAGATATAACCAAAATGTAATGTTAAATAAATTTATCTGAAAATAGAACTGTCCCTCTTACGCTCTTGGAAATTTGAACGCCAGAAGGTAGTTCCAGGTAATTTTCCCTTTAAAAAAAGTCCAACGCTGGTGTCTCTACAGAAATGCATGCACCGCCGAGCAGTTCAAACATAGTCGGAGCCAGAAATACAAAGCATGGTATAATTAAGTTCATTTGCATATCAGCAGTATTCGGTGGGGTTGTTGCTAATGACCCCGGAGGCAGGCAGACAGCTAACAATGCTCGCAAACGTGGAAATTAAACTTCATAGCCACGAGCCATTGGGCCGAAGTACAGTGATTCA
Organism: Tenebrosternarchus preto; assembly: GCA_025802075.1. Lineage (NCBI taxonomy): Eukaryota > Metazoa > Chordata > Actinopteri > Gymnotiformes > Apteronotidae > Tenebrosternarchus > Tenebrosternarchus preto. Next base: position 2,687,376 of record JAOYMR010000004.1, on the reverse strand, counting down.
CTCCACCTCTGGGCTGAATATGGAAGACAGGGGTCGGTCAATCTAATGGAAAGGAGGTATGTGTAGCCCACACTTCAGTGGCCTACGAAAACAGCTTGACTTTCTATGTAGTTTTTTTAGACAGAACTCACTCCATTAGTCGCCTGCTGCCAGTAGGCTTATTTCAAGAGCAGTAGCCTATATGTGCGTGGTCTGCTTTATTCTTATTTCAGTGGCAAATGCTTTGCAGTCATGGCAATTGCGTTTCACCTTAAAGGTGATTATTCAGTTATCTTAAGTGCAGCTTGGAGGACTCGGTGCTTTCTCAGCTCAACTGGTTTACGAAGCCGAAATGGGACCTTCTTTCTAATGATGCCACAAATTCTACAACTATACCCAGTAATGTCGTTAAGCCTTCCGTTTCGGCTGCCCCTTCCGATTCGGTTTGAGATCACCTTATGATGGAGCGGACTAACGAGCAGGATGATTGGATTGACTAAGTTATCACCCCCTCTCAGTGAAGTTTTGACGACTCTGTTGTACTTCCGAGAGCAAATGTTGACGCGTGTAGGGAGCGTGCCAGTCCGCAGGCGCCCTCGCTTTTATAGGCCACCGCGAGGTCTCATTTGTACGTGCGGAAGCACGCGCTTTTAAATTGGCGCTCGATGGATAGGAAACCTGGACGAACAGCGTTTCACTGATGGAAGACCACGCGCTCTAGCCTCGCCTCCTTTCCGCATGAAGAGGATATATCTTCGTCGTACTTCTCCCCTCAAACCAGATTAATTCTTTTGTATCATTACCTTCCCTTTGTATTTACAAGGGTTTCCCGGCTTTATTTGATCTATTTTTTCATGGCGAGCAAGCGCAAAGGACCACTTACCTCTCTTTTCGTAAGTAGAAGTAAACGACATATGCCACAAGTGTGAAACATCGTGTGTTTTCCTTTCGCCTCCCTGTCCCCCACCTTCTCCCTCCCTTCATAACCATGGTAACATACAGATATTTTTTTTGCTATAAACCATCCGGGTTGTGCTTACTACAGGCTCGTGTGATATGAAGGAAGTGTAGATGAACTATTGAAGGGGGCACTGTGCTTGCTCTCATCTGTAGTGGCTCCAGCTCTGTGTTCTGTGTGAAGTGGATTAGAGGAGACATTTAATTTTTCACTCTCCTGTATCAAATTGTTTCGTGTCAAAAAAGTTTTTAGATTGGCTTGGCAATTCTCTTGTGCAGATCATGTAATTAAATGAATTTCTGTTGATATGTTCTATCTATCTATCTATCTATCTATCTATCTATCTATCTATCTATCTAGACTTTCTGTGTTTTCATGTACAAACACACTCGCGCACTTTTGAGGGCAACATGTTCTTCAGTCTTTGAAGAGATTAAATCTATTGGGACATGAACAATGCTCGGAGCATCTCCCAGATCAAATGCACACTGTCTCTTTGGCATTACACCCCCTCCCCCCAACACACACGCACAATGGTTTGACCCTTAGCCTGTCATGTCCAGTCTTATGGGACCTGCATTACATGTATGTAATAGATTCTTTTGGATTTAGATTGAGGTTTATAAAATGTGAAGTCCAGTTGCAAAATTTGTATTCTAGGTCATGTGGGCATACTGCAAAAGGTATTAATATCTATTTTATGGGGATGAACATCACACATTTTGTTTCTGATTGTTTGTAATGCTGCATTTACCTTTTCCCCTCCCAGGCAGCAAACCAAATATCGTTCTTGTTCTTAACCAGTGCCTTTTCCATAAAATGTCAGACTGAGGATGTTCCCGTTGTTACTGGAAAGAATTTGACTGCTGTCCATGTCAGTGCCGGCTGGTTAATTTACCGCCATCCAGTTTAACTGCAAAAGTTTGTTCATTATCACTTTAATATCCCCTCCTTTGAAGAAGAATAAGTGCTAGGGGTGATTTTAAAGTGAGGTCATAAACTATAGTTTAAATTTTGAAATAAATGAGTCATTGATGCTTTTTAAGATGTTTGTGTTTGAGAGAGACGGTGTCTGCTCTGTATTTAATGGTCTCTGCATTTGCATGGCAGTTAGTGATTTAGATGAAAATATTACTCTGGCTCTATATGGGATAAAGACATAGAATAGATGGTCAGTGGGAATAATCTCCATGAATAATCTCCATGAACACATCACACTTCTTAACCTCTGTGCTTCGTTATTGTCCTTAAATTTTTAGAAAATTGAATTGAATCATGGTTCTATAGAGATATAGGAGTACTTCTTTCATCTCCATGGTTACTAGAAGTGCTCACACACATACGTGTGTGTGTGTGTGTGTATATGTGCATGAGTGTGTTGTCATGTGCGTTTGTATACATATGTGTTTCTGTCTGTCTTTTTGTGCATGCGCATGTTTTAAACTAAAAACTAAAGTCCAAACTAAAGTAGTGGGTCCACTGGGGCTACCAGTCTTCTTTGAGTTCTCCTTAATGGCTGACAAAACGTCAATCACAGTTTGTCATCTCAAACCAGCCAATTTGTGCCAGGTTTTCTCTGACTGCATTAGAAATGGCTGAATCTGTAATGGCTCCGTCATGGTTAGGATGCTGCTTTAGGCGTGGCTGACCTATATGTGCACAATCAGTCTATGCTCAAAGCTTGGTGCTTCTTTACCTTTGTGTTCGGTAAGTTCTCTGAGCTGTTGCATTTTAACACCAGACCAGAACTGTTCTAGAAATACAGAGAGAGAAAGATGAGGGAGTGAAGGAGAGTGAAGGAGGGAGTGAAAGAAAAGTGACCTGGAGTGGGGAGAAAGGAGAATGTCTACATGAGAATGAGGAGGCGTCAAATCTCAGACAGACAGTGAGTGAGGAGAGTGAGGGAGGAGGAGAGGAGGGTGGGAGAGATGGAGTGGAGGAGGAGGAGGAGGAGGAGGAGGAGGAAGAAGATCTAGCAGCTGGATCAAAAGGCCCCTTTATTTCTCTCCCCTTCTGTCTGTCCCAAGATTGCCCAGGCTGAGCTCAATCCAGAGTCCTGTTGTGCTTTGAATCTCAGTCTCAAAGAACTTCAAACACCCCCCCTGCCCCACTCCCATCGTGGCAAATCAGATATGGAGAAGGGGGGGGACCGTGTTTACCCTGCCTGCTCCCGTCAAATCACACTTTTTGTGCTTCTGTCTGATAGGTGATTGGGCTTAACTAGACTGAAGACCAATCAGTTAATAGAATCTGCCTGCCTGAGTCACTAATGGACACCTCTCAGTCTCTTCCTCTCTGAGAGGCATCCTTCTGCCGCTGATAGCCGCCCCTCTCCAAGCCTGCCTGGATCCGCGGAGGATCCCCCTGGAGCCTGCTGGGCTCCCCGTACCCTCCTCGATTCCTGGAGCAATAATAGAAGAGCTCAAGTCGGGCCTGGAGCTCCACGCGGCTTTGTTTGCTCTCCCCCACAGTGGCGTGGGCGTGCGCCTTATGTGCTCTTTTCTCGCTATCTGACATGTTCGGGTGATTGATCAGCCACCAGACACAAGCTGCATACAAAGCTGCAGCAAAAGTCTTCTTGCCTGCAAGTTCTCGGATACGTTTGCAAAAGACTGTAAGTTTGATGGAGTCTGCTCTGTCACAGCTGGGCTGGGAACTGTTTTCTTATCTCAAACAAGCTTTGTTTAACAGCAATAACCTGGCTCTCTGATCACGCTGATCCAAAGATGCAAAAAGTCTACAAGATCTAATGTAGGCACAGTAGAGATGGTTATGTGCCCTGACTTTATGTGGATAGTGACTGGTGCCTCCCTGAAGTGCCTTTCAACCCTTCTCTGGTAGAAAGGAAGAGTAAAAACAGTTTAATTCTCTTAAAAACTCTTCTTAAACACCTTTTGCCCTATGTCTGAGAGCTATTGCACCCCTGATTAATAACTGCCATTAGAGACAGGTGGAGATGGTCAGTGGAGACAGGGTAGTGAAAGCCAGGCCTTCAGACCCCTCCCATCTCCTTTGAAGATTCATGAGGATTCCAAGCTGAGGATCAGAAAGCCAACCTGCTGCCCCAGAGCCCCTCTGTTTCAAGACAGTATCTTAATATTCGGGCCACTTCCCTGGAGAAGCATCCAGGCCTGAGAGGGTGGAGGGGTCCTACGCCCTCTCTCCCCCCACCTTCAGCTCCCCCCTCCCATGCTGCGGAAGACGCTCCAATCTCCACCACATACCACACATTGCACCATAGAGTCTTCACTCACCTACAACCCAGAGACAAGGAGGGAGAAGTAGAAAGTGAGTGAGAGAAAGATTGGATGAAAGAGAGATTGTGTGAGAATTTAGGCTGCTTTTCTGGTTGGACTATGGATTAAAAAGTGTGTGTGTGTGTATGTTTAATAGCTATTGAAAGACATTACACATGCCATCTTTGTGTTCCTAAACATGTAAATGGTGTCATTTGAAGGGGCTTGACCAACTGGTTTGCCTTTCATGTTTCTGACCCTCATAAAAGTATCCAGGTCTTACAGGATCTTTATTAAAGTCACACCGTTGATCAGCTCCTGCATCCTGCTATTTCTTACCTTTCCTTGTGGGGAGAGGAAGTGTATTTTTACTAAATTTATAGGAACACTGATTTTCATACAACCCTTTCTAAGACTGCATTTATTATACTATTTCGACCCCAGTCATACATTCAAGCTTTTTGATAAACATATTACAAAACGTTGAAAGGTATCCATGCACAGATCTTTAGATCTGACCAACGGCTTCTTTTGGAGGGGAACGAGGGAAAAATATATATAAAAGAAGAGAAAATTATGCATGAAAGGCAAAGCATCTGTTGCTACTTCCCGTAGGTAATTGGATGGACTGTCCGCAGCTCGCTTCAGACAGAGTGCAGGGAGGAAGTGCAATAAACCGAGCTGGATTTGAATTATGGAGGTTTGGCCCGAGTGGCTATCTTCGCTGCCCAGGCTGCTCGATGACGGACTGGGAAGTGTTTGATTCCTGGTCTCAGCCAACGGCCCTGTCCGTCACTCAGGAGCTGGGTGGTTTTAGAGGCCTCTTCTGGCAGGCTCCAGACTTCAGTAGACTTCTCAAACGCAGGAACTGGTCGTGAACCCTGAACGCGTGTTCAATTTCGGTTTAGGATCGGCCATGTTTCACCTATCTGCGCTATTGTCGTCATCCTCGCGACAGATGAAGAACTGTGGTTTTATGTTTGTGCAGGATTGTAGCTTCATGTACATTCTTGTTTCCCTGTGTTCATTTTTTTTTGTATTTTCGTGGACCAGTAATTCATCCAGATTTAGCAGACTGAAGTTTCTCCACAATGGGGCACTCACATCCCTGACACCATTCTTTTTACTTAATGGTAGTATTTTTAAGTGAGATCCACCTGACAATGAAATGCACCAGGCTCAAAAGATTTGTCTTAATGTAGTAGTAGTAGTAGTAGTAGTAGTAGTAGTAGTAGTAATAATACCCCCCTTTGTGTTTTATGGATTAAAAATAACATGATGAGAGAGAAGTCTTGATCGTAATTGATCGTGCAATCAAAGTGTCTGTCACTCTAGGAATAAGATTTTAAATTAAACGGGCCAATGCGCGTGAGAGCTTAGTATTCGCACTTGCTTATTCCTTCTGTTGTGTTCTAAGGACGGACAGTTTAATGGGAAGGCTCCGTCAAGGACGAATCTTTTAGACTGCTTTTAGATATGACGGCCATGCCTGAAATGTAGTTGTATCGTTCTCCTTATATTACGTTTTATTGCAGTCAGTCGCTAAATTTCCCCAGTTTTCCACTCTATACTCCTGATTTTCACACTATGCCGATGCGATTCTAGTCAACTAAAACATAAAAATTACTAGAAAAGCTCGTATATTATATTGTGGTATTGTTTTCAACTGCTAGTCATTAATACATTCATGGGGTTGGTGAACCGAGTCCTGAAGTTTTCTCCAAATCTGATTAAAAGTTCGTATTTAGACTTCTAAGTAATCCTGAACGGTTCTTTGGCCTGTCGATTACCCTGACCTACGAGGGGCCACGCGGAATACTTTCTTCAGTGACTCCCACGCGCTGAACGCGTGCGCTGAATTTCGATGACGTCGGTTTTGACGGGTACCTCGGAGAGTTCGACTCTGGCAATAATGAAATAAAAAACGAATAGATCCAAAGGTGAATCATTTCATTTTCCTTTGCGTTCCACTGAAATGAGGTTACTCTCTATCTGATGCGACTTCATTCGACTTAAAGCGCATTTACTGCCTCTCTTCAAATTAACCTCGCGTACAAAACGACTACCTCAGTACAGGGGATTTACTTGCTGGTTGATTCATTAGCAGATTAGGCGTATTCTTTCTGAAATGTACCAGTTGGTCTGTTTGTTGGCCTGGAACAACCGGGAATACTGGCTGAATGCTTAAACGAGAGCGCACGCGGATATACTGCTCTAATTCGCTGATTATTCATGAATTACTGACGGGCTTTGTTCAAATGGAAACAAAAGAGGACAGGGAACAACAGATTATGATTGATGGGGACAGAGGACGTTGAAGCACCCTGTCAATTTACCGTTAGATGATTTATGATTCGGGAACATCGGTAGGGCATGTGTAAGTTCGGAGCCAGGGAGGTCTGAAAGACGATGACGGCGACGGCCTGGGCGCATTCAGTGGAGTCTGAGCGACAGATGCTAATATGTTCAATATGAGCGTTTCCCGTAATGTGACCTAACCCGTAACGTCCCACGTGAACAACGTGTAGTTGCTGTTGCTTTTTACTACTAATATTGCAGCTCAAATCCGATATATTTATCGGCGTTCAGACGTTATCTCTTGGACACTACCAATGAAAAGTAGTGGGACACTTGCCATGTAACACCGAAAGTTTTAGAAATGTTGAAATGGAAAATGTTGTTCAGACTGTGTCGGATCAGAACTTGAAACAATTAAAGGATGTATTTAGACTGCTGGCGATATAGGCTACAAAAAGTCGACAAGTCAGTAAATCCGGCAAGTGACATTGATGCATAACAAATGCATTAATCCCCGGCCGAAGCATCGGTTCTGCGAAAAGTTAAATCGGTTTACAGACGTGAGGCTCGCTTGCTCCGGTCATAAAGACTCAAATGTTTGCTGCTATGCTCCCATCTGCAGAAGGTTATGCACTACGGGGCGTCTAGCTGGTTGGCTTAATTATCTCTTAATTTCATTATCTCATCTGCCTTCGGCTGACGAGCAGAGGAAGGGCTTTGAATCTACAAACAGACCCAACCCGCCCGGCTCCATCTCTGATGGTTTCCCAAATGCAACGTGGCCGCGTGCATCTTGCTTCTTTGCATGTGGAACACGCAGCACAAGTCCCAGTGTTTTCCTTGACGAACAGAGCATGTAACTATGATTTAGTTTTCCTGTCTCAATCAGATTTTAGGTAAAGCCACGAGAACACAGAAGAGATGCTGTTTTTTTTTTCTCCCCCAGATGATATATGGAACAGGTTTCTTGTTCTTCTGAAAACATTTGTTGTAAGTCGACAGGATAGCAGGTTGTGTTGTGCTCTCTGTGAAGGGCAGTCTTGCTCCTCTCCTCCAGATGTTTAGGTATCTGCTAGGTCCACACACACTTGCGACGGCGAGCCGCAGCTCGAGAGGGAGACCGAGACGCTGCAGCTGCCTGCACAGGAGTGTGCACCCGTGCACCTGTTGATCCTTGCCCTCCCAGTTCGCAAGCTGTCGTCCTGTAGGGGGAGACCTAGATACACTCTGATTACTAGCACCTGTGTTGACCTCGCCAAGGTTTGCTTTTCCCTCATCTGCCCTCCTCATGTCTGGTCCATCTTCCCCTTTTACCACAGAGTTTTTCCAGTCCACCACAGATGGCAGGGCAGTGCCCTGTTAGCACTCTAAGCTCTCCTAGCTTCTCTCCTCCGCACTAGTCGAGGTGACTCATTCTTGAAGTGGCAGCTGTACCTCCACACTCGGTCTGTTCTCGCCTTTTACAACTTGTCATGTCTGCAGAGCTGTGGTTCTTTGCGTCTTCTTTTTCCTTTTAACCTCCTATTAACTTTTGTCGAGGTAACAGGGTGGGAGGCTATGTAAGTAATGAAAGCAAGGAGCAGAAATATCGTTGGGTTTTTTTTTTGTTTCGTTTCCCTGTCCTGGATAAGGGTCGTTGTCACTACACCCCATATTTCCTCTTTCTGCATAGCAGATAACATTTTCGCGGAGCTGTTGCAGAGGGAGAAGTATTTCCAATATGAAAAGAACACCCCAAAGCTCTAGAGGGTATCTAGAATCTGACCCGAAGTTGGTTCAGCATCTTATTCTCACACTAAGATTCCTCACTCCTTGTTGCATGTTGCATCACTTCACCTTTTTGCACCTAGAGAGAGAACGAGAGAGGGTGAGAGAGAAAGTTATCATGTGATTTGCCCTTGTGGGGTGGGGTGGGAGGCCCTCCCTGTCTCCAGGCAGTGGTGAGTATTTCAGTGGTCATTTTGCAGGCTCGTCTGGATGTGCTGGAGATGTGCTGTAATGAGGCACTTCCTATCTCTGGGTAATGGTCGTTATCATTAGCAAACAGGCTGACCTCAGGTGACCTCTGCCATGCATCCCAGTTATGTAAATGGTAAACTTGTACACGATTGTATTCGTATTATAATCGGTCACGGATAAAGTTTCAGCCGTTGCAAAGGTCGTCTAAAGCAAACATGCCTATAACGTCGTAAGCAGGATGACATCAGCCGCTCCAGTGTTGCGTCACCACGTCGTAAGCAGGATGACATCAGCCGCTCCAGTGTTGCGTCACAACGTCGTAAGCAGGATGACATCAGCCGCTCCAGTGTTGCATCACAACGTCGTAAGCAGGATGACATCAGCCGCTCCAGTGTTGCGTCACAACGTCGTAAGCAGGATGACATCAGCCGTTCCAGTGTTGTGTCACAACGTCGTAAGCAGGATGACATCAGCCGTTCCAGTGTTGCATCACCACGTCGGAAGCAGGATGACATCAGCCGCTCCAGTGTTGTGTCACACAACGTCCGCTTGGCTTTTCTCGTAAACTCATGACCAAGGACGTGATGAAGCATCAAAGTTTTGCTTAATGAAAACAGGAAGAGAGTCGCGGGTAGAGCCTTGGTGGGGGAGACGTCTGCCAGACGAGCCTTTCCGATGAGCGGCCTGGGCGGGGGGGGGGCTGCAGTGAGAGATCCACCTCGGCAAGCTCTCCTTCTCCTGAGCAACTTCCAGTTCTTCACGGGAGTGACATTCTTCTAACACTTCTGCTCTGCGTCAATGTGATTCATTCTGATGAACAGAAAGGAAGAGGGAGGGAGAGGAGGAAGAACGATTAAAACACTTGTGCAGGGGCCTTGGAGATCAGGCCCAAGTCTGTTGGTCAGCCACATAGACAGTGACCTTTTAGCAACTTGTGGTTCAACTGCCTTTTTTTTAAAGACGCAGTGGCAGTAACTGTTGGTTGGTAAAGAACACGGGGTGGTTTAAGACCCCCTTTTTTCACCCCTTGAGAATCCACAGCCTTCTCAGGAGAAGTTTTAAGCCTGTTGTGTAGAAGTGGTATTTAGTGGCTTTTCAGCTGATTTGATGTTGATGCTCAGTCAGCGAAGACCACTGTGTTACTTGTACTTTGCTGCAGAAATGATCTATTCATTCCCAGACTAATTCTGCCCTCTAGTGGTGGCTGGGTAGGCCTGCAATTTATTCTGTCCTTCATTTCAATAAAACTGGTCATTCACTCCTGACCATTAAAAGTGGGTAAATGGTGAAGTTTCGTCAACTCATTTCTTTAATTCACCGATTTTGCTGTCTCACTCACATTGAATACATTACACACATTTTTACAGAGGTGCTTGAACACAGATTGTTATGTACTGTGGAAGCCTGTGGCCTAAAGCAGAGATTAGAGCACACAAGGTCTTCGAGCATAATGAAGGAGGAGAGAGTGGAGCGAACAGTGCATGGAAGCACAAGGTGACAGTTCACAGGAAGCAAGTTTCCTAATCCAACAAATGCTGCTTTTTAAGGTACCCAAATAACTCTTTTAACCAAAACATTCATTAAGACTGGAAGCATCTTTGTATACCCCTCACTTCCTGTTTTGTGAACCACAGGCAAGAGCACTGTAGCAGCATTGTCACACTCTCTCTGAGCAACTGACAAAGGCACAGTTTAGTTTGGATTTCAGAAATGGGAGGGCCCGATCTGGGAGTCATGTCAGGTCACTAAATATCTAGCAATGTGTATGTAGAAAACTGTAATGTTGCAATGTTGTTGAAGTCTGCACCAAACGCAGCGAACTCAGTGTGCCGTCATTAAATTCCTTGCATCTCACTTCTTTGAGTTTTGAATACATCAGCTGTGTTTCTTTGTTTTCGCAGAAATAGCACTGAGTCCTGCTCCGAACCTGCAGCACAGCACGCAGCCACTTCCAAGCATAACAGTGGAAACGGGCGTAGCCCACTGATCCACATGTCGGAGGTAGAGTCCGACTTCAGGCCTTGCGTTGTTATGGTAAAGCCTAGTCCCAGTTCGGGGCGTTCACGTTTGCCCAATGGAATTTGTGGGCGGTTTTGTGCTGAGAACTAATTACGTTTGAGTAAGAGAAATTCCATCGCATGTGTGAAGCCATTTGTTGTGTGTCGAGACCATGGTGGCACAAGTGGCCTCTGATCAGGGTGGGGGTACAAACAGAATCTCAAATCCTGTTTCAGAGACGCCATAGAAAAACGCAGCTTTTTCTATAAACAGCTGCATTTCGCACAGCCTGCAGTGGCACACAGTCATAACCACAGTGTTACAATGTTACAGAACACAGTGTTACACACAGTACAGGTCAGAGACTTGTTTCACAAGGTGCAACTGAATCGTTTCAGACGGTGCATCCCGCGTTACTGTGGCTCAGGGGAAGTTGACATTAAAAGTTCACCTTTGGAAACCTTTCATTTCCCCAAACACATGGTGTTTTTCTTCTTTATCTGCTAAGCCTACAACAGACTACTACAGGAAAGTTCTTGTACAGTGGAAACCATCACAAATCAGAGATGGGATGCTACCACCTATTTCCTGCTGTTCCAAAGGGCACAGTGACTGAATACATCTTGAGCAGTTGAGGGTTAAGGGCTTTTGCTCAGGAGTGGCAACTTGCCAGAGGTGGGGTTTGAACCAGAAGCCTTCTGGTTACCAGTCAAGTGCCTTAACCAGTGAGCTACCACTGCCCCCAGGCCACACAGAACACCAAAAGGTGACTAGTTATTATAAGGTGCCTTTTCTGTGTCTGAGGGCATGCTGAGTTATAAGCAG
>JAOYMR010000004.1:2665383-2676023 GCA_025802075.1 Tenebrosternarchus preto | reverse complement strand
CACACAGAACACCAAAAGGTGACTAGTTATTATAAGGTGCCTTTTCTGTGTCTGAGGGCATGCTGAGTTATAAGCAGTATTAACAGCCTTATATTTAAACATTACAGGTCTGGCTTCAGATAAAGAGAATAATCCTTTGAATCAGATGGTGACATTTTAAGAATCTTCTATGCCCACTGATGTTCTCAATAACATCTGCTCAGTGCCTAATAAGGCGATTTTGTCAAATGTAACATGGGACACTGCATAATGAGATGTAGATCCTCCTCTGTATCTGGACCTAGAAGCACGATGTTGTCCTCAGCAGTGTTTGTAACCCTCCTCAGACCACACGGAAGTGGATCCGTCGTTTACCTAGTGACCGTGTAAACAAGGTCAATGAAGCTTCCACACATGCTGCTTCCTGTTACTGAAACCCACCAGGAGTGTATCGCTACTGTCCCATCCTGCAGACTCGTAGCTAATGAAGTGAACCACTCGCCTGGTGGGCCTTCAATTCAGTGCCCCTGACTGAATCCAAAAACCTTTCCCTACACAATAATAATAATAATGATGATAGATTGCATTTATATAGTACCTTTCGCATCACCCAAGGATGCTTTACAAAGATAAAAAAAAAAAAGGGAGAATAATAGGTCAAGAAGAGAGCGTGAAATGTTTAGAAAAAGAGAAGATTAAAGAAGAGTTTTAAACTTGGAGAAAGGAGAGTTCCAGAGCAGCCTGAGCCTGGGGACCCCTCCTGCAGAGGATGGCCTGAACCTGGGGACCCCTCCCGCAGAGGATGGCCTGAACCTGGGGACCCCTCCCGAAGAGGATGGCCTGAACCTGGGGACCCCTCCCGCAGAGGATGGCCTGAACCTGGTGACACCCATGAGACCCACATCAGCTGATCTGAAACTATGGGAGAGTGTATAATGTTTAATGAGATTACCATGGTAAACTGGGCCCATACCATGAAGTAATTTATACTGTATGTGAGAACAAGGACCTTGTATTGTATTCATGTGTTGACTTCTTTTTCCTGCAAATAACGAACATTTGTTCATAATTGGACACAACAATTAAAAAATAATTGAATGCTGCCTTGGTTGTATATAAACAGTCCCAGTGTAGTAGGGACGTATTTTGAGTGAACTGCCTCAGTATTGTAACTCAAAGATTTCACTGTCCGTGTAGCAGCTGCCATGTTTTTCATTCTTGCAGTAATTTTCTTTGTTGTTGGTAGAGCTTAGTTACAGCAGCTGCGTTCTGAAAGGGTTTCCTATCTTTTTAATGTCTGAACTGTGTTGGTATAATGCTGTGGGTTCTGATGGAGGAGAGGCACGGATGGCAGGCACACCTGTTTTCTCACGGCACTATTTCCATTCTTTTTCTTGAACCATGTGGGCAGCAGATAACACGAAAGGGGGAAAGCTGGTTCTCTGGTTACATGCGATTCCACAGCCATCCGTTTGAAGTTGGGTTAAAAATGGAACAAAACTATTTAGAAAAATGAGATGGCAGACCATGGAGAGGCAAGTTATATAGCAGTACACACCTGGAAGAAGAAAAACCGTGTGTATTGTGGTGGAAATTTCTAGACTGGCAATAATAGAAATAACTTTAGACAAATATGGTGCAAGATGAATCACTCAAGAAAAGCGTTTCATAGTATTGTATACAAGAGATCAGCAAAGTTGAGACACCATCCTAACTTTGCACCTGCTTTGCACTTGACTTGGGTCAAGCTCTCTTATCTGCACATTCCATGTCAAGTTGACTCCCTGTTTCACAAATTGGAGAGAGAAGCAGAACTGCATGTTGTTAACGAACAGAGACGTTAACACGGATAAAGAATAGATGATTCGTTGATGCAAATAAAGAATAAATGATTGTGCATAAAATAAAACGAGTACATTTATATAAGAACTTCTTCCACATCTATGACGGTAGTGTCCACCTGAGAGGAAAATGCATAACTGAGAATTGAAACCCCAATACTTCATTTAAAGTGATTCATCGACGTTTTAACCAGTGTTTAACAATGCATAACATTAATCATAACCATAATCTTTATGGTGTTGCCCAAGGTCTGCCCTAGTTTTGCTTGTGTCCTCAAGTCATGTACTATGGGGTCAAGATCCATATCTACACAGATGATTCCACCCCACTATACAGATTTGTAGCACTAGATGGTGCCCATACAGACAATGGCCAGTTCGCACAACTTTAAATAGTCTATCCAACAAACCCAGAAGACGTTCATTCTGCTGCGAATCGTCTTTACATGTTAAACTCAAGTTGGTTTGTTATTCAGGATTCATGAGCCCATAGATGCTCTTATTCTGGAAGACTGAACAAATTGTGCTTGTTTTAGCATCTCATTTACATTACATTTACATTTATGGCATTTGGCTGACGCTTTTATCCAAAGCGACTTACAATTGTGACTGAATACATCTTGAGCAGTTGTGGGTTAAGGACTTTCGCTCAGTGGCAACTTGGCAGAGGTGGGGTTTGAACTAGCAACCTTCTGATTACTAGTCAAGTACCTTAACCAGTGGCACTAAATTATGTTTTGTTTATGATACATCCATAAATTATCTTCTCTGATTGTTATTTATATAATTTTTGTTTTCTGTGTATTTTTCCTACTACTTTGCTTTAACTTTTTAAACGAATATTCTTATTCATAAAGTCGGCTGGTTTGTGTTTACAATCCCTACATACATATTAGAAAAGTTTATTGAAAATATATATAATTGTTAAACGGGCGAAATGACAGGCTACTGGAGTTGTAGCCCATTCGTTTATAAGTATTTCACATTTTAGCCTGTGATTTAGAGAACTCCCATCCTGCTCTATTTCCCCGCCTACTTAACTTTTTTAGACGAGAACTTAACGGAATCTGTCTTCACTCTGCGCGTGAGAGAAAGGGAGACGCTGTGAGATGCGATGGTTTAACGTGGTGCGTGCGCCGCGGGCGCTGGTTTCGCTATTATTTTGTATCGGCTGTCAGATTTGCGCTGCACAATGGGAGCTGACGCTTTTGCACACAAACGATGTCCACGCACGGATTGAGGAGACAAACAAGGACTCTGGCAAGTGTACTAAAGGTGGCTGTTTCGCTGGCGTAGCGAGGCGATTTACAAAAATAAAGGAAATACGTAGCAAAGAGAAGAACGTATTACTCTTAGATGCGGGGGATCAGTTTCAAGGCACTGTTTGGTTTAACTTTTATAAAGGTGAAGAGGCTGCATACTTCATGAACAAACTCAACTATGATGTCATGGTAGGTGGATAAACATTTGTTTTACACACTATTTTCATTTTACAACACTTTAAAATTGGGAAAATTGGCCTTCCAAATGATATAATAGTTTATACATTAATAAAAGAACTGCCGGGAGTTTGTACAACATTGCCCAACTTTTTCTTTGCTTTTTTTTTTCTAACAAACGTTAAATGGTGGTATAATTAATTTTGGTAGTATGAGAATGTTGTTGTTTTTCTGTGAACGATGGAGCCGGTGGATCTGTTGCTTTGACAAACTCTTAAGTGGAACCATAGTCATCACCAATTATAGAAACAACCGTTACTCATCAGTCATGGAGTAAATCCGGTCTGGTAGAAACTCATTTTTAGTTTTCGCTTCTGTCGCTGTACGGATAACCACCGGTAAAAAACAGTACAGTCTTTGAAAGGGTGAATTTATCTGTTTTACAGCTTAATTTACAAATACTTTAGATTTGAAAAATTATATAAACATTCATCCACTATATACTGTTGTTGGTTGCAACTATTTTCCGTTCCTTCTATGTATATGAAGATATTGATCTTTTGCTTTCTTTTTTTTTCTTCTTTTGGACGCTTTGTTCAGAATATCCCTTTAAAATTCTCTATTGTCTCACTTTGGCTCGTCGATTTCTGCTATTAAGTAACCGGGACTCTGAAAGTTAAACAATTAAATCACTCAATGAATCGATAATTCTGTCAAAGCCAAACCTTTGTTCACGTTGCGTCAACGATTTCGTATGATTAAAAACATTAAGTGAAGGCATCTGTATTCAAATTGACTCTAAGTACACCCAGAAACGTCTAATGTAATATACTCACTGCTCATCTCGTTAAAAAAGTATATGCCGTACTCTCACCGACCACTTTATTAGATGCACACGTGCAGAGTAAAGTTATCACACTTATGTCGTATTTGGCTCATATCCAATATGTGACACATTTATCAGTATGACGGGACATGTACACTCCCATGATAAAATCAAACCTATGACCTTGGTGTTGTTTAACATCCAGTTCCTCCTTCTGTAGCTGGTGAGCTATAGAGGTTCTCCTTCCAGCCTCCACCCTGTGAGCACATTACCACTGCTGGATGGAGCATCATTCTCAGGCAAGGGATGAGCTGATTCAAGTTTATCTGGAAGAGTGGTTATCACAAGGGGGAAAATGCTGAAGTATAATAAATCCTCCACCATTGTTTTTTTGTTGTTGTTATTGTTGTTTTTTTTAAACAAATGTAGAAGTCAAGTCCTCAGACACATCTTCACATTTGTTCATAAGTGGAATCCAGTGGTTGCCTGAAGCAGACACTTGAGTCAAGTTTTCCATCATTAATGGTTGGAGTGGAACATATTGGGGTTGGGTTCTGGCCCACTACTGGGGCAAGCAGGGAGTGGGGGCATGGAAAAAAGAAGGGTCGATGAGAGCCTGGCTTGACCTCAGCACAAACTTCAGGTCACATGTGAACCACTTGGGTCGTCATTATACCAGGCGTTGCTTTCTGGGTTGGTGTTCAGGGACACCTATGGCATGTAAACACTGAAGGTGTTTCCCTGATGCTGGTCAGTTTTTCCTATTGTTAAGATTTCCTTGAATGCCAAGGGAGTCCAGCCATGTTCTGTGAGATGCGCTATCCTGCAAAGTTGAACATCTATGGATCTATGGATCTTGAACATTTAGATGCGCTGTTCTTAAGCTCTGCAGGAGCAGGAGATCTCCAGAATACATCCTGGACTCCCCTGCCTCAGTTCATCTGCATATTAAATGTTGATTTCATTCCAGAAACAGGAGAGAAGGATATTTGAAGCTTTGGAGGCTTTGGTTCTTTCTTTGAACTTCCTTTTTTTGAAGTGACTTGTTTGTAGTTTGTCAGGTGTTGTAGTGTAGTGGTTATCACTGTTCGCCTCACACGCGAAAGGTCCCCGGTTCGAAACCGGGCGGAAACAAATTTAAAAAAAGCTCTTGTGGCGCAATGGACTGGGACCCAACCCCGGCATTTGCCAGACCACAGTTCAAGGCCAGCCTCTGCCAACAACAGGTACCGCCCATCCAGCCTGGCCCTATCCCATCCCAGGAACCCAATGGCACTAGCAAATATATAAAATAACAGTTTCACCAGCCTCGTTAGCACAGTAGGTAGTGCGTCATTCTCATAATCTGAAGGTCATGAGTTAGATCCTCACACGGGGCACAAATTTCAAGAATTTCCCCCTGGGATCAATAAAGTATCTATCTATCTTTTTAAGACAATTGGGTATTAAATATAAACATCAGCTTGTGAGTTTCTTAAGGCTGTGTGTGTGTGTTTGTGTTTTCTAGGCCCTAGGGAACCATGAGTTTGACAATGGAGTGGATGGTCTCATTAAACCTTTCCTGCAGATGATAAACTGCACTGTGCTGAGTGCTAATCTAAAACCTGATGACATTCTTGCATCAAAGATTAGTGGATATTATTTACCTTTTAAAATCTTCAATGTCAACAATGAGAAAGTCGCAGTAGTAGGATACACATCCAGGGAAACTCCAGCTCTCTCAATGCCAGGTATACTAGTTCATACTGATATTTTATACATTATATCTAATTCAGTAATGTTCTGCTTGGATTTGGATTCGTTTGAATTTAGAATATTGGCAGAGTAGCAAAAAAGTTCATAGCTATGGATATTGAATTCTCCTTTGAGAGATTAATGTAATAAGAGTTGTTCAATATGTATGTTGGCAAAAGCCTTGCCTGAATAGAGGCGTGTGTGTGTGTGTGAGAGAGAGAGAGAGAGAGAGAGAGAGAGAGAACACGAACGTGTTAATTTTTGTTTTGTTATTAAAGCATACAAAGTCCCTTCACTTAAAATATTAATTGGTGTCCTTTCCAAAGTCATGTTTTTTTCATTCTCTATCAATGCTCAGGTTTATACGAATATTGCAGATAGATCTGGTATAGAACAATCTGGTATAGAACGATCTGGTATAGAACGATCTGGTATAGAACGATCTGTAGAATGCTGTGTTGCACATGCTTTTCGGCCACAGGACCACACCTGCATTTTGAAGAGGAGATCACTGCTCTGCAGCGGGAGGTCACCAAGATCTCCAGCCTGGGCGTCAACAAGATCATTGCCCTCGGCCACTCTGGCTTCGCCGTGGACAAGGAAATTGCCAGGAGGGTTCAGGGACTGGACGTGGTCATTGGGGGACACACCAACACATTCTTATACACAGGTACTCTCCGTTCTAGGTGAAGTTGTTCGCCAAACGTAAGTTGCGTATCCTTAACCCCTTGCTGCCAGGATTGAAAGTAACTTCCTTCAGTATTTGCGTTAGTGCTGGTCACTATGGTAACGTTACACTTGGAAAAAGTCAATATCATCCATGTGGTTCCAAAAAAAACCCTCTTCTAGGACTTTTTCTGTTTACTAATTATACTGCAGAAGATTATTGTGTGAAAGTTTAAGCGAGATCTGTCCTCCAATCTGCATTGTTATTAGGATTCTCTGCTCAAGTTGAATTGTTGTCCATTTTATTCCAGGAATGCACAACTGTATTATCTACTTAGGATAATAATGGTAATTATAATATTAAATAGGTAGAATTAGGTAGATAAAAATATAATTAGGTATATAATAGTTGTTATCTTGGGTAGATAATAATATAATTAGGTATATGTCACGTCGGAGGTGCGGGGAGCTGTAAAAAGCGACACAACTCCAACGTGCGTTAGTTCAATAAACCGTTTTATGTTCGGTTTCGTTTAACAGAAACAAATGCAAACAACGCTTACCAACGACAACGACGAGTCACAAACCAAACACTCTTGACAACCATAGACCGATAAAGACGTAGTGCCATACACACGCTTATATACACACACCCTAACGAGACACAGGTGATACGAGTAACACTGACGAATATACACGAACATCGACAAGCATCCACGAACACCGACGAACATTCACGAAACCAACAACACAGACATACCCTCACTCAGACGACACACAGACACGCACCCACACGGACACGCCCACACAGAAACGAGACAGGAGAGGTGGCCAGGGCGGCCACCGTGACAGTATATAATAGTTGTTGTTATTATCTTGGGTAGATAATAATAATATAATTAGGTAGAATTATTATCAAATTCAGAAATGCACTTTACGAATGTCTGAAAACTGATCCAGCCATGGTATGGTAATATTAGGACGGTGTGATTACACAATTTTAACTGAAGCAATTTAATTTGCCCGTGGTCCATAGTCTGCACAAATTCTGTACAATATTCTGGTTTAAAAACAATACTCATTTCACTAAATTGCATTATTAATAAAAAACATATATATATATATATAAATGTTAGCCAAGTATTTTTCTTTCCACAAATAGTAGGACAAAAGTGAAACAGATCAGATACCAGAACTGTTTATCTTCAGGCCACTTCCATTTCTGTTTACCTTAAGTTTGACTTCTTCTACTGCTGTTTACTTTAAGGTGGACTGGTTCCACTCTAGTTCTTCTCTCCTTGCAGAGATGTCTGTGTAGCTGCATTGTTCCACTCAAACCAGGGGGCCGTTTGACTAATAAGGATGACATTTCAGTGTTAACACGGCACACAGATGTTATGTTCTTTCAGACATGTGCTTCTTTTTAACCACACATATGGTACAAATGTACATAGTTGATATAGAGAATGTAATGGACTATGTCATGTGTTTAAGTGGTCGGAGAAATGAATCAGGTTGCTTTTGGAAAACGTGATAAAACATAGTGTCCCAGAGCTACTGAGCTGCAAGGAAACAATATTTGTTTGCTTGTTTGTTTACAGTCAGCCTACACTCTGACTTTAGGCAACCACACTCTGATGGCAACAAAAGACAAAATCCAGACCAGTGTGATGTCATTTCTAGATTTTGTATTCCAAAAATAAATAAATAAATAAATAAATAGATAAATAAATAAGAAGCTTGAAATTTTGTTTGAGCGGAGATTCCAGTGCCAGAAAGCCAGCAGTGTTCAGCATTAAAACGAGAGTGATGGCTCCTAGTCAGCTGTAAAGATCAGAGTTTATTATGACTTTGTCAGGATGTTGAGGGTGCTCTGAGTCCTTGAAACCAGTTCTGAGCTACATTTCTACAAAAAGGGACTGTGCATGGATGTGTGCATTTGTCTTTTTAGGGGTGCCCCCCTCTACAGAGGTGCCAGCAGGTCCATACCCATTAATGGTACAGTCTGAGAGTGGACGGCAGGTTCCAGTGGTTCAGGCCTATGCCTTCGGCAAATACCTCGGCTACCTCAAAGTGACCTTTGATTCTGAAGGACACGTGTTACAGGCGGTGGGAAATCCAATTCTTCTGGATAGCAATGTAACTGAGGGTGAGTTCTGGACGAGAACCTTGTCACCAGGCAGGAGTGGGTTTAGATGGATGTAGTTGCATGATGGGTGGAGTAGATGGACTAATTCAGAAGTATACTTATTCTATTTAAATAAGTGAATAAGACTGTGAAAATCACCTTTATTATTGTTGTTATATGGGCCATTTTCTGTTTTTGTTGTTTAGTTTTTATTCATATTGTTCTCGTATATATTATGTTGCCCTGCTGATGAATTACCACTATGCAAACATAACATTAAATGACAATCCACTGCGATAAACAGTTCCTTCTGTGGAAATTCAACTGAAACATCTTGTCACTCACATAGACCCAGTCATTAAAGCCGAGGTAGAGTCCTGGAAGGCAAACTTGGCCAACTACTCATCCCAGTATGTGAGCCAAACTCTGGTTTTTCTCAATGGGTCATTTGAGGAGTGCCGCTTCCGAGAGTGTAACCTAGGAAACCTGCTCTGCGATGCCATGGTGAGTCAACAACTGAACAGCCAGTTCGGGACCCCTTCAAGGTAGTTTGAGAAAATCTGTACAGGTAAATGGGAGATTTTGTAGATCATTTGGCCACAGAACAACTCATTGGATTATTTCTCTGTGCTACAATTTATGATTCTACATTTGCTCCAGGTTCATCACTACATCAAATATCCAGATGAAATCCAGTGGAACCATGTTGCTTCTTGTATTTTAAATGGAGGAGGGATTCGAAATTCTATCGATGAACGAAGCAGAAATGGTGTGTTTGTCCATGTATTGAATCTCATGATGGTTCTGATTTTAATCCATTTTACTCTTCTATAAATAATTATTACAAATATCTGTTTGCCTAACTTGTTAACACTAATTGGTATGGTGCATTTGGGAATGGTCTCTACTGGTGTGTGAATGTCCTGTTGGCAAGAACAAAACAACGCTGTATTGCATTAGAGACAAAGACAGATTTAACCTTCCTGAAAGTTTCTCTTAGTTCCTTCTTGAATTAACAGAAGACCAGATGATGTTATCGTTATCACTATGTACATCACATTATGCTTTTCGGGAAGTATCCTAATATGTATTATATATCACAAAATGGTTTTAGTATCATGTGATATCACCCAGTTGTTTGTAGTGTTAACTGTCGCAAGTAATTTGAATAGAAAATAAACTTCTGGAACCATTGTTTGGAACAAGGTGAGTGTTAACATTTGTTAAGGTGGCCAACACATTGTGTTTTTAACAATATCCACTCAAAGTGGACTAAAGAAGAAAGCCAACAAGTCTTTTCAGATCAGTACCTAACCTTGGGCATTGATTTATTTAGATGCAATTTATAATTAGAGATTGATTTATCCAGATGGTTATTATCCACATGCATTGTAGATCACTCTAACAGCTCAAGGAATGGATCAGGCCCTACTGTACACGCTAGACACTCGACTAGTAATCAGAAGGTTGCTGGTTCAAACCCCACCTCTGCCATGCTGCCACTGTTTTGCCCTTAACCATCAATTGCTCAAGATGTATACAGTCACAACTGTAAGTCACTTTGGATAAACTATCATCCAAATGCCGTAAATGTTTGGGCTGCTGTGACAGGCACCATCACCATGGAGGATGTGATTGGCGTGTTGCCGTTCGGGGGGACGTTCGACCTGGTCCAGCTGAATGGCTCCACACTGCTGAAGGCCTTCGAGCACAGTGTGCACAGATATGGAGGGAGCACCGGAGAGTTCCTGCAGGTTTCTGGTAAGAAGTTCAAGATCGTCCATACTTGACTCAGTAACACGGCACACCTTTTAGGCGTTAATGCATGTTAGTCATGCCATTACTTCAGCTTCAAAGGATTTGGATGGATAAAAAGTGCAAATCCACTTTGAGTGCAATAAAATTGTCCAGTACAAACCCCACATTTTATGCTACACGTTTGACTACACGGTGCTGTGACTCCGCAGATTAGCATCGACTGCTCAAAAACCTGTTTTTAGATCTTTGAATGCTTTGTGCAGACGGTG
>JAOYMR010000004.1:2644526-2655722 GCA_025802075.1 Tenebrosternarchus preto | reverse complement strand
TGAACCCTATGGATTAGGAATGGGATGTCACTTAAGCTCATACGTGAGTCAAGGAAGGTGAGCGAATACTTTTGGCAATATAGTGTATATATACATACACACCTCTGAGGAGGGTGATGAGGATATACACACACACACACACACACACACACACACACACACACACACACCTCTGAGGAGGGTGATGAGGGAGATGAGGCGGTGCTCCTGCAGGATCTTGTCCAGTTTGGACTGAAGATAGTGGTCCATGTAAGCCTCCAGGGTCCTCTTAAACAGTATACGACACCCGCACAGAATGTGGTGCACCCAGTCGGGCATGCAGAAGACCACACGACCTGACACACACACACATCAGCATAATAAACTGTGTGTGTGTGTGTGTGTGTAACAGTCTCACAGGTGAGCCGTCTGCGATAGCCAAGCTCGTATTTGTAAAAGATGCACTTTGTCATACATCAACAATAAAAACCTGTGGTCTCTGCTCATGTGTTACTAGATGGATCATTTGGACTGTTTTATTTTATAAGAGCTAACAGTGCAACAAGAATCTCCATTTGTGTAGAACTTACATCACTACGCTATTCCTGAACCGTTCTGTTAGCCAACCACAGCGAGAAAGCCACTGCTCAGCATGTGTGTAAATGCTCAGTGCCAAATCGTGTTCATATGGAAATGTGACTGGAGCAGTTGCTGTTTGTACTCAAAATCATTCAGCTCTACAGTGGAAAAGAAGCTATAGACATGCCAGCAAAGGGACACTGGTTTCAACACCGGTACTTACCAACATACATCATGTAGTCATAAACCCCCTCCATCTCCATCACATCCATGAAGGCGTTGTGTTTGGGCTTCCTGTTAATGTTGTCTGGCTGGTCAGAATTGTTTTTGTAAAGGTCATTGTATACCTAAAGAATAAAAGACCACACACTTAACCAGGTTGCAGTGAGAAGCCTCAGGAATTAGTCTAAAGTCATTTCTCTGGGACCCAACCGTGATCAGAAACAACCCATCCTCAGATACAGTGTTTCATGCATGATTGGATACACCATGCTGTTCTCTACAGCAGTGTTTTCCAACCCATTCCTCAGTTACTGTCATACAGTCCACATTTTTACTTTGCTCCACCTCCCAGCGCAACTCGGGTATTAAGTGTGGTTCAGATGCACTGGGAGCCAGGACACACCAAAAACATGGACCGGCTGGTGCTCTCCAAGGAATGGACTGAACTACGCTGGTCTACAGAGTTCTAATGAGGTTGTGTGGGGGAGCAGTGTGTGTTTTGGGGAACATGCCTTATCTGTTGGGCTGGGAACAGTGACCTCGGGCCGACTCGGCCTGGGTTTGGGAGACTCACACGAGCTGAAAAAGGACTGCAGGAATGGCTCCAAGTTCTGCCCTTTCTACAAACACACACACATATATATAGAAGCTCACTCCTCAGTTACAATGAGACACCCCTGAGAAAACCCTACAGTTTGGCGCACTTTAATGTTTGCTATTTGCAACCAACATTTTCTCATAGCAAATGTTACTTGTGGCAGTCCACAGCACTGACACTCATTTGTACATTTTAGCACCAACCTCCTTGATAAGTTTCCCTGGTACCGATTTGAAAATCCTTCCTGAAGAATAGAAATGCAGAGAAATCATGAATGTAATGTTTACAAATGTAACAGCATGTGCTAAAGCCATACAAGAGCATGTTAAAGACAGGAGTGGGGCACAAAATAAACAGTGGTGTGAGGGAGGCCCTGCTGCAGGACCCCTGGGTGACTGAAGCACTGGCCTGTGAGCAATATCAGTAACAATATCAGTAACAATATCAGTAACAATATCAGTAACATAACAATATCAGCAATATCAGTAACAGACACATGTCAGGCTGGAGGAAGGCAGGCCAAACAGGTGGTGGTGGACACAGGCTGATTCTGAGCAGTTTATCTTACCCAAATTAACATCAGGCAACATCTTTTCGAGAAACTGAGTCTCCGTGCTGTGGGGAGACAGGAAGTCAGCCAGGAGCTGACTGTTACTGAGTTCAGGGTGCCTCAGTAGGTTCTGCAAACACAACCCCACACACACACACAGCCCCACACACATACACAAAACGAAACCCCCCACACACAGCCCCCATACATTCACACACACACACACACAAATGTTTGCAATTACTGAGGACAGCACATGAAACCACATAACAGCACAAACACAAATGACCACATCCCTTAAACATGAAGATGTCTACACACACACACACACACACACTGCTGAAACAGACATGCTGCGGTCCAAATATGTGCAGTGGATCCCCTTAAACAATCAGCTTCTGCATGAGTGACTAAGGGACTTAGAAGACATGTAAAGCAAATCATCCTGGTGGAGAGTCCTGACCTGAAGGTATTCCTCAAATTCAACTCTCTTCGAGGTTAAGAACTCAAAATTCTTTGGTCCTATAATTCTTTTGGAAGGGAGCTGTGCATCCTGGAATGAACCTGTTAAAGAGAAAAAGAACATGAAGTCTACAGCAATGGACCTGACAACATCCATCAAACAAGGCTGAGAGAGAGAGAGAGAGAGAATGGTCCTTACCATGAAACTCTGTGAGTTTGGACTCAAAGACATAAAACTCTAGGTATCTCCTGTAAACGGACCAGTTTTCTGCTTCATGTCCCACTGGGTAAAAAGAACACAAACCAGTTTAAACTATTTACACACAGCAGCCAAAGGTTCTGGGGGCGTTCATGACTATGGACCTCGATGGCTTGATGTGTAGAAAATTTGAAAGCAGGCTTGCTCTGTTCCACCACAGCGCCTCAACCAGTTCCTCGATCGCTGAAATGAATGAACCAAGTAACTGGCTGAGCAGATGGGATGAACTGTTACGAACAAACAAATGCCTGTGACAAGGTCTTGAAGTGGAGTGTAGGGGAGAGTGATCGGGGAGGTGCTGAGGGGTCCGTACGCCTCACCCTGCTCACGGTCGTGCCGCTCCACATCGATGCAGAAGACAGGAAAGCGCTCCTTCTTGGCTTCGTCTTCGCAGAAGTCCACGTACGGGATGGAGATAGTCCAGGCAGACAGGTTCCGCTGTGCCCCCAGAGGGGTGACCATCTCTGCTGGGGCAGGAGATTCGTCCTCCACCACCATGGTAGCCTCCTCCACCTCACACACACACACACACACACACACGCACGTATGCACACATGCATGCGTTAATGCAAACGTTCAGTTCATGTGTTTCTTTTTATCCACAATTTCAAAAAGATAGTTATATTTCAAAACAACATACTATTGGTCAGTACTTCTTTGACGTGTGTAATTATACAATAAAAAGTCGTAGGTTTTTTTCCCCACATAAATACACCCATACACGTCAGTTATACCCATCCATTCTTCAAGTGATTCATGTTTAAAATAAATATTCAACAACAGCTTCTAAACTTCTGTGGAGCACTTTCAAATAGTGTGCAAAAACATTGCAACCACACAAAATGTGCTAATGGTTCACATTCTTCAGCCTGTGGTGTCTCCAAGTTACTGTAACCTAGCAACCAAGGACTCAGGGGTAGGGGTGTGGCCAAAAAAAAGGATAATATCTTTTCATGAAATTTCTCTGTACATGACTAAATGAGTTCATTTCCATTTTGACTGGTTATCATATTATCGTTTCCTCCTTTTCCCATTTGTCACATTCAGAGGCTCTTTCAGTTTTTCAGCTTTTCCCTTGTATGGTTCAGTCAAATATCCTAACAGTGTCACCTTTATGTTTTTCCATTTCATTTTCAAGCACTATGGAAAAAGTTGTTTTGAATGCAGCTTATTGCAGTGCATTCATATGGTTAATTGTTAACATTTTCCCAGCAGTGTTTATGGAGCGTCAAGAAGCTCATTAGAGAATTTAAGGTATGCAGTGATGGTTTGGTTTTTTTTCTGGAGAGCAGGGGACACCATGGATCCTGCTGTGGACACTGTCCCTGTTCAGTGTCTCTTAGTAGCTCATCAACAAACCATGAGAGGAAGCAAAGGCTCAGAAGGGGAACCATCATTCTCTTGTTAACACCACAGATGGCAAACAGATATCACAATGAATATACTTCCTTTTCGCTTTTAACAAGAACTTGACTTAAACTTAAGAGAAGCTTCCCTGGCTTTTGAAATGATTCATGGATTCAAATAAAATCAAATCAAGATTATTTATATAGTGCCTTTTACAACAGATGTTGTCTCATCTTTTACAGTCAGTTGTAACCTGTAATCCAACACTACTGGCAATACTCTGAAGTTGAACCACTTTACTGGACACCACTGGAAATATCACAAAGAAAAGTTACCATCAGCAATTACCTTTGAGTTCATAGAAGTGACTGAAAAAAAATTAGTGGTAGGCCATCACCCATCAGTGTAGCTACAGAGTATGAGCACCTGGTAAAGTGACTAGGGCAGTAGGGTTGTACCATACTGTATCGTTTGTGATAATACAGGTTATAATTTTGAAAATGATTTAATCCATATTGTGATGATAGCGATATTCCTACTTGTTGACGTAATGCAGATACACAAGTCGTACGTTTGTTACACGAGTCATTCAGGAAGAGAAATAAGTAATGGTGGAAAGCGGCCGCAGATGTACAACAGACCATGGTGATATGAAAAAATTATAATAAGCCTGTAACAACCAAAGGGGGGGATTGGGGGACAACTAATCTGTTTCACCATCTCAAGCAGAAACATTCAGTTAAGCAAGAGGAATGGTGAAAACGGCATGAAGACTCAACAGCTGATATGAGTTCAAGCAAGCGGTCTGCACCGACTCAGCTTAGCATCGCTGTATCTCTGGAAAGCTGTACTCCATATGACAAAAAGAACAAATGCTGAAAGAAATAGATGCCATTGCATTTTCTTTGGCTAAATATGATGCCAGTTCATTAGTTGAGAAGAAAGGCTTCGCACAGCTTATTAAAAAGCTAGACCACAGATATAGAATCCTTATAAGGAAATAGTTTTCAAGCACTGCACTCCTGGACATGTATGAAAAATGTCGTGATAAAGATAGCAGCCTCACTGTCTCGTGGAGACTTCTATGCCTCGACCACGGACATATGGTCAAGCAGAACTACAGAGCCTTATCTGAACCTAACAGTGCACTACATTAACAGTGAATGAAAGCTCTGCAGCTCCTGCCTTTCCCAAGGAGCACACAGGGGAAAATATAGCAGATTTAAGGGAGTTTCTCCAATCGGGGTTCTCCTCAAAGAAGAGAAACAAGTACGTGTGACAACAGATAGTGGGGCAAACCGTTGTTAAGGCAATAGGACAGAATATCAGGACCAGACTGTCATGCTTTTGACATCGTCTCTATGTTGTTATTGACATGTTGTTTCCTTTATTAATTCCTATGAACGAATAGGCATGACATGAGTACAGCACATGGACAAATACTTTTACAACACCGTAACACAGATGTCCCGTATAACACCCGATCTCACCTGAAACTGACATCTACGTTGCCTGAAGTTTCATTCAGAGGAACTGCTCCTAATAACTGCCATAACTTATCTAGCGAATAGCAGAATAGATGCGGCTTGTTTGGCTTGGGTTTTCTGCACAACATTAATCTCCAATCATCCTCTTGATATTTTTCTTGGATGCTACCATGACTACCGTGTTGGAATTTAGTTGGAACACATTCATTCAGCGTGTGTGAAGGCTCAAACACCATCAATTTCAGATTTTAATCAAACCAGCCGCGGTTGTAGCCGTTAAGTGTTGCATAAACCGTACCATTACATTCTCGTGTAAACAATGTTTTATTTCGCAAAAATAAAAACAGCATAAAAAACATTAACAACAAAAACACAGCGGAGGCTTTTGAACCTGGTTCAAATCTGAGATTTGTGGTTTCTATTTTTACTTTCGTTCCCTGATCATTTCTTATAAGCCTGACCTTGAGTCTATTTTTTACTTTCGTTCCCTGGTCATTTCTTATAAGCCTGACCTTGAGTCTATTTTTACTTTTGTTCCATGATCATTTCTGGTGATTTCACTCAGAAAAAGAGCACCAGGCACACAGCCAAAGTACCCACACAACTTAGACCACACATTTTCTAACTGATAGTCAAGGGAAACAGTACAATT
The DNA here is from genome assembly GCA_025802075.1 of Tenebrosternarchus preto. NCBI lineage: Eukaryota > Metazoa > Chordata > Actinopteri > Gymnotiformes > Apteronotidae > Tenebrosternarchus > Tenebrosternarchus preto. Next base: position 2,649,587 of record JAOYMR010000004.1, on the reverse strand, counting down.
TATATAGAACAGCTTCCAAACCACATTAAAGCTACAGTACTGCAGTGTTCCAGGGCTTTCTAACTCACGTTTTTGCTCAGACCCACTTTCTAGGACTTCTGGAAGCGAATACCTGGGGCAGTTGTGCCAGCGGTCTAGACAGAACAACCACGTGACCTATTTTGGGCTCTATCTGGGCTGGACTGCCTTGAAAAAACCACTGCAGACTTTGAATCTAGAAAATCTGTTGCCTTCTACTTTGAGTTTCACCAACAATGATATTAAGTGGGTTAAATTATATCTCCTAGAAGTCATCATCTTTTATTTGCTTTTTGATACTCATACTTGGATACCATGTTCTTTGAATGAATTGTTGAAGCATAAGTAGACTTCAAATGTTTTTTAGCACTGTGTTTATGGTGTGGTGGACTAGCAAGTCAGCAACCAACAATTTGGTCAGGCAATGGCAACAGTTCTGGAATGAGGAATGAGTGTGCACCACTGCAAAAGCTGCATTCAAAACCACATTCTTCTATCCGAAAGTGTCATACAGTGCTTTGAAAAAGTATTCACACCCCTTGAACTTTTTCACATTTTTTTTTTTCCATGTTACACCCACTAACTTAAGTGTATTTTATGTGAGAGATCAACACAAAGTAGCAAGTAATTATGTGAGAAGAAAATTAGGTTATAAAAAAATTAACATCTCCTGGAGCACTGCTCAATCCATCATCTGAAAATGGAAGAAGTATGGCACAACTGCAAACCTACCAAGACTTGCCATCCACCTAAACTGACAGCCCAGGCAAGGACAACGCTAATTAGAGAAGCAGCCAAGAAGCCCATCATCACTCTGGAGGAGCTGCAGAGATCCACAACTCAGAGAATCTGTCCACAGAACAACCATTAGTTGCGTACTCCACAAAGCAGGCTTTATGGAAGAGTGGCAAGAAGAAAGCCATTTTTGAAAGCAAGTCATAAGAAGTCCTGTTTGCCACAAGTTATGTAGGAGACACTGCAAACATGGAAGAAGGTGCTCTGTGCAGATGAGACCAAAGTGAGGCCAATTCTTTGGCATTTGGGCCAAAAAAAAAATAACACACCATCCCCACCATGAAGCATGGTGGTGGTATTTTCATGCTGTGGTGATGTTTTTCTTCAGCAGGGGCAGGGAAGCTGGTCAAAGGATGGAGCTAAATATAGGGCAATTCTGGAGGAAAAACTGTTAAGAGGATGCAAAAGACTTGAGACTTGGGCAGAGCTGTAATGGAATGTTTAAGATCAAAGCGTATTCATGTGTTAGAGGTCCAGTCAAGGTCCACACCTAAATTCCACTGAGAATCTGTGGCAAGATTTGAAAATTGCTGTTTACAGACGTTCTTTACCCAACCTGATTGATCTTGAGCTATTTTGCAAAGAAGAATGGGCAAAAAAAATTCAGCCTCTAGATGTGCAAAGCTGGTAGAGATATACCCCCACCTGTAATTGCAGGGAAAGGTCTTACAAAGTACTGATGTGATGCTCAAAAAACAATTTTTTTGCCAGCACCCAGTACCACCATTTTATGCAAGAGATGCCATCTAGCGACTAGAATGTGTCAGTAACAGCTTCCCTGTGTAAAGACTCGGCGGTCTTTTGACCGCTGAAGTAAACCCTACCGAACAAACGCTGAGGTAAACCCTACCCAACAAACGCTGAGGTAAACCCTACCCAACAAACGCTGAGGTAAACCCTACCCAACAAACGCTGAGGTAAACCCTACCCAACAAAACCCTATAAGGTTGGCATTCTTGGCCCCAGCTAGTCTAGCACCAATGAACACGCCTTGTCACTCAGATCACTCGATTTTCCCATTCAAATGTGGATTCACAATAAAACTGATCCACGGAAAACTTTAGGCAGCACTCCAGGGTCACATGTCTAATTTCCATACAGGAAAGCTCCAATCGTGAAAATGCATGTTTTAATAAAGTGTGGCCATGCAGTGCATCTTCACGTGTGTGTGTGTGTGTGTGTGTCTCTCACCTGGTCCTCTTCACCCTCGATCATGGTGTAATTGGGTAGCATGGCTCCTTCCAGGGTGGTGCTCTTAAACACTCCCTTCAGTTTACTACCGATGCGGCCTATCCCAAACGACTCCACCCGCCTGGGGGCCATCCTGCACACGCACACAAACATGCATTATTATTACAGAAAACAAACAAACAAACAAACAAAAAAGATTAAAGTCTATCGCTTTTCACATGATGTGTGCACCACAAGTCATCAAACAGAAGTATGTCACAAAAAAGGATGGAGATGAAGTTCTGGAAATGTAACCTAATGGTGTTTTTATAAGTGCCTTTAATAGAATGACAACACACTGCTGTATAAGGGCCTTCAGCAGGCTCTCTCACATGAACATACTTTAATAGAGTGATAACACACTGCTGTATAAGGGCCTTCAGCAGGCTCTCTCACATGAACATACTTTGCATGCGAACACACTCAAGACAAAGGAGAGAAACAAATAAAAGCAGAGACACAAAATGCAAAGCAGACAAACTGAACCCAAAGCGTTCAAACAGAAACATGCTGACTGGAAGGGGCAGAGCACACACGTCCCCCCGAAAAGACCGCTTGGACCCACATGCTGATCTCAGAACAGCTTTTCCTTCTCAAAAATCTTGATCTTTAGTAGCAAGCAAGTTGGTTTTATGTCAGTGAAATTATGGTTGTCCTGTAGCTTCTGTTCATTGATAGGTTTTTGGGAGTAGACTGTAGGCAAAGGGGGGGGGGGGGCAAACTGGTCTGAGATCAGTTTTCGGGAGCTGGGCGGACAGTCACCGCAACACGCAGGCAACCTGACTCACTTCAGTGAGGTAGGGAGAGACTTTAGAATTCTGGGTCGCCGTTTTAAGATGGATTTGATCGATGGGGAACCTGACGTGGGTGGGGGTTGCTTGTGGCCCGACACAGGCTTGTGACCATTAATGTTAGCCATTCCTGGGGGGTTGGACTCTGAGCTACAGGAAGGATGTTGGGGGAGGGGGGGCATTTAACATATGTGCACCATGCACAGGGAGCAGTGCATGATAAGAGAGACACAATTCAGTCCATAGCAAGCGCCATGTGTTTCTAATGTTTCACCACTAAGACATGCTGGCCTTGAATAGGGATTTTTTTTTTTTTTTTTTTTTGTAGAATAAACTGTTTACTAAAGAAACCTAAATTAAAATAACATGGGTCAATGAGCTCCAAAGACCTGGTTGGCAACATAAAATAAAAAGACGTGCTCAGAAGACAGGAAGGGCCAGATTTACTAAGAACCATGCAAGAACTTAGCGGCCGCAGCTGGCTGGGGTTTCTGGCTGATTTACCACGACCTACCGCTTATGTGATGCCATCCACAAACTGGTTCACTTATAATAGCCGAGGAACAAATACGATCCACCCAGAACCCACTTTGATTATTAAGAAAAAAGGACACGAGTTCTACCTAAATGCCTGATTACTTCAGGGACCTGAGCTACTGTACAGAAATCCACCTCGGATGCCAAGGTCTCGTCACTGTGCTAATGGAAACTGTCCCACAATGTCCCACTCAGCAAATCATCGCCCTCTGGAGGATGGCCTGAAGACTTGTAAGGCCATGGCCTCTTTTGTGTCAATGTATTTTTCATTAAATGATGACATTATACTGGTACATTACCTAATTTTCTGGTATGTGAAAGATTGATTTTCTGGAGAAGTATTTTCTCTCCGTTTTCCATTGTGTTCTTGGAATTGCGTGTCCTACTCTTTGGTGGGAAGAGCTCCCAGTTCAGGTCAGTAAATCTCAGTGGGCTGTTAATTTGCATAATCTTGCCTCTAATTTTGCACTCTCCTTAAAATGCATATAAAACACATGGTGCGAGGCACTAGCTTTAGGCTCGGCGTCCACTTCGGCTTCTCCGCACTTTTGATAAATCAGCTGATTGCTTTTGCGCACGCAGAGAGCATTGGCACATGCAAAACACTTAGTAAAGCTGGCCGTCCACAGGCGTCCTAATTGGCTGCCCCAGACTGGATGATCAGACTGAGACAGAGAGAAATGACAAAGCCTTTGGTGCAGTCACTTATGCAACGTAGGGTCAGTTGGAGGTCATTTCCTTGCTCACTTGGGTTTGTGTCTATAGTCTCACTAGAGGCTCATTCTGTTTAAGTGCCCGTCAGGCCCTTCATTCTGTTTAAGGCCTTCCGGGCCAATCACAGGCTTTGCTGGCATTTGCTCCACTCCAGTTATAGCTGTTTTAACAGAGTCATAAACAGACCCCCCTGCAGACAGCTCTGAATAACGTTCAGTGAGATCTCGCCATGGGCCAGTAGCCCCAGTGCCCATCCGTAACCAATGGACTGGTACTTTAAAGGCTGTATTATCTAATATACACAACCTGCAATGACTCATGTACTATTTAAACTGATATCTGTTGGCAAATGTGTAATATAAACACATGATACAATACTGCATACCATACAACAAAACCATGTGCCCCCCTCCCCCTCCCCAGGAGTTCATTTCCCATTCTAACTCAGTCAAGGCAACTGTAAGAAGTTATCAGCAACATCAGGTCATAAGAGGCAGGTATCGGGGGCGGACGCTGGAAGGAAATGTGTGGCTGGCTGGACGCCTGTGAGCAGGTCTGGATGGGCTCGATCAGCAAGGGGTCGAGACACTTCATGCTGAGCCGTCGTCATAGAAACAATACACACGTGCTACATCCATTTAAAGTTCGGTTAAAGAGGTGTTTTTACAGTCTGCAGTTACAAAAGTAAAACAGTTGCCTACAGGCGGGTTAAACAGGTCTGGCAAAAAGTCAATAAAGCCAGGAAACTGACCATCACAGTGTTCTGAGATTTAAACTACACGCAAATTCATTTAGCAGCTGCCACCACCCCTCCAGAAGAGGGCAGTGATGGAGCCCCGAGGGAAATCATCCCTTATTGTGCTCCGGGTCTCTAACTGGCACCAGCGTCATACGCTGTGTTAAATGTGCTGGTTCAGGGCGTGGGAACGCCGGACTGCGTCTAGGCTATAGCGTGGTGAGCATGCACTGGCGATGG
>JAOYMR010000004.1:2623317-2640583 GCA_025802075.1 Tenebrosternarchus preto | reverse complement strand
TATGTATGTATGTATGTATGTATGTATGTATGTATGTATGTATGTATGCATGTATTTAATTCACAGAGAGAATTCCAATAGGTCCTGGTCTGCTATATTAGCACAAATAATTACATAAGAGAAACATCTGGAACATTTGGAGAAGGTCATGGATAACAGATTATTTAATCAGTATTTTATTAAACCTTGCATGGCCAAGAGAGTGGACTGGTCTGGAATTAGTATTCTTCACACTGATCATGAAAGCACATAACACAGTGTGTTGTTAATAAACATCTGCTCCAAGCCTAGATAAAAAAAACAAAACAACTGTGTCCATAACACAATAATTACCTTAACAACAGAAAATGTAGCAGTCACATCTGTGTTGAGCAGTAAACATACAAAGAGACAGGAGTGAGAGTGTGAGACAGGGGAAGGAGAGAGACAGCCGAAGGGCGATACTGTTTAATCACTGTTAACCACTGAACACACAGGTCACTGGCAAACTGGCAATGATTTGAACATCGAGTGAATTAGAACTTGGGGACCTGTAACTGTTTTCTTGTGAGGACAGTAAGGATCTGGTGTGTAAATGGGGCTGGTGCTGTCCGTGCGCATCTCCGGTGTCATCCCGTCATTCTGCATGTCTGAATGACGTTTTGACAGGCTGTGGGCGACTGCTGCCAAAGCCACTTTAGGCGTGGAGGTAGGGGGAGTGTTCTCTCTCTTTTTCTTTTCTTTTCTTTTCTTTTCTCTTTCTCTCTCTCTCGATCCTCCCCTGCTGAGGAGACGTGAATGTCAACGAGTCACACCACATGACTGTTGCTGCCCCAAGGGCTGAATCAGAATAACAGCGAAAGTTGCAGTGTGCTTGTCTGCCTTCAGGAACGCAAGCAGGGGAGAGGAGAAATCTATAGAGACATCGCCGCGCTGTTCGAAAGGGAGACAAAATAGCAAACGTTGATCAGCATTGCTGGCGCTAACCACGGCGCTAACCACGGCGCTACACACCAGGGCGTTACATTCTCACAGGAAACCAGTGAGCATCCTCTGATGAAGAAAGCATCCTGAAGCGGTTATGCCAGGCTCCCGACGATGGGCGCGCGACCTTTAACCCTGCCGTTTGACGCGTACCACTCGGCCCAGGAGGGCCCTGACACAGGCGGAGCAGCTAAAGACGCGTTTGCAGACGAGCGTGATTGTTTTTGGTGACTGCCCAGTTGCTTGTGCCAATCAGATGGCGTGCTGTGACGCACGTCCAGCACCCGCCATCTGGGCATCACTCGTGGCACAGCTTGTTCTCGCCGAGGAACCAAGCGCTCCGAGCACGACTTGTGGGCCAGGAGCAGGAGGAGCCTGTTGTTTACACCTGTCTGTAACCCCTCCCACCCGCCCCCCCCCCCCCTCCACACACCTCCATCTCCTACCCCCTCAAAAGCCAAACTGAAGAACATGTGGAACCGAAAACACCAGGCATCAACATCCTAGAGCCAGACCAAGACTTGTCTGTTTCATTAAAGCTCCTGTTGGGAGCTTTGACGAACCAGTTTTCTTAGGCTCTACCACACGTTCTTTCAAACAGCGGGAGTGTTTGGAACATACTGTGCATGTATTTGCCATGTGCTGTGTGAGTAAAGGCTGTGGCAGCCAAGGTTCCTCCAACTCCACTGTGACATGTCCTCACTGGTCCTGATTGTCCTCAGTAGGTCAAAGCATTGAACTGCTGGAGTCCCACCAGCATGTTCCACATTGTGGGGGCTCGGCTGTGGGCTCCAGAGAAGAAGCCAGCCCTTGCAGGAAGAAGCTGGGGGGGGGGGGGGGCGTGAAGGTCCAGACCCAGGGAGGCGAGGGAGAAGGTTACGGTTGTGGAAGTGGAACGGTCTAGACGAAGGCTTCAGAGGAGTCACGGCATGGCTGCAGCTCTTTTGACCGTGGCTGGAGGGGCAAATCTAAAGGTCTGTAGGAAACATTTAGCTCCTGCGGCACAACCTCTGCTGTCTAGACACACTGCAGGACTCCGACAGCAGACATCAGGCAGAAACACGGAGCTCTGCTGAGGTGAAACGGCGCTGGGCTGGGACCAAGCGTCTAGTCTCGTGTTTTCCCTGTAGCTCATGCATATGTGTTTAGGTGACTTTTGCTGTGCAAAGATTTTAATTACACAATAACCAGTCCACCCCCCCCCCCGACCCCGTGGAACAAAAACCAGTCCACCAGCTTTAACTCAAGTAAAATAATCAGTTCATAAGCCTCCCCAACAAATTAATCAGTCCATTTAACCAGGCCATCATCCACCTTATTCAGATCAGTGACATTTAATATTCAAATCACATTTCTCCCCTTCAGATGTGCTTTACAGGACTGATACATGATTTAATCTAGAAACTGCCACTCTGCTATGATGAGAACACCACCCGCACACCCCCAGCACACCCACCCACACCACCCGCACCCACACCCACACCCACCCACACCCCCAACACCAACTCCCCCACCCCAAAACAATGCCTCAAAATCAAAAAGATGTATACATCTCCATTAATCCTTCATATAAATCACCATCATAAAACCCCACATAACTTGAAACGTTAGGCTGTGTCACTCATGAGAATATTGCTCTTTTCACTAAACACAATAGACCCACGCCTGTTTTGAATCGGTACACATCAGCTCAATCACAACAGTGTCTGATCGGCTCTTGCTCAAGCTCGCAAAAACCCGCAGCCGCCGTTGTTTCCAGGCTACGCAGCGCACGTGCGGGCAGACGATGGAAGCTGCCTGGGACTGCGTCCACGGAAACAGCCACCATGACGACACGGACGGGGGTTATTTGTGTCGACCCCTTTCCTCCGGATGCTAATTCTGCTCCTCTGAAAAATTACAGCCTGTTCCATCGCCCGAATGTATTTATCAAGCTTCTCACTGTCTCTATACTACAAATACTCAGCATGGCTATTGTACTTACATGCCAAAAACTATAACAAAGCCATATTAACATGTTTATTTAGAGCCGTGCAGGGTGTTACACGCCGCAAGGATATTTGGCTTCGTGTGTCGCTGGCTTGAGGCTTCATTTGTTTGTGTTTGTGTGAGAAAGAGAATGGACTGCCTTGGCCTTTAAGTGAGGACCCCAATTTACAACAGGAAAACAAGAAAATATAGCTGTAACATTTATTTGATAAACAAAAAGCTTCTCCCTCTGGATTCAGAAGGTTTGATTTAGATGTAATTGCAATATTTAACTACATCAATAGACCGTAAAATAACACTCCAGGATAACAAAGTAAACTAATGACAGTATAAAAGGAAGTGTGTGTGTGTGTGTGTGTGTGTGTGTGTGTGTGTGTGTGTGTGTGTGTGTGTGTGTGTGTGTGTGTGTGTGAAAATGGCATCTTAAGATGTTTTGCTCAATAAACCTGTAGGGACATTATTGTTTTTTTTGACACATGACAAAATGCAGCTGTCACCTCAGTGTTTCCTATCCATGATGCACAGATGGTGGGAGAATGATTTCATATTCACTGATGTCACAGAGTCCGCTACCACAGTGCATTTGGGAAAGTGAGGGTTGTCAGTTTCACCCATCTCTAAGAATCTATCAAAAGAATCATATCTCTACCGAATATTAAAACTAAGTTAGCAAACCTAGTGGAATTTCGTGTTTTTTTTTTTCATCATAAAGTTAATAAATCAACTTGATCTAGTGATATAAGGCTAAAAAAGCTACGATTTTATTTTCGAGGTCACAACAGTTGCCCTTTATGAAGGGTTGATTTGTGTTTGTGTGTGTGTGTGAGAAAGTGCACTGTTTTGATTCCTATGTGCAGATGCCAGAATGATTCAGATGATTCAAATAATCAAGACGGATTAATCCAGGGGTAGCACCAGTGACATCACACACCTGGTGGCTCCTTGATTGGCCTGTGAGATGAAAAACGAAAGAAGGTCCTGAGAGGCTGTCAGCGTGTCCTGCAACCGCGTGTCTTTTTTTTTTTTAAGCAACATTTCTGCTTATTTCTTATATATTACCAAAATGACTTTCATCAGCTAAAACCATCCACAGACCTGCTCTTCCAGAGCTAGTTTGGGCCCCGCTGAAATCAAACAGACACCAACGATGCTCAGAGCCAACTGGAAACATCCCAACACGGTTCCACACCTTTCCAGCAACATTACAACCACTTTAGCACTCGTTATCACACGTTTTGAAACTGGCGTTTTAAACAGTGAGAGTACAGACGACTAACAGAGGACTTTAACAGAGGCATCAGGTGTTTTACCCACACTGCAAACCACATGAGCAGGCCTTTATTTACGCTAGACTCTATAAGCATGAAATGATGCATTGCTCACTCACACACACACACACACACACACACACACACTGCTTTCTGTAGGTGTCTGAAGGACCTGTCTTCTTTACTTCTGCATGCCACCCCCTGCTCGCAAACAAAAATACAAAACACATCCGACAGAACCATGTGCCATCTCAGCAACTGGGCCACTGTTCATGCATTGCTGACATTCCCCCACCACTTTACAAGATGTCTTTCTAGAGAAGGTACAGGAGCAGTGACAGGAACAGGAGCAGGAACACCTGGAACAGAAGACTTCACACGGCTTAGTGACAGATGCCTGTTTGGGATTCACTGAAGTTTTGTGGTGTTTCATGGTTGCTGGAAGAGAAGTCTGTGTAGAGAGCTGACCTATGTGGAGGGCTGGTCTGTGTAGAGAACATTAAGGGTTAGAGTTGGTCATTAAGGAGTGTTTACGCTTTCTCCTTCACAGAGACCGTGAGACTGCCTGTCAGCATTCACCCCTTATAACTGTAAAGATTTGAGGTTCCAATTTCAAACTGCTTACCGGACCTTTGGCCGTTTGTGACGTCACGGGTGTGTGAGATCCACAGTGTGTAATTATTCTGACACCTTCTAGCTGCCATTCACAGAGTGTGAGGGCAAAGAAGTCCTAAGTGGAAATAATCGAGTCATAAGTCATTCAATCATACATACATGTATACACTTTATATGTACTTTAATAATCATACATACATGTATACACTTTATATGTACTTTAATAATCATACATACATGTATACACTTTATATGTACTTATTTCATAAACTGTATATATTCTAAAGCACAGCATAAAAAACTTAAATTATATAATTGAAAAAGAACACTGATCAAAATTAGAGAACACTTTCAGATACCTGCAAGTTATTGGTGTTAATCTGGCACCTGGCTCTAATTTCCTTAATTATGTGACAAACCCCATTTAACAGGCAGCCTAACTTTCCAGCTTTCACTGACTTTGTAAAAATGGTGAGCCGTTCCAAAGTGACTGCAACCCTCTGGCAGCAGGTTGTCCAGATGAAGGACAAAGGGGTGAAACTATCAGCTAAAGCAAGAGAAGTTGGTTATTACAAGTCTGTGATTTCTCAAATATTGCATCTTTACAACATCACAAAAAAGACAAATGCAAGAGAAGTGGTCCAGAGTTCATTTTAGTGATGAAAGCAAGTTTATTTTATTTGGGTCTGATGGGAAACATTATGTTTGTCGACAAACTGGGCAAAGACTGAAACCAAAGTGTGTAAAGAAGTCAGTGGAAGGTAGAGGAGGAAGTGACATGGTTTGGGGAATGATTTTGGCAGCAGGAGTTGGACCTCTCATATAGCTACATGGAAAAGTAAATGCAAGTGTGTAAATGAAATGGCCCAGCCCAGAGTCCTGATCTAAACCCAATAGAAAACATCTGGAAAATCCTTGGTGACAAAGTTATGGCCAAGAAACCCACAACAGTCACAGAACTGTGGAAGAAACTGGAAGAAGAGTGGACCAAAATCACACCAGACCAGTGTGAGAGACCTGTGGACGCAGATGTGCTGGAAGTCATACAAAGCAAAGGCCTGTACACTTCCTACTGATTACTGACTGTTGTAATCTTTCTCCGTGCTAGTCATTGCTGTTCTCTAATTAGGATCATCACATTTTTTGCAAAATAAAGGTTTCATGTTGATATACTTTGGTTATTTTGTAAAACACTGTTCTAGTGGCATGATGTACCCCTTACAAAAAATCCTTCAAATGTTGATCAATGTAGATTACATTATTTCTGAGAAAATGAAGTGTTCATACATTGTTCTCTAATTTTGATCTCCAGTGTACATGTATACACTTTATGCTTGCCTTGCTTTCTTGTGTTGATTTATTTATTTAAGGTAGAAGATGAAAACATACCTTTTACTTCCACTTCCTTCTCACATCTACAAACCATTTTATTTAATTTACATCCAGCTGTTACATTTGTTGTCTGTCCTGTGATCAGAAATCAAGACTCTTTCAGTAAAAGACCACCACTGGAAAAAAACTTTTAACTGCAAATACCTCATAAAGCAGCTTCCACACAAATCGATGCTGACGGCATATTAAAGGTACTGTGTCCTGCTGTGGGACAGAGCTAAAGGTCTCCTGCAAATAAAAGTTACAGTTCCTTGGGTGTTTCAGGACTCAGGATTCGCTCCATTTTATAGTTTTAACCCTATGAGCCACATAACCTTTTCCAACATGGGTACTGGCTGGGCTCACCGGGTTTCTAATCTATCGTAAATCAATACACTATTTTAAAGCATGTCTGAGCAGAGCCCAAAAACAAAGCACACGGATAACTTATTGAGAAATCAATTTTGTTTTCAAGAACAGCCTATAGATTTTGTGTTTCCCATTGCAACATACTGACAAATAATACTGGATCAGTGTATGTGTACAGTACATTATTGAAACCTCCCAGAAACACTGACTTCCAAGTGTTATGTAAGCACTGTGCACTGTGCAAAAACGATGCGTGCGTGTTCTGCATTCGGAAGTGTTAGCATCTAATTCTTAAGGCTGATATAGAATCCTACAGTGACCCATGGTGCTGATGTAGATATTGAGTCATCACAACAGTTGCCTTCCATCTTTTTTCAGTAAAAGTCTCACTGTACTAAATTATCCTGGGGAAAAAAAAACACCACCCTTCTCGGGTGTGTTGATGAAGCTGAAGTCCGTTCTCTTTCATCTGGGTTTGTTTTTGTTCCCTGGGTCCTGAGGGTGGTTCAGCGAATGTTAAATCAGCCCCTGTCACCAGCGGCGCTTTTGTTCAGCTACGTGTTTGGTGGTGGCTCGTTCTCTTTGATGTGGACGAGGGCGATGCCCCGGCAGGTTCGAAGGACCGGACCCTTATCATGCACACGGAGAACAGACTGTGCTGTGCAGTTCTCCCATGGCACAAACAAAGACTATCAGTCACCAAGTCATATCCACCCACAAATACCAAGCCCCCCAACAGGCAATCATTCTCTTCCCTTTAACAAGCCAGGCTGGCAAATGACCCCAGCAGATCTGTGATCTGAATACTGCATAATTGTCTTCATAAGTATCTCTGTGAAGCCGATTTCAAAAGCAGGGCACCCTCAAGTCTCTATTGGCTGCCCATGAAACATAAAATTAGATTTTTGTTTTGTTTTGTTTCGCAAGAAGGTGCATTACTGTTGCTAAACACTGGCTTGATGCATCTATTTAATACAGAGGTGGCAGGAAGAAGAAAAAAAACTGATTTCAGTGGAGCACGGGGAGGGAGCCTGATTTCAACAGCAACTATATTTGTGGTTTAATAAATTAGCACAAAGGCTGCAGGCAAATAAGGAAGCAAAGATGAAGAGGAGGTGGAAGAGAGGAGAGGAGTAAAAACGATGGAATACAGTTCATTTAACTGGGACGTGGCTCAAACATCCCATCATGTTCAACAGAATGCCTTGTGATTTATAAATGTCCAGTACAGCTGCACCCCAGAGACCCCCACCACCACCCCCATGACCCCCGACCTTTGCCAGAGCCGTCATATCCGAGGTTCAGCGCTGAACACTAATCCCATCATGATGCAGAGGAAGGCTGACATGAACAGAGAATGTGTTTGTCTCAGATTAAATCAACTCTGAGCGGCACAGACATCATTCACACATCAGATGCCTGGTCACACACTCGGGGAAGGAGGGACAAGGCGTGAGTGTGTTCCTGGGCATAATGTCTGCTGCTGACAGGACAACGACACACACTTTTGCCCAGTGGAGTACATGACTAACCCCCTGTACCACTTTGGCGGTTTAATTGATTGATGATTTTGAAAGGAGAATAATGAGGGTGATTTTTTTTCTCTAGAGGCTTCAGGGGGCTTTTAGTGATTGTAATTTAGAAGTTGTGTATTATTATAAAACCTATTATAAAACCAATCACTCTTTCTTTCAACACAGATAAATGGCTACAATTCCCCCATATTCCATATAACAGTAAGATTGAGAGAAATAACGGTTCTGTTAAAATTAGTTTAATCTTAAAACTCTCTCTCACTGTCTCTTTCACAAATACACACAGATGCAGAGAAAACCAGTCGGATCAATGCATCATTCATCGTAACAGCATCAGAAGCAGAGAGAGAACTTGTGCCGAAAACCATGAGCCCCAGGTGATACGTGAGTCACTGTTGGGGTGTGTGTGTGAGATTCAGTCTTGACAGAGTTAAACAAGAGGCTCTAGGTTGGATTTTTGAGAAATCAAGGAACAGTGGTTCGCTCTTTCCCCATTTCAGACGCTGTACCTCCGAACTCGCTTTACCAGAAGACTGATCTTCAGCAGACAAGCAGGATGCAAGGCAGATCACCTGTGCGCATTTACAACAATCCTCCACTAGAATAAGCCCCGAGTGGCTTCCTTGTTTTGCTCGCGCATGCAGTCTGTGTGAGTGCGGTTTCTGCTCCTGCTGCGTGAAGCTCCAGAACTCATCGCACATTCAGAACGAGATCCAGCTGCACCCACGGCTCGGTTGGCCGGCGCTCGTTAGGGCTGCTCCGCCTGGACCGGCCAACAGCGGTGCCGGCTGCCGTGCGTTTTAGGCTCAGTATACAAAACACGGATGTTTAAGAGAGGGTCACGAGCACAGCCGCCGCACGGACGGCAGAGAAGGTTGAAATTCGATCGGCTAAAGCTGCTTCACACCAGATAAATGGGGTTCTCTCAGCAATCGAGCATGTTTGAAAAATGATAAGGATGTCACCAGACTGAGGCTAATCCTTTATTTAGTCTCTGTCACACACAATCTCTCTCTCTCTCACACACACACACACACACACACACAAACGCAGGTCAGTGCTCCGTCTGCCTCTGCAACAGTTATTCTCACAAACACATAGATCACAGTCTCCCAGATGTGTGCAGGACCCAACAAGTACCTCTTAAGGTCTAGGCTCTTAAACTGCAAATGATTTTCTGTTGTGCAGGGTCTCTGCATCCATGCTATATAACAAAAACACAAAGTGTGAATATGATGCCTGTGGTAGCGAATGTCTTATGATCTGAGATTCATGAAAGGAGGACTGGCCAACGAGACCACGACCCTCCCCGGTCAACTTTCACTGCTCAAATCGACTGTCTTACCATGTGCTTCTGGAGCCACAAAAGGCACGTGGCATGAAAACATCCTACTTTCAGAGACCTGGAACTGAACCTCTGCCTAACGGGCAATGCCAGCTCATCCCTAAGCCTTCCTTATTCATTCTTGTCTTGATCTTTGTCTCCCCCTCCCCTCCCCATGAAGGATGGAAAGCAGATACAAATAGTTTTGCATCATAATGCCAGAGAATCCAACAGGACTTAGGAGCTCAGATAGTGACAAGCTGGGAAGTGGTTTTAAGGGCTCAGTGCATAAGCACTACCCCGACACACTGAAAACAAGGCGAGAAATAAGATTTAGTGGAAGGTAGTTTGAGCTTTGGCTCATGATTTGCATTTTAAAGAATTATTTTAAAAGGCAAGAAAAGGTCACACATTAAATTAAAGATAACAGACATGCATGTGTCTCGCTTATAAAGCCATCCTAATCAAACAGTAGCAGAACACTTCCCTAGACCCCTCCCCCCCCCGCCGAACACACACACACACACACACACACACACACACACACTCTCTCTCTCTCTCTCTCTTCTGGCAGTAATCCCTGCCCTCCATTTTGCATTGCACAGCTCTGAAACAACCTAATCAAATATTTAGCTTGGACTTCAGTAAAATGCAGAGCCAAACACTTATGGACAGCGATTAGTTTTTTTTTTTTCCTTGGAGCCTGACTGTACATTAACCAAGGGTAGAGCACTGAAGTTTCCCCTTTACCTGAGACAGACTGCCTGTGTGTGTATATATGTATATAACCCTTTCACATCATGTCAAGACGGGTCAGCCAAATGTGTGGTGCTCCTCCCTGCTGCTGACAGAGCTGTGGAGGCCCTGGGGACACCTCGCTCCTTTAGTAACGCACCAAAGCTGCTGGGTACTTACATCACCACGGGGCTCCAGAATCCACAGTCCAGCCAGCACGGCATTCACACCAAAACCCTTCAACACCATAAACGCTTCGAATACAAAACCTCAGCAGCTCCCATCTGTTCTGGGCTGCCATTACTACCCATTTAATATGCGAAGCTAATCGGTCCTGGAGAGGAAGCGGCTTTCTTCATAGCTGCAACCAGCGGTGATGAGAGCAGTTTTGTCACCATAAACATTGAGGTGGTCGTCCATCTCCTTTAGCACGTCACTGACAGGTAAACGCTTGCTGAAGAGCGTATGGTCGCGTTTGTTCGCCTTTCAAAAGCGAAGTGTCCTATGGTGTGACCGTCTCCGTGACAACCCTGACCCAGGTTCTTGCTGATAAGGTCACTCGTTCGCTTGCCCGTTCCTTCGTCTTCAGCATGCGGACGCTCCGTAAACAGCTGACCACACATCCTCCAACTTATATTGTGAATTCTTAAGTGGAAGAGTGAACCGTCACAAAGTACACAACCAGAAACACTGATGAAGACTTGGAGAAACAACACAGGCTGCACACTGCTACAGATGGTTTGTAGTCTTTAAAGTGTATACCCCTGCAAGGTTTTTACTAACAAAACAAACAATTTAATAAAGTGGGTAAAGAACATGTGATTGTTAGAGCTCTGTCTCGTAAAGCAGGAAGCTAAACTTCTGAAAGTGTGAGCAACCAGTTGTTTTGCCTCCTGATTAAAGCTATACAGTTAGAAATGAAGTGATCTGAGATAAGTGCTGTTCCTCCGAGATACAAATATTGGGACTTTTAGCAAAAACACGATTAGTGCATACGCATGAATGTAAAATTACACAATTATGGAGTGTAAGAGAACGTTATGCAAACGCTGGGTGGAGCTCGGCGCATTAGTCACTTTGTTTTCCACACTAACAAAAACTGTTGAAGCCTGAAATATTGTGTTATACTGGCATTTTTTTTTTTAAATCTAGCAATAAGGCAATAATGTCAAAATATATAAATCCAGGACTTAGACTTGCTGCTGTTTCTGGCTTAATAGAATTTAAATGGCAACACTCAATCCAAACTGAAACCGGGTTTATAGCACAACATTCACAACAGAAAATAAAGGATACAAACATGCACATCTCTAAGGTAAAAACACACTCGTACAGCAGATTTATTTGTCTTTTTTGACACTTGTTTCAAGGCCTCCCATGCACACGTGTGTGTGTGTGTGAATGTGAGCTTGCACACACACACACACACACACACACACACACACACACACACACACACACACACAGATTCCAGCCTGCTGTCCATCTGCCTGCTCTTCATGGATGCACTGTGGGAGATTTTCCGGGGGGCGTGAATGTGCGTCCGGCTGCCTGTATCTGCAATGAACGCTGTGCGTGTGTGCATGTGTAGGAGAGACAGCAAGAAAGAGAGAGACAGTCAGAGTGAGACAAGCAAGAACACAAGGGAGAAACAAAGAACAAGAACAAAGACTACGCGAGCCTGCACCGGTGTGGCCGCTCGAGGACAAAAGGTAAGAGTGCTTTGATGAGCATCAAGCTTTTAAGTGCTGCCAGCCAGAATTGGGGTGAGTGTGTGTGTGTGGGGGGGTGGGGGAGTGAGAACACACAAAGTAGCAAACACTCGATATTCACTCTCCACACCGACATCCACTTTAATCTCTAGCATTCAAGAACTCTACACGCTTTGGGTTTAAAGCCTGTAGACAAAGTTGGAGGATTTTGACATGAATTGCTTTAATGGCGGCAAAAAACAAAAACAAAAAAAAGACATTCTATGAAAGGTCTTTGGGTAAGATACCCATGGGATGAGTGCACCAAGCAAAAAACAAAAGAGCTGAGTTTACACATGACGTACAGCATACTGAACATTCACTGGTTGCTAAGCCTCGTAGCCTTAATCTTCACAAGTGCCAGGCCAGTTTTTCACTTCACTGAACAGAAAAAAAATAAAAATAAAACAAAACCCCACGGCTCACCGCCTACGGACCACGCGCTGAGGTCAACAGTCTGTAACTATACAGGCATGTCAGTCAAGCCTGTGGGCAAGCTTCCCATTGGCCAGGAGATCCAGCATTTGAACCAGGAGGTGGAGTCTTCATATCAAACGTAGCTGGTGTTGAAGACCTTGCATTGCACCCACAGAAGGGTCTGGCATTTCTGAAGAGGATACCGAAAAGGCAGTGCTATAATTGAAAGTTGTCTGGGCTGCGCTAGTGGACAAGGACTAAAAATGTCTCCATGTTTGAAGAAATGGCGTAATACTATGATGAGAGCTGCATTTTTTTGTGTGTGTGTGTAGGGGATGTCGGTTATCCATAGAGCTGAAAAAGTGCCGGAACCGAATTATTGAGACGTTTTTGCTCGCATTCATGATGTAACAGGCAAAGAGGTTGAAAAAAAAAGCAGTTTGACACTATTAGTACAGGAACATCACACAACAGCAGACAGTCTGACACCAATGGCGAGTGCTGGTCACAGACAACCTGTTGTCCATGTTCAATAACAGAATGGTTTTGACTGGGACAATTTGTTGGTCAAACGTACATTTATCGCTGGTGTTTGTGGAATATAAAGGTGAGGGGGAACGCAGAAGTCGTACAATGTGCATAGAAAGTAGCGTTAAAACTCTTCACATATGGTTTGCTACAACAAAAAGCTAAGGGGGAAAAAAACAAACAAACAAAAAAAAACAGAACGTAAACAAAAGTCATACTAATACATTTATTTATGTTTCTTTAAACAAGACCTTACCCGAGCTCTGAACACTCAGACAAGGTCCTCACACAATGGTTTCAGATCAGTTTAAAGTAAAGCTGGGTCTGGCTGATCAGTTAAGAGTTCAGAAAAGGCGAAACTGTGAAATGTTGGTGCACATCTCACAAACACCACAGTCTGAGTTCTTTTTTTCCCCCCTCTTCTTTTTGTATGTGTTTGGGGACAGTTTGGAGATTTAAAAAAAACAACAACAACAAAAACAACAAACAAACAAACAAAAACCAAAAAGAAAAAAACAAAACCAAAACAAAGAGAACGCGCTACACTAGTAAAGCCCCCACGTCTCCAGACGTATGCAGACCTATGGTGGGCCGTGATTGGCTCTCTTTGGAGGGGGAGGGGGCATGAGTTGGGCGTCCGGGTCTGAGTGGTGCTTGCGGGCGTGGCACTGTGCGCAGCGGTCCAGAAACTCCAGAAGGTTTTCCTTTGTGACCGGATACTGGATACTGTTGCACACAGCTGCAGGGGAGAGAGGGCACAGGATGTTAGCGACCCAGCTAACAGGCCACGACCAGCGGTGCCCCGTGGCCGGGCTCGGCTGGGGGTGCCCGGTGGCAGATATGCTGTCAACACTATGTCGCCTTTAACGTGCGCAGCCATAATGAAATGGTCAAAATCCCTCAGCGGACGAATCCCCCATTGCTCAACCAAATACAGCTGGCAAATCTGCAAACACAGACTGTTAAAATACAAATCTATCGTAGTCCACAGGGCACAGCTTTCAAGAGGCCCGAGAACAAGAAAAGTGCAGACGTTTAGACGACCCCTTGCTCTGAAACGGCACCAAGCTCAGCTGATCTCTGCTGGTATTTACTTCTGAATTACAGAGAAGCATCTTTATCTAGGATTAAGAGGTTCATCATTAACAGAAACTGCCAGCTGAAAGTTCACCTTTCAAAACTACTTCAGCACTGATTAAGAAGTGTTTGTTTTTTGCAGACGCTCCCTTAAGTCTGTGCAGTTGTACACTGCGGTGGTTCTGTGATGGACGGGAAGCTCTGACAGCCTTACAGTAGGACAACAGGGTCCGTGTGGAGTCACTCACCCATGGCTGTGTCGTAAGAGTTAGGGAAGCTCTTATCTATCCTCTGCCTCATGAACACCCAGGAGTTATTCTGGAACGTGCACTCGATGATTTTATTGTCGTACTGCTTCAGCTCCTTTGACACCTGTACAGGGAGAACAAAAGAGAAGTGTTAAATGTGAGAAGCAGCGTCTCACACACACACACACACACACGCACACGCATGCACACAGACACACGCACGCACACGCGCACGCACACGCACAGTTATGCTCGTAATTTTTAAACAAGCTTGCTGAAATGGGACTTTTTTTTTTTCCATCTTTACAACAGTGCCTTTGGCTTGAGGCGGGTCACCGACGTAGATTTATTTATTTATTTATTTATTTTATAGCAGTGTTGTGTGCTTTGCTTATGCTGCTTCAAATGTGACAAATGAGAAGCCTTTAACATGGCAGGAGGTCAGTACAACAGGATACGAGAGTTACACCATGAGATCCCACTTTGTAGCGTGAACATCATGTTTGCATTGGCATGTTCAGGATGTATCCGCAGGCCTTGCTACAGCACGGCCGCAAGACAGTTACAACCTGTAATGACCTGTTCTTGTCATAACATTTGTCACTCAGCTGTCATAACATAACGCGAGTGGTCCATCCTTCAGGAATATCAACATGGTACGGTTGTTTTTGGAAAGAGGAAACAGAAGAACTGAGAGACAGCAGGTGTATGTCAGAGTGAGAGATTAAATGTGTGTGTGTGTGTGTGAGAGAGAGAGAGAAAGAGAGAGGACGAGGAAGCAGAAAGAAGACGTAGAGAGAGAGGAGA
Source organism: Tenebrosternarchus preto (assembly GCA_025802075.1). Taxonomy (NCBI): domain Eukaryota; kingdom Metazoa; phylum Chordata; class Actinopteri; order Gymnotiformes; family Apteronotidae; genus Tenebrosternarchus; species Tenebrosternarchus preto. Next base: position 2,625,586 of record JAOYMR010000004.1, on the reverse strand, counting down.
AAGAAAAAAGGAGAGAGAGAGAGAGAGAGAGAGAGAGAGAGAGAGAGAGAGAGAGAAGGCCTTGTTCCAGGTTAAGCTCTGATTTCCTGGGACATTGGAGGAGTGGGTGGCTCTGAAAGGAAACACTGGTTCGTGGCTGAGCCCAGTGGCATGCTGGGTAAGTAAAAGCCTGCACACTCCAGCTGGGAAGGGCATCTGTGAGCGTGACAGGGGGTGCGTGTGTGTGTGTGTGTATGTGTGTGTGGTGGGGGGGGGGGCAGTGAAAAGACAGACAGGCAGAAAGGAGAGAAATAACACCCTCAAAGAACACACACACACATGAACGTGCACGGACACACACCCACCTGTACACTAAAGCAAACACAATCATAACAGACATAGCGCACACACACACCCGCATGTTACAGTGGAGATAATCCTCTCTCATTTGGAAGGCTGAGAGCAGCTTCGTTGCTGTTTGGACCAGGCTGCCATCACACCTCAGTTGTAACCGTGAGATTCTGGCAGCCATTTCGGAATCCAACTTGGTGTGTAAATCTGCCAAATAAACTCCATTACGGCTCCAGCCTGAAATGCGAGTTCCTCTTTTTACTCCACGCACAGAGCATCAGCAATCAGGAATGCACGTATCACGGCAACAGCAACTGCCTAAAATCCTCTCCCCAGTGCCAGCCGCGCACGCACGCACGCACGCACACACACACACACACACGTCTGCCCAAGTCGTTACAACCGGGTACCTCCCGAGCTGCTTCTGATGTCGTCAGTCATGTTTAGAAAAAAATTAATGGGCGCAATGGTAGCCATTTATAACGTAAATGGAAGCTCACCTGTAGCTCAGTTGATAGAGCAGGCAGAGCAAAGTGCCGTCAACACCTAGATGATGAGTCCCATTTCGAGAGAGCGCCCGTACCGTCATACTGATAAATATGTGGAAGTGCCTCTGGATAAGAGTGTCTGCCAACTGCTGTAAACGCACGTGATGCACAGCTTTGGGTGGCAGCGGCGGGAGCACAGCATGGCGGCTGTCAGATTTCAAACCTTGGCCGGTAGGTGTGTGTGTTTAGCGTGTTCGTCCACGACCGGCCCTGCCGTTTCGGCAAGGAGGCGAGCAGGGGCCATGCGAACTGCCCTGAAGGCTACTTCCATAAGTGAAGAGACAGGAAGCAAAGCGGGGGGAAATATCACTAAAGAGGTCTGGCAGGCAGGACATGTGACCTGTACGGACCAACAGACTCACGGGCACACCACTGTGATTCTGTTTAGTCCCTCTCGGAGTCACAGTGGTGTGGCCAAAAATCTATTCAAAGCAAAACGTTTGGAATTGGTGGCTGTGATAATGGTAATTAGTGTGTACTCGCTTCAGTAAGGTCAGAGCCTGATAGTCAGATTGTGTGGGGGTTTTCAGCCGTGGGCACGTGTGGTGCATGACTCAGTACACAGAGAGTAGGGAACCCAAAATACAGCGGAGATTTCAGAAGACAACACAAAGACTGCAAGGTACAGCACAGAGATTTCAGAACGCAGCACAGAGACTGCAGATCACAGCACAGACACTGAAAAAACACACCTTATACCTCTCCAAGAGATTCAAACAGTTTTCATTACAGTGCTTTCTAGAATATTTTAGTGTTATTACCATGTGCTCCACAGAAAACTATTACACATCCTACGCTGGTAATGGGGCAGTTAAGCCATCCGTGATGACAATCTCAGTGAAGTTAATGATATAAATGGTGTAATTTTCTTTCATTTGCTATATTCTCTACACCAGAAAATGCTTCCATTAGCACAGAGAAGAGGAACTTGTCAGAACAAGTGAGCCACACAAACAAGACGTCCACGCTAAATAAATTAGTCTCGGTGTTCTTGTAGCCAGCTAACGAGAAGCCAAGCTTTCTGCCATCCAGTTCCAACTGCGTTTCTCTTGGTCAATCACCCAATCAATTAACCACAGCAAACTGCTAATTAGGTCTGATCTAATGAAGCCTGGTGACTTTTAATGGTACTACTGTAGACAAGTAATTAAAACAAGTCATTTTAAAAAGTAGCACTTTCTGCATTAAAAATATAAAAATAAACATAGCACTGGAAAAGCAGTTGATAAACAGGCCTGGCACCCTAAAAAGCCCCTTCCTCCATCTGTGGACCCTGAAGTGACTCACTTATTGATTTCCATGTCAGTATTTCTAACGGCGTTTATTCATGTGTTTATGGAGATTACTGAGAATTCCAGGAAGATGCATCGTACATATGAAGTTTATTCAGT
>JAOYMR010000004.1:2603230-2623217 GCA_025802075.1 Tenebrosternarchus preto | reverse complement strand
CTGAAGGTGCAGGTTTCTTATAATGACTATACTGAGTGCTGAGTGACTTCCACCTGTTCCACCTTGAGCTCATTCCTTCCATAAAATTGCATACGGTAATGTTAAGGTAAAGACAAATGCTCCACCTGCTCTCTAAATATTTAGCACAACAAAACTACTTTCCATGTAATATAACACTAGCCTAAGTAAAAGCCACAAACCAACAATAACAAAGAAAAACGCTTTTGCAGTTTACTGGTTTGAGTCAAAACTCTGTTTTCTGATTGGCTGATGAAGCTGACCACCAACACCAATTTAGCGCTGAAAATGACCATCTAGAGTCAAAACATAACTGCTCACGGTTGGCCACAAATATCCTCCAGCAGCCTGACACTGTCTGATGTCCCACCCCACCCTGCCTTTAAAGAGCCACTACAGAGCAGTCTAAAGTTATCAATAACTCTAGGCATTGGGAACCATAAATCAATTAGTTCCAAAACCCTAATATGTACAGTGTACATATGAACTAATTATATTTTAAAAAGTGGGCTTACTTCTGGTAATTATATACACTGCAGGCTTTGCATATAAAAAAAACTAAGGCTTTAATTTATAAACTAAGGCATTATTTATTAGCCCAAGCTCCATCTAGAACTCCACCTATCCCAAGTTCCACATACACCTCCACCCAAGTTAAGATTTTCACACAAAAAACACAGGCACATATTTGCAGTCTGTGTGAAAATGATTAGAAAATAACACCAAGCAAAGCCAATGCCAAAATGAGCAGTTCAGATCAAATATTGATCGATTTGTAACGACTCCACACAAACCTGTGGCAATAGTGCATTACTTTGCAGACAGTGTAATTCTGCAGAACAGTTCTGTCACAGACAGGAAAACGTGGACTGCAGCTTAATGAATGGTTTCCCCCCCCCAAGAGAACAAATAAGCAACAAAAAAAGGCTTTCGTTTAATGAAGCGGGCAGAACAGGAGATGTGCTCTACCATGCACATGCACAAGCCTGAAACAAACCCATTTTTCCAGAAACTTCCACTCCTCTCACTCAGCAAGCCCCCCCCGTAGCTATTTGGAAGAAAAAAAAAAGCAGCAGGTTTAGTGTATGTAAGATTTGTAAGGAATGGGAGAATGTGCCGGAGTGTTTCGTCTGAGTGGACCCCTCCCGAGCGGGGAGGACGCTTCTGCTGCAGAGGAGTGGGCCAAGTTAACGATGGGCCTTCCAGGAACGGCAAACACTGTGAGAGGTCCGGATGCATGTAGATTTGTCTGATGCAGATTTGAGAGCTCAGTGAGTCATCATATTGTGTGTGTGTGTGTGTGTGCATTTGTGTGTGCGTGTGTGTGTGTCTTAGAAATTTTGATATCCCCTTCAGGCCTTATTTAAGACAAGAATAGGAGGCATTGCGAATTTTCTCTCAAACCGCTGCAGACAGTGAGCCGTTAACAACGAAGGGAGAGACTGCCATAAACCCACCGATTCCGGTGACACCGGACATGAAGTTTAATGAACGTGGGATCAGGTGGGGGTTCAGGGCAATGATGTGTACAGGCATAGCGCTGAGTGAGAGCTGATTTTAGATGCTCCTCTCCAGCTCTGTGGCAGAAGACACCACCTTGCGAGAGCCCCCCAACATGGGTGTGAAGCTGTATTTAGCCGAGAGCTCACCTTCATTTGTGCAAAGGGCACGTCATAGCTGCCGACGTACAGCAGGCCTACAGTCTGAGGGATCAGTCTGGTTAGAGACAGATAGAGAGAGAGTGAGCGAGAGAACAAGAGAGAGAGAAAGGGCTTTTTAAACATCTATACAAATATCAATACAATTGAAGTGTTTGAACATCAACACGCAGATCAACATGTGTATATCCACAATCAATCATGCATACAGATCTGTATTCTCCACTGCATATACACAGATTCCTCGCTTACACACTCGCACGCCCCCATACGGACACCCACAGATATAGTTATTCATAACGCGAGAATCACCACTCTTCGTTGATCCAAAGGTGTAAACAAGCCATCGTCATTAAGTATGTGCTTTGATGTCTTATGATGTAAGAACACTCCCCCACTCCAGATGGCTTTGCTGGACAATCCTCCCATTAGCAACAGAGTAACTTGGTCTTGATTTGCCTATGGGAAGCACCTTTTACGGCTTCCCTGTTGCATGATATATCATAAATAAATAAATGGATGGGTGGGTAATAAATAAACAAACTGAGCACCTCTCATGTGAATGATCACTATGTTGCAGAGTGGCATTCTGATAATACAAATAATACAAAGAACGATGGAGCTGATCAATCCCTGATCAATCTGTGCCTAATGACAACTAAATCCTTAACAGAACTAATCCTGGTGCGAATGGGGTTCTGTGTTTAGAAGTCTATAGGGGATTGAAATCAGGTTCATGGCCTCCTCTTCCATATCAGACTGTATGCAGCAAGAGTCTGGGTCCAGTCAGGGCTAACGTGTGGGGAGGGGGAGGGTCCAGTCAGGGCTAACGTGAGGGGTGGGGGAGGATCCAGTCAGGGCTAACGTTGGGAGGGGGGATGGGGGATGGGGGATGAACGGAAGGACACAGTGTTGCCCACATCTGAGGAAGGAAGCCATAGGGGGAGTGGTGACCATTTGTCAGCCCAGTTAGCCACTATATTAGGGGAAAAAAACAGCTTTTTACTGTATTTTACTGTTTAAAAAAAGTAGTTGTAAACACACACACACACACGCACACGCACACACACGCACACACACACACCACAGTGCACTAGTGATGGCCTGTTTCAGTGCTTCTGGAGTGTGTGGAAGCTTGTTCAATCCCAGTGAGACACTGCAGAGGCAATGAGAGGCTTCAGGCATCATCCGACAGCGTAAACATAGAGAGAGCACAAGAACACAGCTCAAACAGCATGGCACTGGCAGCGCTGCAGCTGATCTGAGAGCAGCGTAGCTGCGACATCCATGGTGGTTAAGGTCAGGGTCTGAACAGTGGGAGAATGCTCCCAGAGCTGCCACAAGCGTAAAACCCACGGTTCAGCTCAGCCACCTTAAAAGATCACCGGTTAAGAGAGCAGGATATACTGCCCGAATCCAATTTGGTTTCTCTGTTCTTCATGTTGGCATATTCAGACAATCTGTCAGAAATGTCTGAGAGAGGAGACGAATGCAGCTCTAGTCAGAGATCTTTTCATCTCTGCCCCCCCCCCTTCACTCTAGAAATAAAGAATAAGACTTCACATATTTTGGGGGGGGGGGGGATATTTCAGAGAATGTCTGATATGGTGTTTATAGATAATTCCTGATGAAGCTAGAATTCCTTGCTTAGGGTTTGGGAGCATCTTCGGCAGAACTATGAGCCACACCACTGACCCACTCTGGCACTTAGGGAAGGGTGACGCTGGATCCTGTAGAGATGCGGCCGCAGCGATTTCTCCTGTGGGATTCCCAAATACCGTGTGCCATTTTACTGGACTGTGGGTGATCTAAGAGCACGTGGTAACGGATGTTACTCGCTTTAGCTCAACGTATTACAGAAGCGGGTTTGAGTTTAGCATCCAGCTGCACTGTGGGTTTGATTCACGCTGAACTGCAGTGGCACCCGTTACATTCACTGGGCTGAGAGAGAGAGAGAGAGAGGTGTCCATGTGACAGGAAACATAGCGGGCTGAAAACAACAGGAACCCAACATACACCCCTGCCTACACATCCGGCAAAATCCTCATCCTCTGTGGCTGTCAGTCTTCTGGGGAAAATCTTACCAAGAGAAAATGCCTGGCCATTTTTCTAATGCACATTTGTACCAGAAGTGTTTTGCAGCTGAATTTTGGCTATAGAGAGCGCCAGCGCTTTAACCTGCTCATGGGCTGATGTTTAGATAAATAAATATGTAATGATCACACTGGAGTACTTCTCTCATCTAATATGGATCATATTCCGGTAGTTAGTGGACAGAGGGCCTTTGGTCCAGAAGAACTCTGTACAGTCAGAGGAACGTTAAAGCTTTCATGATCCCTCTGAAGAATACTTCTTGAAGCCAACATGGAGTTCTAACGGTGTCTCCACGTCACCTGCTTGAGGTCTGTTATTTTTTTTTACGCATGTAATGGATTTATTTTATATGCAGCTAGAATGGTTGGTAAAAAAAAAAAAAAAGATTTAAATTAACTTAAAGTGTTAGTTAGCAGTGAGAGTAGTTAACAAGGACAGCTTTGAACTGGCCTGACATTATGTGCTTGAGAATCATCAGTTGTATCTGTGAGTGGCCGTGTGCGCACCACAAACTCAACTTAGCCAGCCTGCAATTACCATACGGGTTGAAATCACTTCTCCAAATTGCTGTTCGTCAAGTAGCCTACGAGGAGCGCAGCTCTGCGTTTGAAAGACCGCATAAACAATCCCGTCTCGCTTCTCCTGTGTCTCGACGCATTTCACAGGAGAGGAGAGAACGAAAATGAAGGAATACATTGTGTGTAAAAATGCCAGTGGGGAAACAAAGAAGAGCACAAGTCAAAGCTCATCAGTATTCCAGGGGCATTGTACAAGTCCACAATCACCCTCTTGTCTGACTGTCTATCTCTCCCGTTGCCAGAGGTTTGGGCCACGGTGAGGCCATGTCTGATTTGTAGAGGGCTGTCCTGGAATGCCCTCAACATTCAGCAGTAATACATGCCACATAGATTTCAGGTACTGACAATTCCAGGGGGCTGAATCAGCGAGCGCAGACTGTATTCATAGCCAACTGGCAAAGGCACTCTCACTGTTCTCTAAGTCGCACTGCAAGTGCAGTGGATTTGTCTTTGGCTTTCCCAGTGGCTGATAGTGTGGAGTCCTCTGAGCGTATTCACTTACGATTGTTATTAAATTAGTAAATTATTAGTCATTCCCTTCGTCTCCGGGCATACTGGTGATGCCCTGTTGCGCGTGAACTGATCTAGTGTGTGCTGGTGATTGTTTCCTGCCCACTGTGATTAGGGAGGGAGAGCTTCTCAACGTCTCCTGTCCCAGATGGTCGCAATGACGAAATCGGACAAAATGAGGCGTGAGGTCTCCCTCAGTTCAGAGTGAACAGCGGCATGTTCGCCGGCTCCCTCGTGGTCCACGCCTCTCATCTGTCTGCCCTTCGCCGATCTCCTCCCCTGCTCCCCTCGCTCCTGGTGTGCCGTCTCGGACGAACGTTTATAACGCGATCCACCGGCAGCCGCGCGCGGAAGCCAGCGTCGAACCGTGGCGAAACGCCACATCCTGGGAACAAGCCGATTGTTCGTTTCAGCCGTGGAACGAATGGGACTCGAAGTTTGTTTGGCTGAACGTTGACCGGGTTTGGAAAGGGAAAGAGGTTTGAGGTGGGGGCCGGACAGGGAGATAGGGGAGAGCAGCAGAATCGGCTGAGAAGCTTTATGTATTCAGGGAGACATGGCACGGGGAGCAAGACTATTCTCAGCCCGGGCCTGCAACGGCGCTGATAAAGGTGGAACATCTGGACAGCCAGTGGGCATTTCCTTCACACAGGTTTAATTGGAAATCAGGAGTCGTGCAGCATATCTAAAGCAACTTCAGAAGCTAAAGTCTGAACTCTGAAGTTTAAATTTGGTGCTTTGTAGAAAGCTGGCATTATCACCCAATAGCTACTGTTGCTGCCAAAAGTGGATAAATGCGATTATGAATGAGACACACACGTCTCGCAGAGCTCAGGAGGAGTAAAATTACCACTTGATAAACTGAACTAGGTGTGATAAAACGGGCTCAAAACAACAACAATACATGTGATCTCCAGTTCTGGTACTGAGGTCCACTGCTCAGCCGACACAGAACCAGCAGCACACACTGAAAGCCAGAGAGCAAACCCTATGAAACCAGGTCCGTGTCCCCTTGTGCCATGCCTGGAGCAGCCTGCAGAATCCTGGCTGTAAGAGCAGAGGCGCCGTTGTGCTCTTCAGCTCCAAGCCCCCCCCCCACGTCTTTGTCGTCGCCCTGTTCTTCCAGCCCTTTGAAAATAGCGAGAGGGATGCGGGAGACAGGAGCGCACACGGGCGGCAGGGAGGGAGAGGAAGAAGAGATGCGGCGTGGGAGGAAGAGACGAGCGCTCCTCAGCCTCCCGTTTCTCTGCAGGGGTGGAGACGGAGCCCTTCAGGAGTGAGGACCCGCCCACCGGCAAACTCGCTCACCAACATGCAACAGGAACGCCTGACATGTTGAGCAAGGGCTTAGAGGATCAGCAGAGCATCAGCAGGAAGGGGGGGGGGGTGGCAAGCTGGACATCACAGACTATAATGCCATGTGTGTATTTTATTAGTGATTGCCCCGGAAAAAAACAATATGTATTGGCCTAGCAGTATCACTCCGAGATTTCTTAGTCTGTGTGTGCCTGAGCGTGTGTGTGTGTACAGGCATAAGCTGATGGCTCAGTGGTGGTCCAGTTCAATCACGGATGGAAGAGATCTGCATCCACTTGAGAAGAATTGATCTGTTTACTCCAATTGCAAGTCCTCTCAACACCTAGACTCCTTCAAACACCTCTCAGGACCTCCCAAGCTACCACACACACTCCCACAGCATCATCAAAAAGGCAGTATATGGGCCAAGAGAGAAAAAGTGTGTGTGTGTGTGTGTGTGTATGAGAGAGCCTTTTTTTTTGCCATCAGTTGTCCTGACGGCAAGGTGTGAATCTTGACCATCATTAACACAGTCTTAAAGGAGTCATGACAACCCCTTGAAACACCATCTCAGCTCTGTGAAGAGCCTCCAAACACTAATAGCTGAAAGAACGAAAGCAAGAAAGAGGAAAAGAAAGACCCATGGAGCAGCAGGTTCCCCAAGAACACGAACAACCTGCCGGGGTCTCGCTGCCTGCTGTAGTCGTGGTTGCCGCCCCTCCCCTCTCACCGAAGTCAAATTAAAAAAACAAAAAGAACAAGGTCAGTTTCTGGGGCACAATAAGACTCATAACAACACAGATGCCTGTGGGCGAATTGGGGGGGGGGGGGGGTGATTTCCATTTGAGCCACAACAACAGTAATATCATCCAGAGCCCAGGGAGATGTGTATACAGCTAAATTCATCTTACTGCTGCTACCTGTACACAAGTCTGTGATGTGATGTGATTGTGTAATAGGCCCCCTCACTCATACGTCTACACACACGTGTATATACACACACTAACAGCACATCTGAAAAATACATCAACCACAGAAATGTTCCAGTGTTCAAAAGAAGGCTTCAGAGAGATTATGTTATAACGTAGAGGGTACATGTAAGAGGTGTGTGTGTGTGTGTGTCTGAGTTTTGATGATGGTCTTTTTTGGGGGGCTTTGGAGAGGCCCTGTTGCCATGGTGAGAGGGACACTCACCCTTCACCTCCAACCTTGGAGATCTTCAGGCGAAAGTCCACAGAGTTGTGGCTAGGAGGCTTCCACTTCAGAATGTCTTCACAACGGCCTGGCTTATATTTCTGCACAAACAGAGAGTGTGTACAAGACCACGAGAAAGAGAGAAAAAGAAAGAGAGAAAGAAAGAGAGAGAGAGAGAGAGAGAAAGAGAGAGAGAGGTTTTAGATCTTTTAATATTTTTTATACATATAAATATATTCATATATTAATATATTGCAAGTCAAAGGAACTCTTTGATTTTAGGATCAACAGTCACGACAGCTGTGTACTGATTTGATGTTCCGTGATGAGTTCAAAGATATATCTGCCTTCCCCTCACCTCACTCTCTCTAAAAATAAAAACAAATCTTTCATCTTTCAGTATAACTGAGCTCCAAATTAAAACAGAATCAGTACAGTGCACACACACACACACAATCAGCGAATGAGGCTGATTTAACACGCCTGCCCACAGGAGAAAACTCTGGCCCTTTCCTTCTCCAGCATGAGAGATCCAGCTCGTCACATAGACCATGGGAACGGGCGGGGGGGTGTCCCACCCTGGTCCCACAGCATATTTTACTCAAGTCGCAGTAACCACAAAGCTTGCCATGCAAATGTGACCTCTGACTCTAGCTGGGTTTTTGCTGCTTGCAGCAAGCCAGCAGTTTCTATGCATCATACAATCAAAGTCCATCGAAAAGACCAGAGTTCACTTTTCTTAATGTTTTTTTTTTTTTTTTTTTTACTATTCATCAATAATTGTGCTAGTATTTCTACTGATTCTATTATTCATCAATAATTTGAAGGAAAACTGACAAAACAGGAGCCATTTTAGTTTAAACCATATGTGAAAATGCAGTCACAGTTACAGAGATGTTAACAGGTATTTTTTAATCCTCCTCATGGTAGAACGCTACCATAAAACTCATCCCCATTACTGTGGTTTACTTTAGGATCCAATTTCATTGTTTCCATATGTACACAGACTATCTTGGTCAGTCACGTCTGGTGTGAAACGGCAAGTACCAGGGAGCAGCCGGGACGGGCCACACCGCACCGCTTCTGATGGAAAATGGACTTGGGCAGTGAAGTAATGCAAGACTGAGTGGTCTGGGTCCAGAACAAAAGCAAATAAGCGAAGCCTAGGCCAGGGGAAAGTACACTGAGCTCGACTTCTGAACACGGAGACTGATGAAGAAACAGAATCAGTAATACGTTGGTGCTCTGTGTTCTGTTAGGCAGCATGCAGGCAGCTTGTCAGGGTCGGTAACAGTGTGTCAAAGGCTCTGGAGAACAGTGCAGGCCAATCCTCCTGTGAGCTGCTGAATACTTTTATTATATCTGAAGCTTGAAAAGTCTTTTTTCCTTGCCTTACATTGAAGTTTTTCATTAAACTTTAGAAGAAGGGAAAAAAAAAAAAAAAAAAATCACAAAACATTGACATTTGGCCTAGCTTCCACACCTGGTGAATTCCGTCGCTAAGCAATGAGCAGCAGTCAGGGCCTGATGTGTGTAACTTAGCAACCACAGAGGCACTGATGGCTCTTAAAGGGGCAATAACGCTTTTTCATGCTCACATGCTGGAAAGCGGGTGAGTCTTGGTATGGGCAATAAAACCATCTGAGCACGCTCAGATGATTAGCAAATTCCCTCCAAGCTAAATTTTTAATGGCTTCAGTCAGGTTTATTTGAGAAAAGTTCATTACGCTAGAAACTTGAAATGTATTTGATAAAACATTGCCCGTTTTAATAGAGAGAGTGTGAAAACTCTTATGAGTGAAAATTCAGTTTGGGAACATAGCCATTAAATAGTGTTACTGCACTAACTAGGTCTCAACATGCTTACTAAATATGATGTAGCGCTAACAGTTATCAGTAGTGACGACGAATAAAATAATACTGATATATAACCAGGAAACCATCACTAAATCTACAAATAATTATTGTTTCCCATTTCACTACATGACCTAAGATTGTTTATAATGTGAAACATTATATGGACAAACTATGAATACATAAAGAACCAAATTCAGGGTAAACAAACAAACATGAGGGAGGAAACAAGTCAATTTCCCCGGAATCGTTCGGCCTCTAATGTAACCGCGTTTCAAAGGGCAACACAGGTCGTCTCCCATAATTTTAGAACTTTACAGAGAAAGTCACTGATCATCATAACCAGTATCAATCAGTCTCTCATATTCATCTTGTACAAAGTAATACCAAACAAAACACATCTACAGCCCCTGTAAAAACAAACAAACAAACAAACAACCCCAGACATTTCTCCTCCCCAAAATAAACAAATATTCTATATCTGATCTGGGACCCTTTGATTAGCTGCCCAATAGCCTGTGTACACTGAATACCCATATGTTTCAGAAGTTTGCTCAGGCATATCCAGGGTTGCCTAAAATCCTGTCCCCAACCTTCAACACAAGAGTAACATCAACCCTTCTTGGCCCTGATCATAGAGGACCGATTCTCCAATTAAAGACAAACTGGCAGTGAAAGGCAGTTTGAGAGAAACTGTCTATTAAGAAAAACCCTCCTGCCTCCAGGCCTAAATGATCTGGAATGCTGTCACCATCAAATTTTACAGAAGTTTTTTTTTTATTATTTTTTTTATCTATTTAGAAGAAGTCTGAATTTGGCACAAAAATAAATGTCACCACTATCTAACACAGGCAAGACAGAATGCATGAATAATATTACTTCTGTGCTGTGCCATCCTGGTGGGGACTTTACCTTATCTTAATGAGGTGAAGTTATTAGCGTTAAAGACAAGCATGGTGTGGGGCACTGCCACTCTGACTGAAAGGACTCCCAGCTTCATTTTGGAAAATTAGTTCTCGGGAGTGAGGGACCAAACCGAGAACAGGAGAAAGAGACGGATGGATTCGCAAAGGTCACGTGGGCAGAAAAACCGAAAGACGGAAGGAAGAGAGCGAGAGACTGAGAGAACGTCAGTCTCGAGGACCAAGGCTTCCCGCAGGGCGCCCTCTACGGCGAAGCCGCTCCCCGACCTCACGCCCCGGGGGCGGGCTTAGGCCCGACAGGAAAGAGCCGAGGGCAACGCTGCCGTACGCACGAGCCCTCGGACACGGACACGGCGCCACGCGGACGGGACTTGAGGACGGTCTGTTGCGGCTGCGTGCAGTCAAGGACGTTGTTATTGGAGGAAGAAACGGGCCCCTAGAGAATGTGAATGGGATATAGTTCAGGACACTCAACACCCTCTTTGGTGAAAGAAGCCTAAGTGACTTGGTGACAGAGGACCGCAAAGCACGATCCTGCTGATGCATTTACTCTGGGCTATTCGCCTGCTCTGGCCTGGATAAGCTTGCAGAGACAAAACAAAACCAAGACGATGTAAAATGAGGTAGGATAAGAAGAGTAGTGCATTTGTGAACCCAGTCCGTAATGTCACATTCCAACTATAGTGTTCAAGACGGTTCACTAGTGAGATGACTGCAGACCTCTGTAAAGACCAGCCATAAAACACCGTTAAGACATCCTCGTTCAACTTTCCAGTCTCCCCTGACTGCACAATGCATCATGGGTAGGTATGCCCAGCGGGTGCATCTCGTAAACGATGTCGAATGCACCTTTTAAGACTAGAACACTCCCCCTCCCCTTCGGTGATCCAGACAACGATTGTGTGATTCTAATCTGAGCGGCGCTGTGATGTAGAGAATCTTAAACGGTAGGAACACCAAACACAAACGTCTGTTCATTATTTCTGCAGCAGGTTCCCGGTTTCCATTGCTGGCAGCCATATCTGCACACTGTTGCCTACACGGACGCCTCCACCAACAAAGACCTGGCCAGAAATCCTCAGGAGAGCTACAGCACGTGTCTTGCATAGTGGGGTCAGGCCCCGGAGGTCCAGCGCCCGTAGGACTGGCATGGCCGGAAAGCCGCAGGCCAGCTAGAGGCTCTGCCCCCGACAGTCACCCAGGGAACGCGGCCGCTGAGCTTAGCCCCGCGCCGGCCTTAATTAAGTCCTCATCGAGAGAGAAATGACATACATTATTACAACGTCCTGAGGACAAATTATGCACGCTTCGCTAATCCAGATAAATAATGCGGAGAGCCAGTCCTAAACGACTGCTCCAGGCTCTTCAGATGTTTTATTTATTTCTTTGTTTTTGCTCTGCTCCCAGGAGCACAGACGTGCTGTTCTGGATCATTGGAGAGAGAGAGAGAGAGAGAGAGAGAGAGAGAGAGAGAGAGGGAGAGGGAAAGGGAGAGAGAAAGAGAGGAAGAAAGAGGGGACATGAGAGGGAGGGAGAAAGAGACACTTCAGAATGTTTACAAATACCCATCACCAACCTGAGTTTGGCCTTCAGAAAAAGTGGAGGGTGGGAAAGAACACAAACAAAAAACCCCCCAGATACAATTCAAACAACAACAACCACCTCCAAACACTCTTGCCTTATTGTTACAAACTGCTGAGAGATACGTCCAACTGGAGGTGGGGTGGGTGGGCGCGAGAGTGAAATTAATATCTATCTATCTCAGTCCATTGCATCAATTACTTTAGGGCAATTTCCTTTGCAGAGCAGAGGAGCAGGTGGACTCTGCACAAGGGTAGACGTTTGATACTGTGACCCTTCATCTGATAGCCGATGCTCATAAAACCAAACGACAAAGCTCATTTTCCTGAGGTTCCATGGACGTGCCATAATCTCACGTATTTGGACAGCAATTTAAATGGCTATATGCGGACTTGAAGAACGCAACACTTGTGCTTTGTAAAAACACGGTTAAAGAAAAGGGCAGAAAGGAACGTTTGCTGTTTAGGAGGAATATATTGGTGGCATCTTTAAACTAAACAACCATTTTGGATCTTATTTTCGATTGTGGTTGAAGGAAAAGAAGATTCTAGTGGAGGTTCGTACACATGGTGCAAAGACTGCCATCTGGAATGTGTGTTCAACTCGCTATCATGCCATCTGCAGTGATGACATTCTATTTTGTAATTAATACTCAACTCCTCTCCCTCTCCCTCTATCGCCCTCCTTGCACATTCATGAGCGATCATAAAAGCTCACAGCAATTTTCCAAGGGCACAAACACATCTGAAGAGAAACTGTTGTGCATCTAATGGTGGAAAGAAGCTTCATTTTTAGAAGTAACTATTCATTCTGGGGTAAAACAGTTAGGTTCTCGGCGTAAACGTGCGTCTGTTCTGCCTTCTGGCTCCGTGTCTCCGAGGAGAAACTTCCCCCGATACCTTGGTAGACCCAAGCGCATCTCTGCCTTACTCCACTTACTCTTCCCTGACTTCACAGTCAGGCTCCTTCTGATGCCTTTCCAAGTCTCCTCTCCAGGTGATCATTACATGTACATGGTCTGTAAGTGTCTCCTATCTCCTACAGGTACCGCCTAGCTGCTCTGCACATTCACAAGCACTCTAACAGGCTTCCTCTAACTGCAGGACTGTGTGCACGTGTGTGTGTGTCTGAATTTTGGTTCATCAAAAATGGTGTCTGTAAAGCAAGAGGAACAAAGCACCTGTATGTGGTCTTGTGTTTGCTTACTCTGAAAAGAGGGTTTAGTTGGAGTGGACTCATAAATGCCTCTGAACAAAGCACTAGTCAAGACCAACCCGCCCAAGACCAGGACCGCCCAAGACCAGGACCAGGACCAGACCAAGACCAACCCGCGCACCGTGCGATGAGGTCCGTGAAATGTTTTATGGAGGAAAAAAAAATGTGCCTGGTGCCTCTGTGCTGCCCCGACACACTGAGGACGTCTGGAGCAGAAGTTTTCAGCTGCTTTCATTAGGGTTTGAGTTACTTGACCAAACTGATGTGGCTACAGAAACCATCCTATGAACTGAGTGAGAGTACATCTGGCAAGTAGAACCCATTCGCAAGCTCAGAAGCGCCTTTATAACTATGAGAGCTTGGCTCACTTTTCATGCTACTAAATGGAGTTCAATAATTACGGAGCTTCTGCAATAATCACAGTGCAGACACCGATAATGAAAGATTGATTAACAAATGATATGTTGTGTAGACCTAGTGGGACTTTGCGTATCTGTGCCTTGGTGTCCACTTACAGCAAAGCTCCAAGACTGTAGTTGTAAGTGTAGCTCTGTAGGTCTAATATTCAAGTGCAGCTGCAGAAGACACCTCAGTGTCACAAGCACATCGGATAACAGCCAATTAGAGTCTGGCCTCTGTATTCACTCAGCATCCACCCTGTTTGAAGCTCTTTCTAAATGTTTAGAGAGAAATGCGAAGGCTAATTTTTAAAAATGCGCGCACACACACACACAGTCAGACAGTCAGACACAGACCAACCTCCCCCCAGCCCTCCTTATAGTTACTTTTTGTGCAGATGGAAGCTGTCAGAAAAAAAGCGCCTTGCTTTCTAATCTCTCCTGTTAAGACTAAAATATGTGCTTTATTGAAGTGGAGTGTATGCTGTGTGCCTGCGTGCGTGAGAGAGATAGAGGCGACCATTAACAGGGGATAGGGACAAGGGCTTCTGTCGAGACGCCATTGTCTGAAGTGTGTTGGTGAGACCGGTCCCTCATAATCACTCTCCCTCTATACTGTCTCTCCTGGGGAGAGTCTCTCCATGAGGGGGCAAGTGCCATTCCTTACACCTGCTCACTTCCCCTCTGAGCTACAGTTTATTTCTGTGAACAAGCCTGATCTCCTATTTTGGTAAGGCTTCACCCAAATGGAACCTTTCAAACTGACTAGACGGGCGACTCGTAAGCTTTCCTCTGTAACGTGTTATAGCAAACTGAATACAGGTATTATAGTGCCATACTCAACAACTGGATTAAACTAACAAGGTCATTGGTAGGAAGATAGTGGTGACTTCAGCGTATATGGCGTGTTGATCCTCTTTGAACACCAAGCTCGTTCAGCAAACCTCTTCAGGTACGAAATCACAGATGCCCGACAACCTCTGCATTGTAGTGACGGCAGGTGTCTGCAATAACGGTGTATGTGTGTGCTTTGCTAAATAAGTATGTTCATTACTATCACCTAGATAATCAAATGACATTTAAGAGCCCATTTGTAGAGAAATCCAAATAAACCCAAAGGGTTCCCAAACCTTTTCTCTGAACTTTGATTTTCTAATCACACAAACCTCTATAAAGACACTGAAGTAGAGCAGAAAGTTGGATCGGAAATCAAACACACTTGGCTCCAGAAGTCAGGCACTGACATTCATCTCTAATCACAGCAATTGCTTATTTAATGACTAAATTATCATCGCAAGAAACCAATGCAACTTGTCGGAATGTGAACCAAGGGAAGAAAATGCACTTCACTTATTGATCTTAATAAGTGATTAAAAACCTCAAACATGTTTTGATCTAGAGGTCTTCAAAAAGAAGTCAGTCAAACCTGAGATTTTTCTGCCTTATCTTCTCCAATACCTGCCCTACCCATTACCAAAGAGCAACTTTTTTTTCTGTTTATGTGCTAAATGATCAGATTGAAACTTTAAAACACTGGTTTTAAACAGAAAATCATGCCTGCCTGACTACCTTTGATTTAAGATTCATTTATATGGTAATAGATGATTAGCATTTTTTTAAACAATCTACTGTGAGGTAACATTTCTAATCATACACTGAAACCATGATACTGGTTTGTTTACAGGTAAGAATCCTGTAAACAAAAACAAGACCCATAATAATGTACTGTGTGTGCTGACACAGTTTACATATAACTAATGTAAATTTACCAGTGTTAACAACTGGGACATGTTTTCTTCAAACATTCAGTTCGAAGAAGGACCATGACAAACAAGCACAAAAACGACTGCCAAATAAATGTGATTCTGACACCAAACTGCATCAGCCTGGCATAGAAACCATCACAGCACACACATAAGACAAACCGTACATGTACATGGGATGTGTGAGTCATAGATCTGTCCATTCTCAAACACCCACAATTACATGAAACTCTTCTGAGGCCCAGCACAGAGCCTTGAGTAACAGCTCGGCACTGTGCGTGACTGGAGTTTTGAGAGCTGATGCAAATGCAGTGCCGAGCCCTTCTGATGGCTGGTGTCTGTGTTACTGTAGTGCCGGGGATTGATCCTGGAAGTGTGTGCAGATCCACAAACAGGCTGATATTATTGTGCGACTGCAGCGTTGGGAACATTAGTGGTTTCTTCTGCGTGATTCATCTGGACTCATGCCGAAGCAGTCATTAATAGACTGAGACAGACAGGAACATGTCTAAGTACACTTTTGAACCCGTGATTCATCTTTGCAACGCATGTTTAAGTCCTGCCGGAGTGGATAGGGGTGCTGGGTATTATGCTGGGTATTATGCTGGGTATTTTGAACTGTGTTCTTCATAGGTGTGTCTCGTTCCTGCTCAGCGCACGCGTCTTCAATGTCGATGGCAAGAAGCTGGATGCAAGATGCTTCTTGAAGTTGGGCAAAGGGGGACAGATATTGAAGAAAGCAATTTACCTGTTCTCAACAGAGCTGAGATCCCTCTACAGCCAACAAAGGAGACAACCTTGCGAAAAAACAACTGCTTTGTCATCCATTCTCCTCTGCCTCAAATGGTTTTTTTTTTCTTCCCACCCCCATCTTGGATAAAATGCGTTTTAAAACATTTGAATATTCAGGCAGCAACCATTAGTGCCATCTGCAAAACTGCCATTTGAAATGGAGCAGAATGTTTCAGTGATTCAGAATGTCATCAGTGCTCTCTGGATGAGATTCGCCACTGGCCGTTTCAGACAGACTGAAGAATGAGCAAAGGCCGAGGGGCACGTATACATCCTGTTCTGACACGGTACGTAGGACGTAGAGAGGCTGCTCTTCTGTAAAGAGGTTTCCACGAACACAGCTCTGCCGGTTTCTGGTTTGGCAGAGAAGTAATGATGGATTTGCAGCAGGGTGAGGATGGAAGGTGGTCACGACTGGTGCTCAGACACTGCACCGGTGTTTAGCCACACAAGCACACGAAAGCAGAAAATGGGCTAGGAGGTGTCAGAGAAGGAAGAGCACCATCTCTGTGGAGAGAGGTTCTTGCACTGTATCGGTGAGTGCAAACGGATCGGTTTAGAAGAACAGAATAACAAATCACACCAACGGTCGTACTTATAACCTCAGCAATCAAGGTTTTAATAAGGACATGCCTCCTGACAGGCTGGTAGGAGTTGGAGAGCTCGTGGTCACACCACAACAGGAGATGCAGCATGAAAAATGAACCTCCCCTCCTCTCCATCAGACCTCAGGGGTGATGCTTCATTCTCCAGTACATTTTACTGTTCGAACGTTCAAACTCTGCAGTCGCTTAACCGCGGTCTTGTTCGCTAGCAGACAAGCCACGCTTTCTGACCGGGAATCCCACGCTGTCCGGTTTCCTGGTGAAAGCAGGTCACGAGCTCTGGATTCGGTACAGTTTCGCACCGGAACTGCAGCGAGGCAGAGTAAACTCAGAGTAAACTCAGAGTAAACTCAGAGTAAACTCAGCAGTGTACGCACATGCCCTGCAGGAAGGAGGAAGGTGGCATACCCCACCATCATGTGCCAGTGCTTATTTAGGTTGCTAAAAGAAGAACGTTGACTTGATTTGCAGACATACTGTCAATCCCCCAATGGGGCGGAAAAAAAGGGAGGGGGAATAATTCTAGTCTTGACTAATATAATAATAATAAAAAAAATCAATCACCCTGATATTTTTAGCAACTGTACAGCCCACAGAAGGAGGAATGTGTTGCACTTTTGAAGACAGTCTAAATCCCCCTCCCAAGTTCAACAGGACCAGATGAAGCAAAGTTTCAGGGCTTCAAATGACTCATGATCATGAATTGGCGACATTCAAATAAGCAGAGTTCATGAGCCAGTGGAGTTGTTTTGGAGAAAATAAATTATTCATGAATATGACGAAGATGTATTCAGAGCTCACTGATTCATGAACCGGTGAGTTCTGAATTAAAGGGAAGTTTGGTGGCAGATACAGAGACCTGGAAGTACATGCGCACAGACAGGGCCTTGTTGTTGGCCACCATCGCTGGCATTAATGTGGGAAACAGAGGGAGTTTGTCTGGACAGCATTATAGGCAGCGGTCCACCGATCTGTTTGTTTGTTTGTCATGCGCTGGAGTGAGACGTGCGCCAGCTCCCTGCCAATCTGCATCTGCACAGCGACATTCAGCTTCCTGCCAACCGAGGCAAGCAGGAAACATGGGGGGGGAGAGAGAGAGAGACACACACACACACACACACACTGTGCCCAGAGTAGATTTCATTACCAGATTTCAGAGATATACAGACTAACATTATATGTGATAGATCTAAATGTTTCCATCACAACTTGAGATCAAAACCAATCATGCATCAGCAAGGAAGGGGTCAGGCTGGGTGTGACCCAAGTGCCCCTGACCTTCAGCCTTGGCATTAACACCTGAGCCGTTTCTCCAAAGCGTTCGGACTTAAACCCACACTTTTTGGAGAGGAGTTGGTTCCTTCCAATACCTGACTGGAAATCAGGATAAATCGAATGCGTAAAGATGCTGAGGGACTGCAGCTTGTCTCAAAGCACTAGATGAGAGAAAGCGGGGGCAGGGTTTGTGTTTTGCAACATGCATCTCTCATTTTCCTGAACTCCAGAAAATCCATTGCCGAAATTTTTTTTTTTTCCCCCTCTGAGTGTTGCTCAAAGAATGGAAGCACAGGCACTGATCCTGCTCATGATAAACAAAAAATGAGAACACGAAATGTCCATGTTTTAATTTACATTTACAGCATTGGCAGGTATCCCTGTCCAGAGCTGCAGAAGTGCTTTGAAGTACGCATCAAATACATATACCCTAATGGGGCATAGGCTGCTTTGTACCAAGATGCTATATAAAGCCCAGGCTGAAGTGTGAAACAATACAGTAAAAGGTTTAATGTTTAATAAGCGCAGGAACTCAATGAAGTTTCCTAAACGGGATGCGATGGTCTGAAAACGAACAAGCAAATGAATGTACTAGACAGAGCCTTCGCCTGTGCCCTCCCTCACCTGCACCCGAGGACCGGGCACTGCCAAGAGACGCCAGAGTCACAGCAGGCTGTTGATGATGATGATGATGATGTTGAAGAAGAGTGAGTGAGGCCCATTCCATCAGAAGCTGTCTGCCGCAGCACAAAGGAGCCCCCGGCAGAAACTTGAACGTCTCCTAAATGTCACTCCCGTTGTCGTCCAATCTCTCGACGCGAGTTAATTTCATGACGATGCCACAGAAGGGGAGACAGGCACACAGTCTGCCGTGAAGTCTCTGGAGCGCAAACAGCCGGGCCTCGGCCACCAAGATGTCGATATAGAGCGGCCACCGAGTCCTGGCATAGACAACACATGCACTCGGCACAGCTGCAGATCCGAACAGCAACCGCTCTAGGCACCCGGCTGTACCGCTCTAGGCACCCAGCTGTACCGCTCTAGGCACCCGGCTGTACCGCTCTAGGCACCCAGCTGTACCGCTCTAGGCACCCGGCTGTACTGAGGTGCCTTTGTGCCCGCTCACCCTTGCTACTGTTTGTCTCGAGGCCAGAGGTTGTTGACAGGGGATTAATGTGGCTGAAAGTCCCAGGGCTTTGGCAGATAACACAGTTTAGAGGCATCAGTAAGAGACGAACATTACCCATGGGGACAGAAAGAGAGAGAGAGAGAGAGAGAGAGAGAGAGAGAGAGAGGGAGGTATGAAGGGAGGAAGAGAGAGAAAAAGAAAGAGATGAATGAGCAGAGAAAGGAAAATAACTAGCTACACCTACGTGCTACTCTCAGAATGATGAAGAGCCCCTGTGAGCTGGAGTTCTCATCTCAGAGCTGCACTACTGTACTGAAGCTTAAAGAATCCCAGAGTTTGGTTTAATCAAAACACATCGGCACATGGTTCCCCCGGAATTGCACCGGGGCCCTGGGGTAGAATGAGGAGGGTGTGCTGAAGCAAACACCTGCTGCACACTAGCACTGCAAAACAGGTTTAATGCACTTTAATACACAGTAAGAAGAGAGAGGCTGTGTGGGTTCACGTTTTTGGACCCATGAGCTAGCATCTGTCGATCAGATTAGAAGTGTGTGCGCATGTGTGTGTGTGTGTGTGTGTGAATGTCGTTGCATGAGCATGTGTGTGGGAGTGCGCGTGTGGTGTGTGTGTGTGTGTGTGTGTGTGTGCGCGCAACTGAACTCTACTCACCCCGATAGGCTGGAAGATCAGGCCATCCACTTCATGGCTGACCTGGGAGGTGAAACTTCCCTCCAAGAGCTGAGGGAGAAACACACAGATAAGTTGTTTATCAGCACTGGAGAGGAGAGGAGAGGAGAGGAGAGGAGAGGAGAGAAGGAACAGGGAGGGGGGGAAAGTGGTGAAGCAGGGCAGGGCTACAGGAGGGAGAGAGAGGGACAGAGAGGAGAAAAGGAGGAAGAAGAGAAGGAGAGAGCTGGTGACCGTGGGTTGGTGGGAGGTGAAACACATGTGAAAGGAGGCAGGTAAAATGGAACAAGGGGAGGATTCCCGTGTGCTAAGCGGGCAGTTACTGGGCTCTGCTGGCACACATGACCAGAGACATCATTCACAGCATCGCACCTCCTCATCCCTCCAGGAGACAAACTCCCACGTGCACGTACGCAC
>JAOYMR010000004.1:2562833-2598353 GCA_025802075.1 Tenebrosternarchus preto | reverse complement strand
CCCCCCCCCCCCCCCCCCCCCCCCCCCCCCCCCCCCCCCCCCCCCCCCCCCCCCCCCCCCGACAGAGAGACCCCCACCGACACACATGAACCAATATGCTCAATAGTTGCTGAATTGCTGAATGGAAACCATACGTCATATTATACATTGCAGAATAAACGGAATATCTGCAATGCCTGATGGGTTGGAGAGAACAGCAAGAGGTGGTGAGAGGAGACTCGAAGCTCTGCGAGCGTCCCTCAGTCACAACCTCAGCTCTCCTCCGCACCTCCGATTACCCACAACACACCTGGGGTGAATTCAGGAGCCCCCTCAATCCCAAACAGGCTCCTTTATTTTCTTTTGTCTTCCACACTCGGAAGCTGAAATCCCACTGAGTGAAAATGGAAGAGGGGAGGGAGGGAGGGGGAGAGGGAGAGAGAGGGGGAGAGAGAGAGAGAGAGAGAGAGAGAGAGAAGCAGAGAAGCAGATTGATATTCCAGTCAGCCGCCCTCATGCTGGAGGCGTCTTTTATACCTAATTCAACACTCCCAGACCCCAGAGGAACAGACACTTCCAAGCATTGCTCCCAACACTGCAGAGTCTTGGTCATGACCGGAGCTCAAACACTCCCCGTCACACAAGGCCAGCGCGTCTGCCGTCATGCACAACCCAAACGGCCCGGGCTTCTGCCAGCTAGGTTTAATTAGACCCTTTGCTCCCATTAAGGACTCTAAAACGCTCGTATGAACTAATAAAAAATTGCCAATAAGAGGAAAGGAGGCACAGTTTTAGCTGTTGAGGCTCAAATTAATGGAGTATTCTGTATGCACGCCTCATCTCTGCCAAGAGAAGAGGTCTGGAAGGGGCAAATTAAATATTTTGCAAGGGAGATTTAGAGTCCTTTTATTAAAAATTTATGCACTGAGGGTAATGGGAAATTAAACTTTTAGGACTGTCTAAAGATTAAGGAATGTTATGTTCACTATTTAAAAACATCTGACAGCATAAGTGCACATTTAAACCAATGACAACAATGTTATCTAGGGAATTTACAAACATCACCACTGCACTTCATACCCAGAAGCAGAAAGGTTTCAATCATCAGCTGGAAAATATGAAACAGTCACTCCTAGAGTCTTTTGAGTCAACACTGAATCAATTCGACTCTTTTCGCAATAGGCAGTACATCATTCTAATGGCCACCACTTTTTTCCTAGATCATTATAATTCAATTCTTTTTGAGACATTTGTGCAACATTGGTGTTATACCGTAATGATGGGGCAACTGACTAGAGAACTACTTTAAGGTCAGGATGATCACAGGAGCAGCTTGGGTTGAGTCAGGTGTGTTCCTTCTGTGTGCAGTCTGTCCGCTTTGGTTAATGGTCTGTAACCAAGAACGACAAAGCACCGAAAACCATCTCTCAACTCACCGTTGTGCTGCTGGTGTTCAAAGTATTCCACTTCTGAGAGATGAACCACCCACCGAGTTGCTGAGAAATTGTGTTCAGTGTGTTACCACTTTCGAAAGACCCACTTGTGGCCTTCCAGAAAAATACTGTGCGTTATTCCCAAATAAGCATCACTGGGCCACTGCCTAACTATACTGCTGCCTCTTGGTGGGCGTTTGCGGCTTAACAAAATGGCGCGTGCTTAGCGACTTCCAGACGAGGGCTGAAGTTTGTCCGTGCACCGGCTCAGGGTCAATACCAGGCTCCCCAGTGACCCCGGGTTCCTGGCTGT
The DNA here is from genome assembly GCA_025802075.1 of Tenebrosternarchus preto. NCBI lineage: Eukaryota > Metazoa > Chordata > Actinopteri > Gymnotiformes > Apteronotidae > Tenebrosternarchus > Tenebrosternarchus preto. Next base: position 2,596,628 of record JAOYMR010000004.1, on the reverse strand, counting down.
GTGGCGGCTAACAGTATTTATTGCTTGATTAATTTTCGATCGGCTTGCTTCGTCTCCGACACACACGAGTCCCACAAAGCCTGGCAGAGGGACGACCTGCTCGATGAGTCACACCAGAAGGGTCACGAACAAAGACGTGGGAGGGTGTGTGGATCCCCAAGCAGTCGCAGAGGACTTCCAAGACTTCCAAGCACATTGGGGCATATGACAATATTTTGCTGGTATCGAGATAAATTACATCACAAGACCTGAGCGTTCCTGAGCATACTGTGGGTATCACTGTATCTAGTACACTGACCAAACGCAACTGTATAAAAAAGGTTATGCCCTAGATCCCAGATGTGAAAGATTTTATCCTCTCTTCAGGACAGAAAAGTTTCAAGCTGTGGCAACGACTGTAAATGTCAACCAGTGACAAAACGCTTCAAATTAAAATTGCACAGTAATGATACGGTAATGGTAACCCATTACACAATGAGCTGATCTGTTCTTGTCCATTCTTTTATAACATTTCCTAGCTTTTAATGTGGCATTAATGTATTGTGTATCTGTTCCAATTTGTTAACAAATGTGGTATCAGCATATCGCAGTGAATATATTTTTTTCAATGTCTACCACCCCTACTTACATTTTAAAATATATAGTACAAGGGGTCTGGATCTTGCAAAAGCTCTAGAACTGGGCAAAGCTTTTCTGGACCAGCTAACACAGGAGGAGGCCACAGCAGAAAAGCTTCAGACAAAAGTACACAGAGGTCAGGGCGACGTACCACTGCCTTCTGTGCATGAACTCTCCTGGGGGTAGTTACACAGTAAAGCAGAGCTTGTACTCTACATTTGCTGCCTTGTTAGACATTATATAATCTGTTTGAAAAAAACTTTGCAGAAGCTCGCCTCAAAGCCCAACACAACAGAGGTAAACAACTGATACACCATGAGTCACCAACACAATATGAGTCTGGCACTGCGTGGCATCAAGCAATCTCGGATCTCAGAATAAATACCATGCTTTCTTGAACAGCTCCCCCACGTAACGCGTTTGGTGGAGAGCACTGACTCCCGATTCTGGGCGTGTAAGCTGGCCCATGCCCATGACTGGCCAACATCCAATTAGAGAGATGGGAGAGAAGGAAGCCAGCCATTCTTCCCAGGAAGCAGTTCATGGGGGTCATTGATGTTTGCTGTGGAGTCCTTTGGGCTTGGGTCCTTGGGTTCCTGTAGCCTGCTGAACTCCACATCAGAGTATATAAGATCTACATCTTAAAAGAAATATTAAATTTTGAAGCAAAATTGCAGTGGATAACCCAAATATGTCAATTAAAGTGTAGGTTTAATATGTAACCGCATCAATTAGTAAGGTACATGTATACAGTGAAAATGTCTGAAGGTATACAATAACTCACAAAAGTGAGTACACCCCTCACATTACTGTAAAAAACGTATTATATCTTTTCACGGGACGACACTGAAGATACGACACTTTGATGCAATGTAAAGTAGTCAGTGTACAGCTTGTATAATTGTGTAAATTTGCTGTGCCCTCAAAATAACTCTCACAGCCAATAATGTCTAAACCACTTTCAACGAAAGTGAGTAACGTAAGTGAACATGGCCAAATTGGGCCCAATTAGCTGTTTTCCATCCCTGGTGTCATGTGACTCATCAGTGTTACAAGGTCTCAGGTGTGAATGGGGAGCAGGTGTGTTAAATTTGTTGTTATCGCTCTCAGACTCTCTCATACTGGTCACTGGAAGTTCAACATGGCACCTCATGGCAAAGAGGATCTGGGGAAGAAAAAAAAAGAATTGTTGCTGTACATAAATCTGGTCTAGGCTATAAGAACAGTGCCAACATCCTGAAACTGAGCTGCAGCGAGGTGACCAAGACCATACAGGGGCTTAACAGGACGGGTTCCACTCAGAACAGGCCTCGCCATGGTGGACCAAAAGAGCTGAGGGCACGTGCTTCAGCCTCATATCCAGAGGTTGGCTTTTGAAAATAGACGTCTGAGTGCTGCCAGCATTGCTGCAGAGGTTAAGGGGGGGGGGTCAGCCTGTCGTTGTTCAGACCATACACTGCACACTGCATCAAATTGGTCTGCATGTCATCCCAGACGGAAGCCTCTTGCAAAGATGATGCACAAGAAAGCCTGCAAACAGTTATCTGAAGACAAGCTGACTAAGGACATGGATTACTGGAACCATGTCCTGTGATCTGATGAGATCAAGATAAACCTGCGTGACTGCCTACATAAACATGCTTGACTGCCTACAGTCAAGCATGGTGGTGGGAACCATGAATGCCAACATGTACTGTGACATACTGAAGCAGAGCATGATCCTCTCCTTTCAGAAACTGGACCGCAGGGCAGTTTTACAACATGATAACGACCCCAAACACGCCTCCAAGACGACCACTGCCTTGCTAAAGAAACTGAGGGTAAAGGTGCTGGACTGGCTAAGCATGTCTCCAGACCTAAACCCTTGAGCTGTGGGCATCCTCAAATGGAACGTGGAGGAGCGCAAGGTCTCCAACATCCACCAGCTGAGGCGGTCATGGAGGAGTGGAAGTGAACTCCATGCCCAAGAGAGTTAAGGCAGTGCTGAAAAATAATGGTGACCACAAAATATCTACACTGTAGGCACATTTTGTCCATTTTCTGTTAGGGGTTTTACTCACATTTGCTGCCAGCGGTTTAGACATTAATGGCTGTGTGTTCAGTTATTTTGAGAGCATAGCAAGTGTACACAAGCTGACTACTTTATGTTGTATCAAAGTGTCATATATTCAGTGTTGTCCCATGAAAAGATATAAAATATTTACAAAAATGTGAGGAGTGTACTCACTTGTGTGACATACTGTACATCCATGAGGGTAAATTAATAAAAAAAAAATAATAAAACACTACTTCGAAAAAATTTTCAAAGTTTTAGAACATCACACCAGATGCAAGCAAGAGCCAGAAACGTCATTAGTGTTTCACTGAATCGATCTTAAGGCTCGATAGACAGCCGCTCCAGAGTTGAAGTTGTGTAGCGTTTGAGGGGAACGTAATGAGATATTACATGCCTCCCTGGTCTGGAGTAAATGAAACACTGATGGCAGCAGAGTGGAGAGGCCTTATCAGCTACACAAACATTTGCAATTAGCGCAAAGTGAAATGCATAAATGACTCTCAGAAGACGGAAGCCTGCAGCACCGTAAGACAGGCTGCAGGAACCAACTGTACAGAGTGTTAAAATGAGGATAAGAACTACTGAGCCAAGAACCACTGTAGCCTGAACTTCCACAAACTGTGTTCAGCTTATCTCATAGATATGCTGTGTTCACGTGCCCATCTAATTACTGGGTGCATCTTATCTCATAGATATGCTGTGTTCACATGGCCATCTAATTACTGTGTTTAGCTTATCTCATAGATATGCGGTGTTCACGTGCCCATCTAATTACTGTGTTTAGCTTAGCTCATAGATATGCTGTGTTCACGTGCCCATCTAATTACTGTGTTCAGCTTATCTCATAGAGATGCTGTGTTCACATGGCCATCTAATTACTGTGTTTAGCTTATCTCATGGATATGCTTTGTTCACATGCCCATCTAATTACTGTGAAGAGCCAAACTCGGAGCCAGTTATTACTCGATCAAGGTGTTTGTGTTTTTGTAATAACAGGATTTCTTCATCAACACAAGTATACATGACTTGCTTGATAGACTGTTCAGTCTGATGAGATACAAGTTATTCCAAGCGCTACACGCCCTCCAATCAAGTGTTTCATTGGTGAAGTTTGTGAGTTCTTCAGGCCAGAACATTATGGCCTTTACTGCACGTGAAGAGCAAAATACCCACAGTTGAGGAGCCCACAGTACCCAGCGAGTCGAAAGATTTAAGAGAAATCAGTTAATCAGTTTTTATTTACGCCAATTTCTACCTTAACTACTACAACTTGATTAAGGTGTTTATAAGCCTTAATGTGATTATAATCTCATTTTCAGCATGCTTGTAAATGCACTAATGGACATCTGGGTAAAAGAAGGCGCACACACACTTAACCGATTCTAACAAATGCAGTCTCTTTCTAAGGGGTCTAACAACTCAGTATCATATGATCTAAATTCAGTATTTATGTGAAAGATCTGATTACTTTATATTCTCCAAATTAAAAAAAACTGTAGATTTTACAATTGATTAACTAATACAGCTAACATGAGAACTTGGGATCAGTGAGTTTATTGTCAGGAATCTCCTATTGATTTTTTTAATATCAAAATCAATTAGGGCAGCTACAGCCAATACACCTGCTCACTAGTCCAAACCATGTCTGTGTTCTGTTTTGCTCTCAGGTGGGAAAGACCTGGGAGGAAAAGGACAGCTAAGACAGGTGCTCCTCTGAAGGGGCGTTCAAATAATCCCCGGCCCCTCGGCACAACAGCCTCCAGCCTCCCGAGTGGCATCTGCCCAAGCTTCCAACCTTTCAGCTTCAACCTTGGAACATTCTCAAAGGCGCAGGCAACTCGGTGACATCACAGGCCTTTACCGACCAATCGGCACAAGGGGGGGGGTTGGGGGCACCCAGCAGAAAAGGGCCAGCTCTGGCTGTCGCAAAAGAAGATGGGCTTCTGCTGCTCTGTGTGGCAAGCAAAACAAATGAGAGGCAGGGTTCGCTCGGCGCTGAGGGATAACCTTCTGCTTCGATGAGCAGGAAGATCATTTCACAGAAGCATTAGACCGTCGTTATCCACCCAACCTCTCTCAGCGAAGCGGCAGACGCTGCTTCAGAAGACGCTCCCTTCAATCTTCCAGCAAGGGCTTCAAATGTACTCAGAGAGAATTGGTGGTGGGCTAAAAAAATTTTTTATCATAATAATAATGCAATAAGGTACAAAAGTTTGCTATCATTTGTCTTAAAAAAAAAAAAAAAAAGGTGAAAGTATGAAACAATTTTTTTTATGAGCTGACAGGATCAGCGTTTTTATAAACACACATGCAAGTGAATGCATGAACACGCCCGTCTCTCAGGGGTAACTGTTTTCCCAAGTAACATGGGCACTAAAGAAACTGCAGAGAAAAGCTGTAATCAGAATAATCTAAAGGTCTAATTAAATACGTTTTACTAGCCTAATTGCTGAGGATGGATTATTTACAGGTCCGAATATTGGACTGCTGGGGAACAGAGATACCTACAGATTACTTAATTAAAAACAGATAAACGTAGCTAATAGCAGAGGTCCAGGAGCCAAATCTCATTAGACGCACAGAACAGAGGTATGATGAAGCCCTTGTATGCCAGCGCTATCTCCAAACACGAAGGTGTTAGTCACACAAAAAGAGAATCATTTTTTAAATGTCACAGGGAAACACGTTCATCCTTTCTAAAGAAGGATTGATGCGCTCAAGCCCCTGTGGCAAAGTTTCCAATCACATGAAACCAGAGCATCAGTTCATTATGTAAAAGAATCTGCTGTGTGAGCCTCCGAGCTTCAGCTCAGTCTGAGCCACCCGATCTACAGGCTAACAACCTACCATGGTCACCAGCACTCGCTTCATCAACTCAGCTTTACATTAATTTTTTAATTCTTATTCATTGCAGTTATGAGTAAATTGGATGCAAGGTATGCACTGACTGAGCAGTAAGTTTGGCCAGATGTGGCTGCTCCTTTCCCAAGATCTGTACTGTCCATTTTAACATGTGCTGATTACTTTGGGCAAACGGGCACCATTTGGAATTGGGAGCCTTGAGAGTTGTATTTGACCTAATGATTAATTAAAATATTGCATTTTGATCTATATAAAAAAAAGTGTCGTATTTACACTCTTACGCGGCCCGTGCAGCACCGTGGTCCAGAGCAGGCAACACACAAAGCGGAATTGCCAGACGCGCAAATTTAACTTGCTAAATAACAGTTATTACTACAAGTTCTCGCATCTCCACACATACAGTAAAAAAACAAACAAAAAAAAAAAAAAAAACCCAAAAAGGTATTGGCACAGTGGCTCTGAGCCTCAGTGCTTAGCCTTGACAGTCCCTGATGTGTCCAAGTTCGACTGCTCTGTGAGATAAATCTAGGCCTAGTCCATGACAGCGTGTGACGATCTGTACTGCAGGCTGCTTCGTGATCTCATACTACAAAAGAGCTTCAATTCACTTATGACGGAAAAAGTTAATTAAAAAAAATAGCTCATGTTGAATGCATGAGGGGTCATCAAACCACTGAGCGTATGCAGAGCACAAATCAACTGCGCTAGTATATTTTTCGGTTCGGTCTAATTGAATTTCGTCAGGCAGTTACTGCAGTGGATGGAAACTCGGTAGCTATCGTGGAGTAGGAACACTCATCTCTGCCTCTCCGTGAGCTGTGTGCCTCTGGTTTTCACACATCACCCTTCCGAAATCCCATTTTAATGTGGCTTCTAATTGGTTCCTTATGTGCCACTGCCTTCACTCTGCTAGGCAACCGAGTTGAAGCACCTGTAATACTGTAACACTGCACCATCTGTAATATGGAAATACTGTAACATCTGTAATACTGTGACGCCTGTAATACTATGACACTGCACCTGTAGTACTGCAACATCTTTAATGTAATAATGTAATAATGTGTAATTCTGTAACGCCTGTAATACTGTTACACTTGTAATACCGTGCTGAGGAATGGCCATGCGTTTGACTGTGACCTACAAGCACCAGCTGACCTGATCATACAGCCAAACCGGCGGCCAAATTTCGCTCATCTCTAAGGGCGAAGGTGCAGGAGCCACTGGGATCACGAGAGGGCGAGGCGTGGTCTCTCTGCGTGGTCTCTCTGCGATAGTTTTCCACGTCTCTCCCCTCGCTCCACAGCCCAATAACTGGACTTCAACAGGGACGGTGGCAGCTGCTAACCTAATCCAGGCATTCGCCTCCCTTTCCTCAGCCGCTATGGCAGACGCACGTCGCCATTGGCGACCATTTTGAGATGATGGAGGGCCCAGGAAAGCAATGTGCGCCATTGCTTGGAAGCAGCCGTTCTGACACAAGTGTTTTGTTCTCCGAGTGTCGGGGGGAAAGAAGCTTTCTTTTCTTTTCTTTTTTCCCCCCAGCAGAGGTATTTGAGACACAAAACAGACAGCTATGTCAGATTTGGCCAGATGATACAATTACCGAGCAATGGTGATCGGACTGGGACCGACATTTACCACGGTGACCTCGCCGGACAGAAGCTCTCAAGAGCCGGAACAGAACGTAGGAGGAGAAGGGGATTTCCGTGATATATTCCTCTCAGAGCGGCGGCGGATGTCTGTGCATGTGAACGTGCAAACCAGATTCCCACTGCCGTTCCTGCTTCGCTCTCATCCTTCTGAAACAGAGGCAGCGCTGTACGCTGGGCAGATGGTCCTCCAGAACAAGAATAAGACCCTTTCAGTCGCTAAGGGCCCGTCAGCGTGACTTCACGCCTCAAGCACGTGTGCGGCGGGACCCCAGAAAGGGCCTGGGTCACAGACCCGATCCGAGGTCAACCAGAGGCGACCGTTCCGCTCATGCGAGCCAAGCGGGGGTGGGGGGGGGGGACCAGTAATAGACGAGACAACAAAAGGACAACTGATAAAGCCAAGCGTGTGTGAGAGTGCAGCCCTCTCAAATTCTCAGACAGACTTTGATTCTAGGCAGCAGCCATGAACTGTGTGCAAAGTAGAGGTGCGGCTGTGTTTGGAATGAATGGACAGACACACAGTGCGGTGCAGAGGCGGTATAGACTGCTCTGTGCCCTTGAACACTGCAGGAACACTGTCTGAGCCTAAACCCACATTCACACTTATTCCCTGAGACTTCAACAACCTTAAATAGTAAAAAACAACAGCTCTTCTAGATGGCTCTATACGTAATACTTCAAACAGAATGAAATATATTACATTTATCTGTTATTCATCTGTGAAGAAAACTGCAGAGAGTCTAGGACAAGCCTGTGTGGACAAAACCAGGCTCTAATTTACCGGTCTGGTTGTATGGCACAACCTGACCTGTCCACGGTCGTGACCGAGCTGCGCCGAGGGCTGTTTACGAAAGAGGGGTTGAGAAGTTTTTCCCCATTCAGAAGCTCCTGATGCCGGCTTTCGTCTGTGAAACAGACGCAGCTCCTGGTGGGCTCCTCTGCCTTGGGAGGAATCGGTTCCTGCAAAGCGCACAGACCGCTTTGCGCTAATTAAAAACGAAGCTCCGAACTGTAGCCTTTTTGCTCTTTGTCATTTCAACCTCCATTCAGAAGGGTTGTGTGAGAACGACGCGGAGCCGGGCAAAGCAAGCCGCCCACGGGGAAGAGGATCTCTCTCTAAACTGCACACATCGTGGAGGGAAAAACTCAAAACACATTTCAATTTTGCGAGCATGAATATCGTCACCGTCTCTGGATACCTGATGATAGAAGCCTCGAGGATGTTCTTTCAAAAGAACTGTGTGTTAGAGAAAGGGTGACCCCCCCCCCTCCACACACACAGCCCACATATATCCCCCATTCAAGGACATAATTACATAATCCCAGGTAAATTGGCTTTTGCAGAACACCGCACTGTATTGTGCTTAACCGTAAGGCACTGCACAGTAGCCTTCCAGCACCAGAATCACTCCATCAATACCACACACCAGGAACCCTTTACTCAGTGAATAATGTATTAGTTAAGCATGAAATAACTGAAAATGCAATGTGCTTATTGATCTACACCCAGGAAAGTTTCTAGACAAGGAAATGTAAAGGGTTAACCAACTCCATCCTGAAAGTTAATAAACTCTGAACGTGGAGTTGCTGGTGTTTACGTATGGGGCAAACATCTGGGGGGATGTGTTAAGCAGGTGTGTGTGTGTGTGTGTGTGTGTGTGTGGTGAGAGAGAGAGAGAGAGAGAGAGAGGGAGAGAGATAGACTCACTGCCACTTTCTCACCTTCCGTGCTGCATTGAGGTCGAAGAATGGCTTGTTCCTCACGCTGAACGGCTCCTTGGTCTTGTCGATCTGCCCCATTTTGATTTTCTCAGAACGAGGGAATATTATTTCTTTCTCTATGCACAGGAGTCGTCTACTGAAGTCACACTGACCGACCGGCTGGCCCTGTCAAACACAAGCACAAACAACATTAACTTAACTGCACCATACACACATTTAAAATAATAGTAGTAGTAATAATAATAATAATATGGCACTCAGTTAATCAGAATCAGTCACATGACCCCTTTGTTTAAGCGTATGACATCGCTGTGATTGAAGAAACACTTGATGGCAACGTCATTAGTCACACATGCCTCATATAAGGTTTCATTTACATCATAAACCTTAATTGGCTAGTTGCCATCCACTGTCATGGCAACAATGCACTTCACCGTGACAGATGGGGAAAGCATACAAGCGTGTTTTTGTATGCATTTTGGTGCGTTTTAGTGTATGTGTGTGTATGTTTGTCTACACAGAATAGCCACAGAAAAGTGTTGTTTGCTAACATATCATACTGATGTTTACATTTCTGGTGGGTTTTTTTTTTTGCTTCTTGTCCTGCCCAGTTTAAGATACAGGATCATCAGTCATGCAGTGGTGTGACACTAATGGAAATTGGCAGTAGTACCATGTTACCAGCTGGAATCAAACTGGCAACCTATTGGTTTGTTCTTAAGGACACAAAACATTTGTGATCGTTCTGTTTGGAAGTGTTCAGACGAATGCGTGCGGCACACGTCCGCGCGTTTGGCCGTGCAGGCAGAGTGAGGAGGGGTGTGGCTACAAAGCTATGTGGTAATGACCTTGCATTTAATCAGTCTCTCCCCACCCCGACCGCTTCCTCAGTGGCCGTCTCCATGACAACAGCACCCTTCTAATGGGTGTCTGTTTTTTTTGCTGTTTTTTTTAGCCCTCCTGCTGGGACCACGGCCCCCCTGACCCCCTGCACCCACCCCACAGGATGACCTATGACCCTTTACATAGACATGCTGTCTGTGTGTGGCAAGGGACATGTTGTTGATCTTGGGCATTCACAGGAGTTGGGTTTTAATTATAAGAACTTTTAAAATTCTGTACAACCCATTTAGAAGACAGCAGGATGAATGAATGAATGAATTAATGAAAACATGAAGGAATGAATTGGTGAATGATCAAGAAAGCAGACAGCAGTCCAAATGTTCACTGACACCTGCATTATGTGCTACTGAGAGATGAATAAAAATCTAATGGGTGTGATAAATAAATTAAATTAATAGCAGTGAGATGAAGCTGAACACATGTTCACACAGCTATCCGCTGCCTACAAACCTGCATTAAACACACCATCAATTAAAGCTACAGGCCAGTCCGAGTGAGTGTGTGTGTGTGTGTGTGTGTGTGTGTGTGTGTGTGTGTGTATTAGCATGGTAATGATACCATCATCAGTGCAGTCATGCACACTTCAGAACCACAGCCAGCTCCTTCATTAGTGAGTCGTGATTTGAAAATCTTAACACCTCCAATACTCGTCTGGTATTTCAATACACGAGAAGGAGAGAGTAAGAGCGAGTGAGAGAGATGGAGGCCGTGCCGAAATCTACCACCAGAATCTACTTTCCATTTGCAATTTCCCTATTTTCTATCTCCTCAAGTGCACCTGCATCAGAATTTCTGGGTCCAGGGTCCTGGCTGGAAGCTTTCAAGTGCAAATTGGCACAGAACAGTCGATCCAAACACACACTGAGGTTTGTATAATTTAGTTGCAATCTTTAGTGTTGCGTTCTAGGTCCGAATATGAGGGGTGCAGGGACTGAAGAATTGGATGAGATGACAGAAAATCAATAGAAGTGACAGACTGGCAAAAAGACAGAAAGAGAGGGAGGATCAAACAAAGAAGGGAACAGAAAGAAGGAAATATCTAAAAGACGGAGGATCACAAACCTGGAGCAGTGAGTCAGGAGAAAAGAGCCCAAACACTTCCTGCCCCAGTGGTAGCATTACTTGGAAGGGATAAGAAGTTTCAAAACACTCCAAAAGAAATCTAAGAAAGGTGAGAAATGTGGAGGAACAGTTTTTGTTGCAGTTGTGAGGGCACTGGATTAGTTCAATTTTAAAAAATTCCGGAGATTTTAGCGCTGTCTGCTTGAACCAACACTTGGAAGTTCGAGAACGGCCAAACTAGCAGTGTGGTCGTCCTGTTCTGGATCTGAACTTACTAACAGAGAGCTGCACACGAGAGGTTTTAGACAGACAGATGTATTTACAAAAGCCGGCAACGTCACCAGACCGAAATGCCACACAACTGGCAACCGAGGCCCTGAACCAACATCTGAGCCGAACCGAGGTGAACGTGCTTGTCGTACCTCAAACCTGCTGAAAATTCATAAGGCTCGGATTCACGAGTAAAGACCGACTGACATTTAAGCCTCCATCAAGGCACTTCGTCTCAACACAGTCACAGTAAGCAGGCTATGCGCATAATTTCAGGATCGATTCTCCCGTTGTGAGGAGGCGGCGCAAAAGGGGACGGGAAGCTCCCTTTGGAATCACAGGATCCAAGATTTTTTTTTTTTTTTTATTTATAGGTGGTCAAAAGGTCACCATTTTGCCACTGCCTCTTTGGCAGTTTCACAGGCCTGTGTAGGAGGATGAAAAGCTTACTCAGAAATGGTGCTTTCCACTCCTGACCGCTACATCTCCACGCTGTATGGAGAGGTGATCTTCTGCATTCCTCGTGTGTGCGGAATGCGAGTGGGATTTCTGTCCTCCACAAACCATTTCACCCACAGGAACAATCAGAAATGCATCAAATCTACTGCTCATTTTATTTTACTTTCCCAGAGATCAGCAGCCCAGAAAGTCGGTGCCGTGAATTTAACAAAACAAGATCAACGTGTGATCACAGCTCTGTCAGGGCGTCAATAGCTTTATCTAATTAAAAACCAGTAGTAGTAGTAATGCTATTGGGAGGGCAACAGAGACCTTGGAATTTTTTTTTTGCTTGGAATTAAAAAGGAGGTTATGTTGGAATATTTTGGATTAGGCATTTATTGACCTCACCCAGATTAAGAAGGCTCTGCAGACTTGCTCATGACAAGCAGGAGTTCAATCTGAAAGGTGGGGTTACAGCCTCACGCATTCATGAGGGTAATGTGAGGGTTTCTGCCAGCGCTTTTGTGTTTACCAAACACGCTGCTCACCTCAAAACACGTTAAGGTCAGGGGAAGGTAAAGGGTCCATTTGTGGTCAGATGATTTGGCTTTGCACAAACCTATACACTGATGTTAGGCTGCATAGTTTTACACAGTCTAACACCACGCGGGCAAGGTGTTACCATGGCAGCCAGCAATGAGCTCATATCAGGAAAACCTACGTAGCGCAATTTGGGCAAAGTGCTGCATCTGTTCATGGAAATCACAATTAAGAAGAAAACATCTTAAAGACATTGTAGGTCTGGTCCACCGATGTTAACTAGCTTTATATGATACCAGCTAAAATGATACGGCTCCGCCTGCTCTAAATATTTATCTGGCAGCAATGGGTCTTTTTCTTTTCTTTTCTAATGATTTTGCTGCTTCAGGAGACTGTAGCAGTGCTGTAGCAGTGCTTGCTCATCAGGTTGATCTTGAGCTTGTGGCTGGACAACATGTGGACATAAATATGAACCGAGGTCTCGTCAATGTGTCCGCATACTTTGCTATAATTTCTCTCTTTTACAATGTAAATTGGGCCGTCCTGATCTTGGAGGAAGCTTGTGTAAGCTTTACCATCTGTGACCATCTCAGTGGTATCCTGCAAATATTTTACAATGTGTTCAGTGCGACTGGAAATCCTCTATGCATAGGGCCTTAAGAATCCTTACAAAAAAAGTATTTATTTAGACAGAAGCAGGTCTTTCTAATTGAGTAAAAACATAAAAATATATATTATATGGAATATACAAATTTTTTTATACCTTCCAATTTTGATTGAGATATGGTACAAAAATATATTGTCCTAAAAACAGGACTGCATGAACAAACGGATGGCTATAACTCAGTATAACAGTAAATTATCTTTGGGGGACATGTTTCAGGCCCATTATTGCACAGCATCCATTAAAGCAGGGATTACTGCACAACCTCCACACTGAAGTTCTCTACAACACACGCAGGAGATCACAGAGATATACAAGAGTAATAAGGGTCTGAGGTATTACCACTTTTGTTTGGATTATGTGAATACATAATAACTGGTAACAGATTTAAAGCCATGCTTGAAAGACACCAAAGCTATGTTATTACACAAAATCAAAAACTCTTAAAAACAATATTATGCTCTTAACAGGACACAAGGCCAGGTAGGCACCAGCAAGATGAGCCAATGCCAAGAGGGCAGGTATTCAGAATGGCAAAGTACCCTGTGGTGGCCGAACCCACCAGCCTAATTCCAAACCATCTGCCCGAATGACAAAATGGCCACCGGAGAGACAGCTGAACGCTGCACCAAGTGCTTCTAAAATGACAGAGGATGATTCTCCCTTTCCCCAGATCCAAATCATCCTCCATTTATGAGCGGTCATGGACAAACTGGTCTCAGGTTAGCTTGGGGGGGGCAAAACTCCTGCGCTAAGCTCTGATTGGCTTCCTTATTGATTCTGTGAATGTGCTGAATGCTCCAGAGCTGAGAACTGAATGCTCCAGCACTCGCGTACAGGGGTTCAACAAATAGGCCTCATCAAAGATGGGAAACGCATCCGACAGATTGCGACTGTTTCAAAGTCCACGCCTGATTTCAGTAGGAGATGAGACCATGGGAAGGATGAAGGGCGTGTTGGGTGGGACTGGGGATGATGTATCCAGATCAGTCACACAGCAGGTAAAAGCAACAGTGTATGATTTCAAGCATAAGGAAAAGCCTTTACCACTAAGGCAGATTGTGTTTAATCTGTAAAAACTGTGTTAAAATGTACCATTACCATTTTAACCCAGCCAAGTTCTGAACACGGCATAAATTAATAAAAGACAGATAAATTAAAGCTCAACCCAAATCCAAGGGAAGATGTAAGGTTTTTCTTCTCCAGAAAACATAAGTGGTTTCCTTCACCATTAAACTGGATTAAACTAGGAAGGTAAATAAATGCTGCTATATGAATGGGTTAATCAGTAAGAAAGCAGAGCATGCTAATAGCACTAAACAGAAAAGCTTGTTGGCGTGAACGCATCAAATTAAAGGGAAGATTATGGAAGGCATTACACAAGTACCCAGTGCAGCTAATTCAACCTCGAGGAGAAGAGTCTATATATACATTTGTATAAAAGCACCAACATGTTGCTACCAACACACGCACAAATTAAGTTGTCATACCAACAAAGGAAGGGAAAACGTGTGTGGCAGGATTTAAAAAAGGGCTTGACTAAACAACAAACAAGAAACAACACCGGATACAGAAATGGCATCACCTAATCTGAAGAAATCCTGACTTCAAGACAACAATTAAGCAACACATGGCAGAGACTCTAATCTGCAGAGGAAGAAAGATTCTCCTGAAAATTACCACTTGAAAAGCTGGATTTCAACAGAGGACCATTCTGGCTCCTTTGCTGAACAGCTCCTTGGCAATCGTCTTGTGAGCACTCTCCTAAAGTAAAGAAAGTATACAAACGGCACACGTGCAGGGAGGCTCTTAAACATCACTCTCTGCAAACAGATGCCCACTGGCTGGAATGCTGAGAACAGGACACTCATGGTCATCTTTTACACAGCGCATAACAAAACTCGACTCTCCACAATTCTAGCCCGGGACCCGGAGGCTTTCGCAGGTCGAGACAGATAAAGCCATAATGACTAAGCGCCGGTCCTGTTAAGACACAAAGTGTGTACATCTCAAGGTTCTAAATGACACGCAAGGCTGAACGCGGAGCCCCAGTGAAGACGGACGAGTTCAACACACGTCTCCACTTAACGCCTATCATGCCTTGCCGTGTCAAATAAACAACTTACTGTAACTGCTGTCAAATGATGTTTTTTTCTGAAACCATCATCCTGCCTCTTGAGTGCAGGACCAACTAATGCTAACTGACATTTTGCTGCAGCAAAGACACAAACAAAGACATCAAACAAACTGGTAGACTAAAGGCTTCGTTTGTTTCAAATTGGACTGCTTGTAACCATGACGGCAAATTGAGGTTTAATGCTAATTATCCTTTAATTGAGCTGACTCAGTAAGTA
Source organism: Tenebrosternarchus preto (assembly GCA_025802075.1). Classification (NCBI taxonomy): domain Eukaryota; kingdom Metazoa; phylum Chordata; class Actinopteri; order Gymnotiformes; family Apteronotidae; genus Tenebrosternarchus; species Tenebrosternarchus preto. Next base: position 2,581,484 of record JAOYMR010000004.1, on the reverse strand, counting down.
CAGAATCCCAGGCTAGACTGGCCACTTTTTTTTTTTTTTTTTTTTTTTTAAAGGGTGTCACACATTTAAATGGACCCAAGATAAAAGAGACAGAGGAAAGCCACACCTGCAGCTACTGGACAGACGGATCAAAGTAAGTTACGTTTTGTTACAACATGACCTTTTTGATAAACTTAAAGAAATAAATTTTTTTCTTTTTAAATCTAATCTTCCTTATGACTAATCAATCACAATTTCAAGCTGCTCTTCCTTTAAGAGCATCATGTGTATGGATGAACCCCAGGACAGCAGGTCAGCAGCTGAAGGAAGCTGCGCTCCTTTATTTTAAGCCATTTGTCAGCTTCAGCTCCTGGACAGCTGCTTTTCTGAGTCCTGGCCCGATACAAAGGTGACAGGAGAGCAGAATAATGGGCCTGTGATCGATGTCTGGACAGCGCAGCAACAGATATGGACCCCATGCAGAGATACTAACCTTTGAGGCTCAATGCAACCAACACAGACACACATCTTCATTGTGTGCGTGTGTGTGTGTGTGTGTGTGTGTGTGTGCGTGCAGGGTGATGACAGAGATGGAGGATGATGATGTACAGGAGTCAGGCTATTCCTGTGAGTGCCACAGACAAAAATGGCACAAATACTAAACGATGCAAGTTGGCTTTTCAGAAATGCTGTGTCATTAGTACAAGCGCTAAAATAATTTCTATCATCATTACTCTTTGGGGTAGGGAGGACTTTTGCTTCTGTCCATTTGCAGCTCAATTTAGAATATCCCTCTGTGTAATTCTGTGTGTAAAATAACGTCTGAAGCGTGACTGTCCGGACCGGAGAAGCGAAGACAATTAGTGTTTGAGAACAAATATTTTACGCTGGGTGCTCTTGCCGGCGATTACAGCAGCCGCTAACTGAACTCTAAACTCCATAATGATCCATTCTGTGCGAGAGCTGTCAAATGCCACATAACACAACCTGCTCACGGACACGGTTCTGTCAGAGCGAGAAAAAGCAGCTGCTCAGAGTAAACATCTCCAGTCCATCCCATGTTCTATGCGTTTGTTTGTAAGGTATAAAAAAAACTAAAAAAATCAAGCATTTAGCCTTTCGTAGTTCACTGAACTGAGGTAGTATGAGGAAGTATGTGAACTGAGGTCACTTATGGGAGCCTGTTTGGGACAACATACTAAGTTGTTAGCATAATGCTAATCGCCTGGCAACGGTGCAATTTTAGCGCAATGTGATGTTTTGCTAGCTACCAAGCCACTGCTCTCCCTCATCTCCCGTCACCGTCCAATGCCAAGGGTCACGGCTCGACGGCTCCAACGTTGTGACAGAGAGGGAAAAATTCTGCGAGCTTTGAGTGACGGATTATCTGAACATGGTGTTCTTTCACCAGGTCCGCCTCCAGGCTTCACCGGGCGTCAATACAACAGAACATTCTTCCAATCAACACTCAAGGCCACTTTTAATAACCTGTTTGTGAACAGTATTCATTTCTCCCAGCAGATTAAAGAGGCAAATGTCAACTAATTTGTGCGCCTTTGAATGCAGGCTTACCTTGGAGAAATACTTAATTAAAGAAATGAATACAGGTAATGTAGATGCCCTGGTACTGGCAAAAGATGGTGACCTTACTGTACGTGTATTCAGAACACGCGCACTTTTATTCAGAGCTTAAAAAAAAACTTTATTGGACTGAGGTTACAAGTCTGTCCGATAAAGGGGGCGAGTCCGAATAGAGGCAGTATTGTGCATGATCAGTGTGTGCTCACAATCTTCCCGTGTAGCCTTGACACTATTGACACTACAGAGTCTGACAACAGCCCTAATCTAAGGGAGCCAGGGAAGTCTGTCATCTTTAGCATACTCCCTGAAAACTAGGACCACCTTCAATTTTACACTTAATCAATCACAGAGACAAGTTAGTGTCAGGAGAAGTGTGAAGAGACCCTGGGAAGCCCACTTGATTATTCAGGCTGTCAGTGTTGAAGACCGGACAGGCCTCCAATCTCACGGCGGCAGCTTGGACACCAAGGCTCTTTGGTACCTGGAGAGACACTCACGCTAATTTTGATGATGTCGTAGATGAGGTAGCGCGGGATCGGGTGTCCGTTCACTTTGTCAATAATCATCTCCTGTAAGACAGAGGTGGGGGGAGACATCTTATGATTCTGAGTACATCACATGCCTGAGGACTAGTTTCAGGATTAAAAACATTTCACATGTTTTTCTTCCATATGACAGAAGCCTCAAAAAGGCTTCCCCCCCCCCAATGGAGACAATGAAAGAGAGAAATGGGAAGAATATGTAGTGAGTGTGTATAGTGTGTGCATGAAAAAAAAAGAAAAAAAGAGAAAAAGAGAAAAAAAGAGAGAAAAAGAGAGAAAAAGAGGGAGGGAGGGAGGGAGGGAGGGAGGGAGGTGTAGAAAGGTGTATTTTGTTTTGTAATGAGGTTCAATGTACCAGAACAGAACTTGTCACATAGGCTAATGTGTTACATTAGAGGGCCAGAAACTACAGCAATTTCACCTCATCACAGCAGAACACTGAATAAAGCAGTGAGTAAGGAGGGATTGTTTTTGCTTGTTTATTTGTTGTTGTTGTGCATTTTGTTTGTTTTTTTTTGCTAAATATCCAAAAGATAAGCAGAAAAATTTATTAAGAATCTGATGATTTGGGCGTTCTGACATATCAGAGGCATTCATACTGCTTCTGTAGTCCAATCATACTGCTTCTGTAGTCCAATCATACTGCTTCTGTAGTCCAATCATACTGCTTCTGTAGTCTATGCTTTAATCATGTCACGTGCAAGTATCAACCCTCCCCCCATCCGTTATCATCAGTTATATCACAAACAATTTTAATATTCAGTAATGTAAAAACATTAAGACACAATCACAAGACATTTTAGGGAGTTTAGCGACTGAAAATGTGTGCTTTTGGTGGGGGTGGAGCAGAGAAGAGAGAGAGAGCGAAAAAGAGAAAAGAGAAAGGACATACAAAGATCAAGTGAACACCATGACACAGAGAGGGAGAAACAGAATGTGTGTGTGAAGGGGGGGGTGTCAAGAGAGCAAAGGGGTGTATGGAGAATAAGACTTAAGGACAATAAACTTTTTTTAAAAAAAAAAAACAAACGATGAGTGGGTGTTGTTAAGAAGATGGAGACACAGGTCATCAGACAAGGGTCCGCTCCACCCGGCCAGCTGGTGCTCTGGACCTGGCTGCAGGGTGCATGGGAAACCAGGTCAGTGCCGAGTGCAGCTGGGCCCCTGGATCTTCCGGGTTCTTGGCCCACGCACGCTGCTATTTGGGCTGCTAAGTGCCCGTAAAATTAGCTCCTGTTAGAGCCACTGATTACTGGTAACAAAGGCCAGACAAAAACGGCTCCGTCGCCGCTTCCTGCAGCCTCTCAAGGCCTGTGTTTACACGTCAGGGGCCAGCGGTGAGGGGAAGCGCGTGACATCACTTCTGGTCTTCTAGCAGTACGTTGCGCTAAATTTGTCCAACCCAGCTCACACGGGCTGTCCTCTCTCTATCAGCAGACTGGACCAGTTAGGTAAAGGGAGGCGGTGTTCGAACAATAACTAAATATTCGCATTTAGCCTTAGCCCTGACCTTTGCTTAACAAGATGGTTCGAGATATGATTTATTAAGAAGAGAGACTGCAAACTCACTCCGTCCAGAAGTGTGTTGTAGAGGTGGGCGTTCATATTCTTGCGGCAGGGGAACTCCAGGTTGGACACGTGAAACACAGAGTTGTCCCTGTCGATCATGTGCACTTCGTTTTTGCCGTCGATCAGCATCATATACCTGCAGAGACACCGTGACGCGTTTAGTTACAGGGGACACCCGGATGTTTTGTTATTAATGACAGGCTGTTCCAGTGTTAAACAAATCTATATATAAATACAAAAAAACTAAATGTTTATGTCAATAAGACTGAATTTAAAGACTGGCCCCATATTTCTGCTGAAGAAGTGAGGCGGACACTTATAATCACATGAAAACCTTTTGGCTGAAATGGAGAAAAATCCAATTCATTGTCTTTAATTTTCTCTCTCGCTCACTTTCAAGGATAGTTGGAAATTTATTAACCTATAAAAATCCAAATAAAGACAAACGATACTGGACAGGCCTGATAAAAGCAATAAAGCACAAATAGCTACATAGCCGGCACCATCGCCGTGGTTGTGATGGCAACGCGCCCAATCAAAGCTTTGCCAATAACCCCAAACACACAAAACTTCTGACTTTTATTTGTGTTCTGCTGAATTATAGAGACCATCATGCCATGAAGACCAAGGCCATCACACCAGCATAAACTCACCGCAAAGCAGCAATGCACAGCTGGTACCTGAGGCCCCTGACACTTTACGTGTTCATTACACTTTCTCAGCAGAAGTTTACTTGGTCCCAACTACGCTGTAAACGGCACTGCTGTGATGCAGCGCATCACCATGACAACGCTTGCCTTTGGAATTCACGCTGAACTTTAATTGACAAATGGACTGAGAGGAAGGTTTAAGGAAATATTTATTGTTTTTCATTTCTTTTCCGGCTCACTTGTCTGGTCTCTGGAAACACCCAGTCTCTTATCATCTCATAATATACAGTCCAGTGACTATCTCATCTCTTTACTGATAAAGTGATGATCGTGTGTGTATGTGTGTGTGTAGAGAGAGAGAAAGAGAGAGAGAGTGAGAGTGAGTATGTGTGTGTGAGTGAAGGTTTGGGTAAGCAGGTACAAGTTTGACTGCTGGTTTCAAAGGTTTCAACAATAAGGTAGTAGTGAACAAAAGCATGGCAGTTCATCCATCACTAGGCAGAGCAGTGAAGTTTCAAAAGGAGGGTCTCTGTAGGCATCTCCAGTAAATGGTTACACTATTACACGGAGGTAAAAATCACATTCACAGCCCATTACATTAAAGGGCTTTGACTGGCTAGACTGGTGAGAGAGAGGCTTTGACTGGCCGTGTCAGTTCACTCTTGAAAATCGCGTATCTGCAGTGCCCAGATGATGCAGAGGCACGAAACGGGCAGCGGGATGACGAGACACTTTCACTCTGGCGTTCAAACCAATACTGTGGCCTTTCAACAGCAGCTTCAGGACTAAGAACAGCTCCCAGTCGAAGCCCATCAAAGGAGCAACTCGATGACAAAACATATTTACGCACACCGGATGCTTTAATTTATTGAATGGTTCATTCTTTAACAGAGAGGTTCACCATCACTTCACTAATGAGTTCTTAAAAGTGTGTGTTTCTTTAGAAGGCACAAAGTTAATTACAGGGGCTTTTGCCATCAACAGTTAACAGTAGGAGTGATCTGCATCAAAACAAACACTCGAAGAGCAAGTTGGTCTTACACATTTCTATTATGTTGAAAAACCTCAGGTCTGAGGAAACTGTATACAAGATTAAGGGGGGAAAAAATACAATTTTGTTATATTTCCAAAAACAAACCTTTACACCCTGATTTAATAAGGAAAACATGCCACTTTTAAAAATCCTTTGTGGCTACAGGGTGCCCTTGGAATAATGAGGAGAAATAATAAAAGAAACTCTTTAGACTTCTTGTTCCACCACTCTAACACAAACATACACGCATGCATGAACACGCACAGAGAGGCAGACACGACTGCTCTAGCCTTCATGAACACGCACAGAGAGGCAGACATGACTGCTCTAGCCTTCATGAACACGCACAGAGAGGCAGACACGACTGCTCTAGCCTTCATGAACACGCACAGAGAGGCAGACACGACTGCTCTAGCCTTCATGCACACTCGCAGAGAGATAGACACGACTGCTCTAGCCTTCATGCACACGCACAGAGAGGCAGACACGACTGCTCTAGCCTTCATGCACACGCACAGAGAGGCAGACATGACTGCTCTAGCCTTCGTGCACACTCGCAGAGAGATAGACACGACTGCTCTAGCCTTCAAGCACACGCACAGAGAGGCAGACACGACTGCTCTAGCCTTCATGCACACACACAGAGAGGCAGACACGACTGCTCTAGCCTTCATGCACCCTCGCAGAGAGGCAGACACGACTGCTCTAGCCTTCATGCACACTCACAGAGGCAGACACGACTGCTCTAGCCTTCATGCACACTCACAGAGAGACAGACACGACTGCTCTAGCCTTCACAGAATGATCAGAGGTGCCACATGTTGTGTCTCTGCAGTCTGACAGGTGGCACATCAGGAAGCAATTACATGCTCAGATTAAACTGGGAATTTGGGGTTGATGTGTGAAAGCTGGAGGCTCATATCTGGACACAAAAAGCTGTAGCACAAGATCAGTTGGTGCGTTTTAGTCTATTCAAGCTTTTAATCAGTGCATCAATGAGCTGACTGAACCCAGTACAGTCTATACATCACTAGAACCGGTTATTAAATCTGGCTCCTGCATTAATATAATGCTACAGTAAACCTTTTTGAACAAACCAGTCAATGACCGTAATACCACATCTAGCACGGCCTCTGATAGTTATTAATTTTGCGAAAAGTTTTAAAATGTTTGCTATAAAACTGACCAACTGATGATTAACTCGAAGGAAAAGCTACACGGCAACAGTAACCAAGACCAGGAATACTGTTCTTCACATTATCTTCTATCTGCAACTGTTTTGAATTCATACCACCTGTACCATCCAATGATGTTTACGGTGCTTCCACCAGACATGAGAAGAGCAGGCAGGTACGCTGAACACCTCCAGGGGTTATAATCAGATGGCAGTGTGAATTCTTAACGCTGCCACCTTCTTGATTTCTTTCATCTTTTTTTTTTGTGCGCTACAGATAAGACAAACCAAGAGTTTCAGAACTGAACTCCACTGAGCTGGGTATCGCATAGCTCAGTCCACACCTCCCTCTGGAAAGACATTTATGCTTTCACAGTCTCATACATCACTGATTTCTATGGACATCTCTTAAAAAAAACCAAAGAGCTATAAACAAGCTCTGGAACCTAATTAAGATAGATATCTTACCAAGGATACTCCACACTACTCCCACAACACTATCGTCCCTGGTTGACCACCAAACAAACTAATAAATGTGCTCACAACACTCCATCACCAATCCATCTGCAAGCTTATAATCCACAACTTTTGGAGCAACGGAACGTAGTACGTCCTTACCTCTCAGACTGACTGGCCTGCAGTACAAGGTTACCTCCTCACTCCTTACTCTAGGCCTTAAATTCCAGTGACCTCGGGAAACCTGCAGAATCTGCAGAGGACTCCGGCCTCACAGGTGTAAATACTTTAAAAGTGACGAGACAATGCGGAAAGAACGTGACATGATGCGTCCGTCAACATTTTAGAACTCGGGAGCCAATTACAGCACCCAACAGCTCAAGGGTGTGTCTGATGACAACAGTCCAGCACTCGTAGTCCTGGTGTCCAAGAACGCAAGGTACTGCCTCAAACAGTTCAATTTCCTGTCTCTGTTCCTTCTGAAAGGTTAACCATTACAATTAACACACCCTGAAGCAATCACAGTAATTAAGACAGCAATTAAACTCATTACCATACTTTATCAAATCAACAAAATCACACAGTGATATCTTCCAAAAGGTCTCAAATACACAGTTGAAAATGAACCCTTATCAAGCAGGTGAAAAGACATATAGGAAAAGAGCCCTCATTAGGGACTACTGGCTAGTTGCCTGAACAGTTGTGTTTCATTAGTTACGCAAGAGATCTAACAAAATGTCTACATGTACCATTTATATATGGCCAAAAATAAAATGGAGGGAAAAAAATATCTATTTCCATCAGGGATTTTACCAAAACATTCTGTGTATCAGAAATTGCTGAGTACGTTGTTAAGAGTACAAGAACATGCAAGAACATGCCGGAGAGCTGTGAAAGGATTTCATGAATCATGAAGACTGAACTGATATAGCCACAGCCATCTCATAGAACCATAAAGAGAACCGTTCACCTGTAGGACCTCAGAAGCTTTACCACTAGATGCAAACTATTTGTAAACCACAAAACATTAAGTGTGAAAGCTGTATCAGAAAGAACGATAGAGAAAGGTTGGGGGGAGTGGGGGAGAAGCCCAACAATCCCTCCTGATTCCCTGTGAAATATGATGGCGTGGCATGTCTTCACCGGAATGTTCTGGAACAAAGTGTGAAGGACAGATGATGAGACTGCTGGCTGAGCTGAACAGCAGGGTCTCTTCAGAGTCTGGACCAAACTAAAGCCTCATAACTCAGCAGACGGCACCTCACCATGCAGCAGGACGGGGACCCCAAAACACAAAGCAAAAAGCAAAGCATTTCTCAGACCCAGAAGAAAACCAAGAACTTCTTCACCAACTCAAAGTCAAGTACAGAACTCCCATTAGCAGCTGACCAAAATACAAACCATTTGGAAACGGAACGCATTTTATAATATTCATTATAGGAGAATTAGTGCATTTGGATAATGACTGGGACTACTAAAGTGTCTCACTGAGGAGCTGCACACAATAACAGGGCACCTAAGGGGCCAGGATCCAGAAAAAGAAGAGGGAAAAAAAAAAAAAACTGTTCCGTTCTGTACATCGTTCTGAAAGATTCTGGCCCACCTGCTATTTTGACAGTGCCTCTGGATGTCTGCAAAGCCAGGTGCTCGGGAGGAGAGAGGGAAAAGGTGGGGGAAGGAGTGAGCCTTTCTCCAGAAAGCGTAAGTAAAATCCATCAAGGGAAGCTGGGGCCAGCACCAACACCTCCTTGTTACAGCGCTCTGGGTCGGCACAGCAAATTCTTTTCAGGGGTGTGCTGCTCTGTTCTCATTTACCGTCCTGCTTTTTATTTCTTCTTAGCCGTCTTGTTTTGTGCTGTGCATCGTTTTACGTCTGGAACAGCTATTCACTGTGATCAGGGACGTAAACGGATGTTAGAGAGGCGGCAGTGGTTAACGTGTTGGGCTCTAACTCTGTCCCGCACTGTGAATCACCCAACACTGAAACCTCGAGTGTTTGGTGTGAGGAGAATAAAAATAAACTGTTGTGGGGGTGTGGACCCCAGCACCTGTATAATCCTAAAACATCACAAATTTAATGACTTTCACAGGCATGAACACACACTCCCTCCCCTAATACATGCGTTCGCACACGCGCACACACACACACACACACTTTTTCCATCTCTCTCCCATTCTGGTATCTTGTGTAGGGGGGAAAGGGTTACAGTGGCTCTAAGAAGGGGCTTTTAGAGAGAGGGACCTGTAATCTTATTCCTACTATTACTGAGAGCTGGGTGCGGCTTGGTCACGCTTACAGCACTCTGCACTTCCACACGGTTACACAGGGATCGATACTGTCTAACCCCAGTCGTGCAGCCTAGCCAATCACAGCTGGGTGGGGGGAGAGAGGGAGTACAGAGAAGAAAGATAGACAAGAAAAAGAGGGGAGAGAAAGAGAGAGAGAGACCGAGTGAAAAAGGAGTGAAAGAGAGGAGAGACTAAAAAGAGAGAAAGAAGAAAGGAGAGGAAAAAAGAGCAACAGGAGACAGAGAAAGAAAGAGAAATGTGGAGTACAGAGGAGAGAAAGGGATGAGGGAGAGAGAGAAAAAGAGAGAGAGAGAGAGAGAGAATGAGTGACAGATACAGCAAAATAAGAAGACTGACAGGCGAGGTGAAGGCGGGGGCAGGCAGTACGTGAGTGAAACACGTGAAGGCTAAAAGCAGGATGAAGTCATAACTCTCAGCACCGCTTTCCTCCATCCATCCATCCATCCATCCATCACCGCCGTTACAGTGATGGATGTGGCGGAATGATCCGATTGCACGCCTGTCCTCGGGCTTCTTCCCCTGAAACAAGCACCCGCTATGGGCAGCGGAACTCCCACAAGCTGGCTCCGCCTTGCTTCCCAGGGCCCGAGGAGAGACACCGCCTCCTCCAGACCCGCGGCAGGAGCTGTACCAGCACAAAGGAACCCACCCCTTCCTGGACATCAAACGAGAACTGCCTTCACCAGTGGGAGGGGTCGAGGGCCTGGGGGGGAAGCGATTCGTCAGGCACCGATGCAGCGTAACTCGCTAGTTAGAGTACATCATCCGCTCACAGTAATTCGCGCGTTCGGCGTCTCTACTAGAGCAAGTGTGTGTCACTGACGATAATGAAACGATTTTGTTGAAAAACAAAAATCGTGGCGACTCGCAAACCAGGCACAGTGTAGCTCTTGTGCTGCTCAAAAGGAGATGTGAAGTCGCACTCTGTTCAGGCGCTGTGTAAAAACTGTGTGAGCTGTCAGATGAGGTGGTGTTTTGCCAGCACAATCAGGTGGTGATAAACCTAATGCCCTTTAGGCGGGACTTCTCATATTTTTCAAAAACCTAGTAAGTGTCTGTAGCGACACGCCTATCGCCAGGCCCCACCCCAACCCTGAATGACCCGGCCCGGCTTTTGCCTCATTAGAGTAAAGCGGCCAGAGGGGAGATGGAGGGGTTTACTGCTCCTTAAGCCCTCTAACAGGCTCCAGATCAGCACGTTCATCATTACTGGACCAGAGCCAGTCATTTTTCAAGGCTTCTAACAACCCCCCCACTCCATACCCCGGCAGGGGAGCTGCGGGCTTGGTGAGAAGGGGCCGTGTGGGCCCAGTGGGCTTAGACGGGATATCTGCTGCAGACAGGACTACGAGGCAGGCAGCTGTCACACTCGAAAAAACCCTGACAATAGAGCCCAGATGCAATCTAATCCCGCAGCCATCTCTGCTATTGATAACTCATTTTGCACAATCAAATCTGAGAGAGTGGTCGAGACGAGAGGAGGGAAAGAGAGGGGAGCAAGACTGATAAGAACGATCGAACGCGTTCTCCTTTTCACAATGCCGAGAAAGGAGAAAGACCTACCGACCCATGACAGGGAAGCTGGTTACTGCATGACACTTGTGGACAGCCTGTCGGTGACCTCACTTCCTGTTAATTTTCCATTACCTCTTCCAATAATTCTGAACAGAAATGCCATTTCTGTGCTAACAATCATTAGCACACATTAGCGTCAACATTTTTTTTTTCCCTCATCGTTTGGCTGTTGGGCTCAGCTGAAAAGCAGCGGTTCATTTGCAAACTGCGGCTTATAAACTAAACAACGCATCATTCTAATTACGTGTTTAAAATGATGTGCTGTACCACAGTCTGTTATGTTAATCTCAGATCTAGTTTATAATTGTGTTTTTGAAATGCAATAGTAGACAATGTTGTCAGACTGTAATAAACATTAAACTAAACTCTCCACAGACCTTTTGGAACATCAGGGGTAAAGAAATGCTGACGTGTCGCCAGTATACTGATGGATCTGTAACCCGTTTGAATTTAACATCTTTATTTAGCCTGAAAAATGAGAGAGAGCCGTCCTTTCAGTGCAGAGTTCACGGATACGGATTCGTATGCAATTCTTCTGTGTGGTTTGCAATTCAGCAAGAACACGTGAGAGAGAAGAATGAGCGACTGTGATGGGAGAAATGAATCTCTCTGCAGGGGAAATGCCTCTCACTGATCTGACCATCCTGTGCAGGCTCCAGAGGATTTCACACATACGAAACTGAAAACACACTCGCTGCTTAAATTACGCAAGGCATGACAACACGGAATACTAAATATCACAAGATTAAACCCCCCCCATGGTGCAGAGCATAATCCATGCACATCTTTAGAGACTGAATTAGTACAATTCACCCTGGAAAGCCAAATAATCCTTTCTAAATTCCAAATGCAGCCTAATTTAAAACTGCTCAAAGATATATTATATATGCATAGACAAAAATCATCCACCGCTGTGAAAGATGTTTTCTTTATGAATTTTTTATTATTATTATTATTATTATTATTATTATTATTAAGGCCATGCTTAGTAGGTTGAACACTTGTTAAATCTGTACAACACTTCGCCCCCGAGTGGCTAAAGAGATTAGGAGTAGAACAAATCACTTCAGAGGGAAGCGTTTGCCTCTCCAGAGTCCTCACACTAACCAGGGTGTTTGACCTAGGGAGGAAACCGAAGCAGCTGTCTGAGCCTTAATTAATGAAGCTCTCAGCTACACCAATGATCTTCCCTTGTACACAAAGCAGGGCGAGAGAAAGAGGGTGAGAAGAGAGCAGCAGACCAAAAAATGCATTAAACACGTGCATGTGCTCTCACACGCGCACACACATGCTCTGTAGAAAACGGGAAAACAATGTATACGGAATGACGAGTTGCTTTGTCCCCTACAAGCCGAATAACACATTAAGAGCCCCTAGCATCCACCAAAATACTTAAATGATGCATCTCCCACTACACACACACACACCTTTCTGAATAAGGCCACAGTATGGACCCATTTCCATAACGCTTTCCATAATGTTCTCAAATAGACCAATTACTCCTGCACAATATGAGGCGCGCTTTCAGAAATATGATGAAGGCTATCTCTCTCCTTTCTCCCTCACACACTCGCGCTCTCTGCCTCTTGGAGACAAGCAGCCCATTTTCCATCATATGAGAGGTGGCATTGTCGCCTGTCCTTGGGGAGAAAGCGACAGCTCATTACATAGAGGGCAAAAAAAAAGAGAAAGAAATAAAACAGACAAATCACATCGCTCAAGATCGCTCCTAATACTGCAGCACACGTTACTGCAGCCCCCAAACAACATGCTTCCAGAAAATTCTGCTGAAAAACACCTTTCAAATTCAAATAAAACAAAATCAGTTTTTTTTTTTTACGGCCACGTTCCCACACCCCCACTGGCCACAAACCACAGAGAGCTTCTCTCCCATTTGCGTGTTAAAGTCTCAGTTGAAAACCTGAAAGGTTTGACCTGAGCAAGAGATTTGCAAAGCACAGAAAAAAATGCAGAAATAGTGCCTTTATTTTTGGTGGTGCATAGATTTGGATACCTGGCTTGAGCAAAGACAAAGCAGAATTAATGGTGGTGGGCAGATCAAATCTCAGAGAAAGAAGGACACACTGATCATACCAGTATAACACACTTTAATCATACCAGCTTGCTCTGATCATACCAGTAGGACATGCTCTGAAGCTTCCCACTCAACTTTAAATGGTTTAGTTCATACACACAAACACACACACAAATATATATATATATATATATACACACACACACACACACACACACACACACACACACACACACATTATATATCAATCTCCTCCAACACTGTGCAGGAACATGAAACAACATATTACTGAGCCTGTTCCTAATAAATCAGATAACTCAGGGGTAGGTCCAGTCATGACAGCAGGCACATCGCAGCACGGAGCGGGAAAAATGGATGTGGCAACTCTATCCAATCAAGGTCAGTGGTGTGGCTCGGCTTGGAGAACTCGAGGCACTTCACGCTTTGAAACGCCATTCTGAAATAAGTACATCACCTGAGAACTGCCTGCCTGCGACTATGAAACCTTTGGACACCTAAACCTGACTTCCAACACGTCTGTGTTATGTTTCCACCATTATAATCCTACGACATTAAAGTTAGGAAAAATACCGGCATGAGAACCGATCAAAATATCATGATATAATTTTTTACACCACATCGCCCACCTGTAGTTGACGTGCAACAGTACAAACATTTAAAGGAAGATGGGCATGTTTAACAGGGCTTAGGATCGGGGAAGTGGGGGGGGGGTAGGAGCTCATTGCTCTCTGGAGCTAATGAGTGACTCCTTGCTGTTCCTGTGCAACGCGTTAAGCACCATTTCGGATCGATCGCAGTGTGCTACCGCTGTTACGTACAGCTCTATAAGACTCCTCTCTCCTGCTCCTGTCATTAGGGCAATGAGAACATGGTGCAGGAGGACTGTTCCCTGCTGACTTAGGCTGTGTGTGTGTGTGTGTGTACACCACAGACAGCAGTGAGGCAGCGAGGGCACAAAAGGGGGGGGGGGGGGGATAGAGGAAGAGAGAAAAACAAACTGAAAAGTAAGCAAACTCTGTACTTTCTGTGACTAAAAAAATGGTTTGTTTTATTTCCGTGCAGCTGTTTCATATTTATATGCAATAACAGCAATAGAGTTCACAGGCAGAAAGTTTTTTGGTTCTCTCTTGCCAAGTCAAAATGTCTAGATATCGAAAACGTCCTATTAGATGCCAACTACTAGATGCAGAATGAAACCAAAAAGACAACTTTCCGGCCTTGGCTGGACAGCAAAGTATGTGTATTGGATTTCTGGCTTTCAAAGCCCTTTTTAGCTCTAAATATATAACTGTCAACGGTATGTGAACTGGAAGTTGCATGTTCACTCTTGCTGCTAAATCAACTGTGTGTGTGTGTGTGTGTGTGTGTGTGTGTGTGTGTACACGCTTCTAATCCCTGGCAGCAAACAAGCGCATCTCTCTGTAAAATTTTCCAATAGCCGTACTCATAAAATATTCAGCCATACATTCTGAACGGAGCCGGTTTATGGCAGAGGAGGAGAATACTGAGGCAGCATCGTCGGTCAGGCTGCAGCAGCCTGCGAATGCAAATGCCCGTCGTTGCCTCAGAGCAACGGTAACCACGGCGGCGCTAATGCTCCTCGCCACGGCGACCTTTGCCACCGCCCGCTCGAGGGATCCCCTCAACATCACGACACAAACAAACGCCCGGCGAGCTGAAGGTTCTGGCCGGCGCAGAACGACTGTTCGTGACCGATGTCATTAGCTGCGGCTCGTCGGCTGGGCCTGTCGGGCGCTTTTCCCCAAGACACCTGGGAAGGCGGCCACCATCTTTGGCAGCAGGCTTGGGTTTTGTGCAGAGTCAGAACAAATGTGCACCGGATGAATGTGCATGACTCATCAAAACAGAAGCTATTTTCAAACCAGCACACCTGCACATGAGATCCTAGGCAGCGCAGCCAGCACACACATCACTTTTAATAAATCCACGTTATACATCAAGCCTACAGTCTTACCATCGCAGCCAATTAAAATAAACGAATTGTGCAGAACGTAAGGTCTAAATGCACTTAAACAGTATTCATACTTCGTGTTTGATAATACAATAAACATGTATTTCAAATTGTCTTTTGCATAATGTTCAAAATAACCTAAAAAAGCAAAGAAAAAAGATGTTATAAAGTACTTTACCAAGGCTTCTCTCCATCACCCACACACACACAAACAGAAGCACCCACTCTCTATCTCTCTCTCTCTCTCTCACTGTTCTTCTGACAGCTACTGTCAGGCTTTGACTCTCTGAGCCTCTGTAAAGAAGCCCTCAGAACTAATGAGAGGCCGCCAGCCTGTGGAGCTGAGTGCCGTGTGTGTGTGTGTGTGTGTGTGCCTGTCTCCGTTGCAGGCTCCCTGCTGTAAGCAGCACCGATATCCCACGGTGGCCTAATGAAAGCCTGCTCCGTCACCTGGATGCTCCGTCACCAGGGGTGGAGGAATGGAGAGCCCCAGCACTACTGCAAGCAGCTCTCTGAGGAGGAGCGGTAGGCGTCTGGAGGAGGGGCCCTTGGTCAGCCACAGAGGCAGAGGGGATGGGGTGGGTGTTAGAAAAAAAGCTTTGCAAAACGTGTCGGTGTGTTTGCAAGTGCAAAACTATTAACTGGCGCACTGACCTGTGTGTGTGTGTGTGTGCTCACTTCTTCTCTTCAAGCATGACTGAGACCATCAACGCCAACCCTATCTCCCACCTCCACCCAGCCCACTCCTCACAGACAGGACAGAGCGTGCGTGTGTGTGTGTGTGTGTGTGTATCTTTTCACATCTTTCCCTGTGCTTACAGGAGCCCCTCTATGCCAGACACGTCACTGCAGTTACCAGGTGGCCCAGAGGTGGCGCTGCTCCAGACTCCAGAGTTCTTCCACCCGAGCCGCCCTCGCAGTGCCTCTGTAGCTGGAAGCAGAGAGCTGGAGAGGAGCGGTGTGCTAACCAAGCGTGTGGAAGCGTGCAGGAGCTGTGGGCTGGACTGAACACCGCACCAGCAGTCTGTTTGTTCACATGACGGGCTACAGAGGGGCAGGGCATTAACTCACTCTGAGGCAGGAATGGTGAAATGCCTTGGTGTGACCTGACATGAGCAGGAGACTGGACAAACCCTCCTCCTCCTCCTCGAGATGTTGGTGTGCATTTGAGTCTTGCAATGAAACACCTTGTGAAAGGTGTTAAGGTGTGTGTGTGTGTGTGTGTGTGTGTGTGTGTATTCTCACCGTGTCCCATCTGCCTTCCAGCTGACCTTGTAGCCATTCTGCTCCAACAGCCGAATGTTCCGCCTGTCCATCGACACCGGCTGAGCACCGGGGAAGCCAGACCTGACAAACGCACATGCAGACAGGCGCGTGTTACAGGGAAACAACATCCTAACTGAAAAGAACCGAGCATTTTCTAATCTTCCCTGGAACGATTTAAAGACACAAGAAAGGTCTGCTGAGGTCTGTCTTCCACCTGCACAGCGTGTCTCACTGCTCCAAACTCAGAGCTAATCAACGTGACGCTGGAGACCAGCCCATGTGCCAAAAAGCTATTCTTACTCCACAAAAGGGGCTGTCGTTTAGTCCGGGATGATTACACTTCCAGACAGTTCAGAGGACAGTTATGTAGGCAGAAATGCAAAAAGGAAGTTATTTGTGACCATACACTCTGTCAGAAGACGTCACACTGATGCAAGCTTGACACTAAAGCCCGTCGAGCTGAGCTGAGATATAACAAGGAAGCTTCTCCCTGGTTGGAGAATGTGGTATACAGCAGTGGAAATGAGCTTTTGTTTAAAGCTCTTCCAGCCAAACACAACAGGTCACATGTCAGAGCAGCGCAATCGGTTTAGAGACAGGAAATGTCGTGCTTTTCTAAATACAATGCGAATTTGTTTTCTTGGGGTTTTATTTCAGCTTACTGTGTCACCAGGGTGTTAAGGAAAAGGGGGGGGTGACACAAACGTGTGGAGGTATGAAATCATCTAATGACGTGCTCTCCACCAGCTCTCGTTTCTGGGTTGTAGAAGTAGGAGTTTCATTTTTAAAAAGGTGAACCGCGTGCTGCAGTTCCCCTGTTATAGAGGCACGAAGTCTGAATAAGTCTGAATCATCTGGCAACAAGTGATGGAGACGGAAGTGCTGCTTCACTTCACCCAGGGCAGGTGGGGATGCCTCACACTGGTCCCATAGTTCTCATGCGGTTGGGGGGTGGTGGGAGATGATAACACATAAGACTTTTCTTCACTCTCACTCTCACACACACTTACTTTTCCCACTCGCAGAACTCCTGACACTTGCGCTGCACCTGTCCTAGTTTGGGCTGCGTGGTCAGCTGTGTCACCCCTTTCACCGACACGCCCTCCAAGAACACGGCTCCCTGATGGACAGAACGGCACGTTAAAACAAGAGACTTAACAAGAAGAGACAAAATACAGCAACAACAAACGCTTCAAAGCTGGAACGGGTCCAGATCCTCGAGCTCATCACTTCCTACACGCAGCAAACTTACTTAAACCTCCTTCCAAGAGCCACAGCAACAAAGAGGGAGGGAATATGACTGACATTAATAATCAGGCGGAGGGGGCGGGAGGTGGGAATCGAAAAAGACGCTCCTGAATAGAAAATGGGAAGTCCTCAAACTGCCGCATACTTTGTTATCCTGTGCCCGCGGCGGGCGGCTCTGGGCATGACGACTGCGCGGGCCGGTAATGTTGTTACAGCCTTAACAGGGGCTTTCCGCCCAGGCCTGGCTAACGAGGAGGGATGAAGCGGCCCTGAGCGACGAGTACTTCTCTAAACTAACAAGGTGTCAAACTCGCCGGCTGCTACGAAAAACATAAACATAAATAAAAACAAGGAAACTAACAAAAAATTATGCTTATTGGCTGTGTGCGTGTGTGTACGTGTCAAAACTACAAAGCTGGTTTTGACACGTACACAAATTTGACACTCACACATAAATTATTTGTAAGGTTTTAGTGTGGTACAGGACCAATTTTTCCAATGTAACTACCAAAGAAAAGGACAGGAAGAGACCTACAGGAAGGCGGGTCACTGCCTAAGTGAAACCTTCCTACAACTCGCACGTACAGCCTACATACAGCTCACACTCGCACACAGCTCACGCGCGAGTGCAAACACTTGCACATGGGTCAAGTCATCTAACACACATGCTTTAGGTACGACAAACCAAACCGGTTTGATTCAGTTCCACTGTACAGGATCCAGACGTCAACAAGGAAGGCAAGCAGGCTGCAAGTTGTGCTTGGTGCACAGCCACTGCATTTGTGTTCTCAACAATTAACAACAACAACAACTACTACTACTACTACTACTACTACTACAACAAAAGAGGGCCTCACTAATTTAAGTTTCTCTTTCTTCTTCTTGCCAGGATTGGACCCTGAAGAGCTTGGCCCGGACTCTTGGCCAATCACGTTGCCGTCGTCATCTCCATCGCCTTCACCGTCATCTTCGAAGCACCAGTCAGGGAGCTGGGGGGCAGCAGGCGTGTCGTCGACGTCGCCGTAGCGACGGAAGAGCTCCTTCAGGTAGTCTCCCTTGTAGATGCCAGGTGAGCGAGCCTGGGCGAACGCGGCCACCGCTGCCTCCACACTGAACGCCAGACAGAAACAACCGTGAGCTGTACTGGTGCACTGAAACAACCCCGTCTGCCCTGCGTCTGCTTTGACGTTAGTTACACGCTAATAACCCCGTCTGCCCTGCGTCTGCTTTGACGTTAGTT
>JAOYMR010000004.1:2542775-2558469 GCA_025802075.1 Tenebrosternarchus preto | reverse complement strand
ATTCATTCATTCATTTAATTGTTCATTTAGGCTCATGCTTCTGAAAATGTAGAATCCTGTTTCTGAAAGAAAAACTTGATTGTTTTGACATACTTTTCATCTATGTAGTACATCAGACATGCAAGAATAGTCAAGAATTGAAAGACTTTCACAGAAATAAACATACTTTAAAAAATCTATTTAATAGCCTTAATGTGCCAGTCTCCCTTGTTATCACAACCACAAATAGACAAAAACCTGTAAGTGCATCACAATTCAAACTTGTCTACATATTCACACTCGGCAAAGGTGAACACAAAACTATTCCCATGTTGAGCTGTAATGAAAGGCTGCAAAATTCTGACTGTGATTCATCATTTGTTATTCTATGACTGCATGGCTTGGAATTAAGTTCCTACATTAGCACTAAACAGACAGTGATTACAATAATGAGTAAACAAAAAGCTATTCCTATCACTATATAACAATCAGCTTAACAGCTTACAGCTTAAAACACAAACACTGTATTTAAAAAGGCCTTAAACGTACCTATGAGTTCAGTGGGATTTTTTTGCATGAAGTGTTCGCATAATCTGATGAACATCTCTGTGGTTTCTGCAGCAGGACATTCCCCATGACTGTATAGGAAGAAAACTACATTACCCTGCATCACAACAACAAAAAATACTCCCATTCAAAGGGTCATAAGTTTTCAGTCAACAACAACAAAAAAAAAACCATTGTAACTCATGATGCCAGAGGCATACCCTTTGCACTGAAGTTTCACATATTTGATGCCTTCTTTTTCAATCTCTGCTCTGTCATAGAAGCGAGTGGTGTTGGTTAGATCAACCAGCAAGCCCATCTTTACCTAAAGACAATGGAAAAGGAAAAATGGAAGATGGAAAAATACATATATATGTATGGCATAACGGTTTTGTAATGGTATCTCATTAATTAACAGTATACCTAATAGACATGCACGTGGCAAGGGCTAATCCAGAGATACGAACAAACTTTCAAAACACTGCGCTGAAGGGAAAGTTCAAGCATACCTTCAAACTTTTTAGGTAGTTGGACAGCATGCTCGGATGGAACCGATTCTCCTCTGGAACCGTGCTGTCATATCTGGGACCCAACATGGTTTTCATTGGTAAGAACTTGCCTACATAAATAATTAGTTAGAAGAGACAGAATGAAGTTTGTGTCGTAGTTTCAATTGGTTCTTACAAATTACGCCACGAGTAGCATAATTACGACACACAAACACAACAGTCATGGCAAAAATAGGGTCAGCAAACGAAGACGTGAGAGATAGCTGTACTCTAGTTAGAATAGCAACTATCCACAAGGGTCAAATGACGTTTTGACGTTGAACGGTTTGCTAATCTGGTGCGCACTAACCCAAAGCACTTCGGCAGACACGTCTTGTATTCAGTTGACTGGTTTTTCTTTTTTCGTGCCACGATTCTAATACAAAAACCTTAACTTGACTAGATGACATCTTTGCCGTTTGTTTTGACACATAGTGCAATATATCTACATTTAGCACAAGTAGTAAACTGTCTTGAAACACCTCAATGACATTTGCTTGCATTAACACCAGCAGTTTACCTAGCTAGCCAACCAGCAAAGCTAAACGTCCCTAATATATTTAAAGCTTGCTTGCTAGCTAGCTGGCTACCTAGTCGTTTTGCTAGCCAGCTAATACGCTATGTAGCACAACGTAATGGTCGCAGTTGTGGTTGTGGTTTTGCTTAATAGTAAACGTAAACAAACTTACTGTTGTTAAGGGAACCATTGCCTGAACTCTACAACGGTAAACTAGCTAGCTAGCTAGCTATAATATTGTGCTAGAAAGTCAGCCCTGCAAACCTATTAACGTTTGCTAGCAGGCTAGGCATTTAAACCAACGTTATGTTAGCTTACTGGGTAGCTAGCTAGCGAGCTAAGCTAAGCTAACGTCAACATTTGCTGAAGTAATTTATGAATGCTCACCAGCTACAGGTTGTCCTCTTCTAGGGCAGTTTAGCCATCGGGGTGGTGGTCCTGTGTGTGACATCGTCTTCGACAGATGTTGTAGTGCGGTGTCGCAAATCGATAACGTTAGCTATCTGCCTTTGAAACGCTAGCTAGCTAGCTAACTACGCTAACCGGACATCAGTCAGTCACCACAGGAGATCAGCCCTCTAACGCGGGCTTTTGGTCCCCTGGTGATCCGGTGCCTTGGCCTCCAAATGATAGCTAGTAACAGTATTAGCAACTAACCTCTTGCCAACAGCCTTATTTAATAAAAATGTCTTGTCCAGTTTGTCTTCTCATCAAGATGTGTTCAGCACTGCTAATATACATTAAAATTAACAAATTCCACGAATAACCCACTCGCAGACCTCCCATCTAACTACAAAGTAGTGATAGAAAGCTCGAAACAACGCTTCGAAACTGTGTCGAAACATCAGATGATTCAAAACATTCGTGTCTCGATACGGTGTTTCGAAGTCTCCATCAAAATGGAACGATCACGTGGGCTTTTGACGCTTTATTGTTATGGAAAGCATGGAAAGTAACCATGTATAAAAACAACAACAAAAATGGTTTGCAATGAAACTTTATTAGTTTGCGGTTTAATTTGATAGATAATGGATCATTCACGAGCAAAAGTGATAAATAATCATGATGACAAAGTCCGCTTTAAATGTTTTCCAGGGTAATCGGTGCACAATTTAAGACCAATAACAAACCTTGGCAGCTGGAGGGAATAAGTTCTAAGATGACATTATTTGACTTAAGAACGAGCCAGCAGAAGGTGCTCAATGTGAGAATAACAAGGCCCATGTAAAAATCTTTGAGGAATGCTTAAAAACAAATGTATCAACCGAATGGATAAGTATATTAAAAAGCTTCAGAAGTTAAAAAAGTCTTAATTGTTTAATAAAAACACAATTAATTTGCCGGTTTTTGGGGTGATATTCCTTTTAGATTTGCATATTTAAAGATGTCATCCAATAAATAACTAAAAGATTTAAGACAAAGAGTAACTGCATATAATTTCAAATTCAAACTCCGTGGATCAGAAATGTCATTAACCTATTAGCCTGCGAGGACAACTGCTATATTACTGTTTCAGGTAAACACTGGAAAACCTTTGTTTATGTGTAAAAAAAACAAAAAAAAAAACACTGTTACTCATTAACATTAATTGCCACTTTGTGTGTTAAATCCAAGGTAATTTAATGTATATTTTATTGCACCATATTGTTTTTAGGACAGGTGGCAATGGATGCGACCAGTCACAGCAAGATGGTTCTGGAGGTCGTGCGACAGGAGTTTCCCCCAGCAACACAGCACTGCTTGTTGCTTGGCAGATTTGCTGCAGCTCATCCAACCAGGCATCCAGAGCAGGAGAGAGTACACATGCAACCAGCCATCCTCCTCGCAGATCGCCTGCTACAGGAACAGAATGCAAATGTATCATTTTAAAAAGGTCAAATATTGATGTGCTGTTTAACCGTCTGGGGTGGTGAGTGAGAGGGACATTTAAGGTTGTGTATTGTGGCATTGTCTTTTGTCTCAGACTGCCATTAAGTTTGATTCTAGTTTTAACAAGAGAAAAATGTTTAACAGTTAAAGACTAAATAATGAGTCCTGACAAGTTTTAATTAATACCCTGCATTTAGAACTCCAACAACTTCCCACATGCAACCCAATAAATATGATGTTACAAAGAGACTGAAGCCTTTTTAAAAGATACATATTGCCTGTTATTACCATCGTTTTTTTTTTCTTTAGATAAACCCCTCGTTGAATTTTGGTTCCTTTCAACATTTCTTCCTCATGCGCTTAGGGAGTTTTTTTCTTGCCACTGTTGCCTTTGGCTTGATCAGTTGGGGATTGGACTTTGACATCCATAAAGCTGCTTTGTGCCAACAGCTGTTGTAAAAAATGTTACATAAATAAATTTGACTTTGACTTATAAAATAAGAACTTGAGAAGAAAACCCTGCCACCTGTTCCTCCTATGAAACAATTGTCTTTTACTTACTCTGACTATGGTAATCCTATGTAAAACATCTGAATCAGAATTAAAGTGTATCACTGAAGACATGCTAACCACTAGTAAGATGAGTTAAAATAGGGTTTGAGGAACTTCGGCGAGGAATGACAAAGCGCAACCACTGTTAGTAAAATGTTAGAAAAGTCTGTTAGAAAACTGTTTTTTTTGTACTGTCGTTTATAAAACAAAAGTCTAAATAAAGACCGTGTCACAAGTCTGCTTTTTCAGCTTTATTTGACCTTTTTATTTTCTTTTATTCTGTACAGTGTCCTTGAGTGTTATGAAAGGCGCTTTAAAATAAAATTTATTATTATTATTATTAAGTCCTTCTGTGGACTAAACATCGATTACGTAATGCACCGGATGCAACGATCAATTTTGGAAATTACACGCTTGCATCCTTTGTGACGTAGTTTCGATTATGGGCGGTGCGCCACGCTTTGTTGAAGTTGACTGGCTTGATTTTTCCGAATGGTGAGCGAGTACTGGTAACACGAAAGCGTTCAGTCCATTAAGTCCTCTTCGGCTAGCTAGCTGACTGAAGTATTTTCTTGGACGGCTATTGAGGAAAAAAGTACAGTAGTACTTTTGCATATCAAAAGTGCAAGAAACGAAGTGTGCCAAGCTAGCTAACTTAAGTTGTGGACTACCACCATTTTGCGGTTTAAATTAAACTTGTGTTCGATATTGATAGCTATTAAGCTACATAAGATCGTTTTTGGTTTAAAATTTTCTGTTTTGAACGCTGTTTTAGAAACAAAGGAGTTTGTTATTTTCTCTTTTGTTTTCCTTTGTTCACCGGTGGGCGTGTTTGTCTGTGGTTCTACAACCAGGAAGTTGCGAGCATCTGCGCCATTTCAGAAATACAGATCCAGCTACGCCATCTCAACTGAAACTTTTGCGTTATTCTTGCGTCCGATTGGTGTCCATAACAGCGGAATCGGGAGCTATTGGCGAAGATTTCGACGGGATTATTCTTGTATTCAAGAAAAATTGCAGCAGTTCGGTATCGTCTGCAAAAAACGTTGTTTTCGTCGTCAGGAATACCTATTAGCTAGCTGGCTAACTAGTGTAGCAAAGAACTTGCTAGCTAGCTGCCCCTTTTAATTAGGATAAGTTGTTCATCAGCATAGCTAACCATCGAGTTGGCTAGTAATTTGGACGTCGATATCTAATTCTGACCTTCAATGTATCCACCCTTACCACACTACGGTGGCTTTGGTATCATGTTGGGCGACACACTTCATATCGAATCAAGTCTCGACAACGTCGAGAACAACAAACCATTAGTTCTGACTTCAACCCGCGTCGGAACCAACCTTAACAAATCAAGACAAGCTCTGTTCAAGAAAGGAGGTCGCAGAGTTCGCACGACGACAGGTCTACAAGGCAAACATCAACCCCAACCCCACCAGAAACAGTCGGTGCTACTGAGAAACAACCCCGTGCGTTTGGCGGACATCAACAATAACAACACCTTTAAAGCCACGTCAAAATCCCCCGCAACGACGAATGCAGAGCTTCCATCCAACCGAACTGCAGGGAGTGTGGCAACACATTTAAAAACAGGGTCGAAAAAGGAGGTAAATAAAACTGTCGAATTTACTTGTTTATACTTGCATTTATTTTTTATTTATTATAAGTGTTAAGATTATTCTGCATATGAAATTGGGTTTATTGGATGAAGGTCAACAAACTAGTTCAAGTTATTATGCAACTATGAACAGGACATGTAATCTGTCACGTAACCGCCAGATATACTTTTATGGTTGTCCTAGATGTCGTGTAACTTTAGTTTTCATGTGGCGTTTATCATGTTTCGTTGTGAGCAGTGCAATTATTTGATTCGCAGCCAAAGGAGGCATTTTAGCAGGCTACCCAAGCCTTAGTTGTTGTGTAACTGTAGAGGCTTGTAGCCTATATTGGACCACTTGATACCGCGTTCTGTAGAAGCGGAACAGCCGTGGAAAAATCGACGTCACCAGCCTCTTTAGTCAGGGTCACGTTCACAACGTTGTTGCGTTGAACGACGCTTAGATACATGTACGTTTCCGTGCTCGACTAACAGACGCGGGTTTTTAAGATTTTTAAGATCAAGATTTTAATCGCTTCATTAATAATATGCTAATTTATGTTGAAGCTGACGGTGCAACTTATTGTGATGTGTGAATGCCATCCCAATTTCCCACCCCTATTTGGTGTACATAAAAAAATAAAAAACCTGTCACTTAGAGTATCAGTTTAGAACCACTTTGTCTTTCTTATTTGCTTTGTGAGTCATGTTCTGGTTGATTCCTTTGTCCCCAGCTGTTGAAATCCAAAGCAGGAAGGGTGGAAAGAGGAAGCCAGACAAACGGGCAGACCGTCCACAGCCTGAACAAACACGAGCAGCGTGCTCCTAACCTTAACAACCAGAAGAGCAGGTCCACCAGCGTGCCCACTGTCGATCCATCGCCAAGGAGCTGCGAGGGAGACGGCACTGGCGAGAAAGTCCACGGTAGCCCCCCTCCGCTCCTCCAGTCCGTCCGCAGGGAAGGGAAGAGGCCCTTGAGTTCGGCGGACGCTGGCAACAAAGCCGGCTCGTGCCCGGCCGAGCCCTCGCCCGAGGAGGTCCTCCGAGACGGGGAGAAGACGTACGCCGGGGCCAAGTTCAGCGAGCCACCCTCTCCAAGCGTGCTACCTAAACCGCCCAGCCATTGGGTGGGTGAGAGCGGCCCCAGACCTTCTGACAGCAGTAGGGAGCAGATGTCCGTACACCTGAAGACCCTACTGAAGGTCCAGGCCAAACCATGACCTCCGACTCCCAACCCCTCGTCATCATCTGAACTCTCAGCTGATGACTGCACACCTCAACAACAATGAATTGACATCGGACAATCAGGCAAAGGACTTGAAACACAGTTTGTTGCAACAGGAAGTGTTGAGTTTTTAACCGTAATTTAAAAAATGTCTTGCTTTTGTGTTGATAAAGCGGCCTTGTGTTAAAGGGTATTTTTTTGGTTTTTTGGGTTTTTTTTTTTAAACAAACTTGTGTAAATACTGTAAGACATGTAATATATGTGTATATTTTTGATGTTATTTTAACAGAAGAGTAAATCTAGTTTTGTTACTGAGGCTTATTAGTGATTTGATGAAACGCTTGTCATGGTACATCATGATATGGTGGTATGCTCTTTGAAGTGTACTGATAAGCTACAGGAGCCATATAGGTCACCCAGCATCTAAGAGGTCCGCTTACAATTTTGCACAAGACTGAAAAACCAACATGGGTCCCTTGGAGGTATGAGAACAAGAGCCCCTGTCAACCCTGTGGGTTCCGTGAACCCACCCACAAGTCTTGCGGCTGCTATACCCGAGTGCCCTGCACAGAGAATCCCAGTTCCATGGACAGGACCGCCTTGAACGGGACCACCCTGGAGATTTGACGTTGAGTGGACATGTGCAAGTTTAAATGAACTGACTCTGGTCTCGTATGAGGAGCACTGCCTACGACCGCCGCTAACAGCAGTCCTGAAAAAAAAAAATCATGGTTCCATATCCCTGTGTGCAAGCACTGATCCTTCTGGCCTGGGACAAGGGCACTTTTTTATTGTTATTTTTATGCCGCCTTCTGTAGCCTGTGCAGCCTTTACCCTGGTTTATTCAACTGAGAATGTTGTCATATTCAGCATGACGTTTACTGCAAGAGTGAAGGGTTCGACATTGCAGTGTGTTTACCTGTCTGTAGAGAAAGAGACATGGGTTCGAAATTGCAGTGTGTTTACTTGTTTGTAGAGAGGGAGAGCAAAGGGTTCGACATTGCAGTGTTTACCTGTCTGTAGAGAAAGCCAGGCAGCTACCAGCATCCTCTATTCCTCTCTCTCTTAATTTGTCACACAGCAGCTTAAGACATTTTTGCATTACCCAAACCCCAACACATTTTGTTGCAACAACAGTTGTTTTCAAACTTTTGACTGCAGTCTGTTTTAACCTAAAAAAATGGCATTCCCATTTATCCAATTGGTTATGGAAACGTTCCAAACGTTTTTTTATTTAAAAGCAAGTAAATAAAGAATTTGGCCACCCCCTAATGTTGGAATGTTTTGTTCTTCATACCCATCTAATGCCTGCTGATTTTGCTCTGGTAAGATAAGAAGATAAACGACTGCTTTTGACGAGGAAGCACCATTTTATTATATTAGACACTTTTACATTTATCTTTATCTTGCAGCATTGAACTTCGCTCCGTTCGCATTAGTTACCAAAGTCCTTGGTGCTTTTGCTCTTCCGCAGAATGCTGTCGTGGAGAGGAGTCTGGTGGATATGAGCTTACACAACACACAAGCGCTGCCAGTGCCCTGGCACGCTGTTGCGTAATATTTCGCCCTGCTCCGGTTTACGCCGTCTTGGCCAGCATATCGCCGCGACCATCTGGAGGTCTAAAAGGGTTCTCTTTATCTATGGCGGTGCTGTCTCAGTGCATGAAGGTCTTGGTAATTAATTTAATCAGGTACAGGGAAGCAGAGGCTGTATTTTTGTCTCTCCTGACCTACTGTATTTTAACGTGAGCAAACGGGCCTCCCCTGCTGCGCAGTGCTTTAAATCCGGTCCTACTTCTGTTAAAAATACATCATTTCAACTTCTATTTATATCTTTTCCCCCTTTGTTGCATGGCAGTAACAAGGAGCGATGTGATTGTGTTCTCGAGCTGCTTTAAATTTATTTTCGATGACAGAAACGTGGCATGCAGTCTATCGGACTTCCCCGGCCACAGTGCCCTGCTTGTAGCAACAGCTCACATTACTGATGGCAGTGAGCCCCTTGGGACATGTGCTAAAGTCAAGCTTGTTAGAGCTTGCCTGTGCGTTTTAATAGATTTATTGCTCTGTAAAAGCGAGCAACCTGGAGAACTGTAGACTGAACTTTTGTCCTCATGTGGCTTATTTGAACTTGTTCGTTTTAAGCGTAGCAGCACTTTTTCGCTAAAAATGTCTGGGATAGTCCAAGAACTGAAGAAGCAAGTTTGCATATCCATTGACCAAACGAAAGACAAACTCCATCGGTTAGGATCAGATATATGGCATTGTCCAGAGCTAGCGTACGAAGAAAAGCAGGCTCACGACACACTGGTGCGTTTTTTTAGAGAAGAGTCTGGATGGACCGTCGAGCCACGATTTAAACTGGAAACGGCCTTTCGCGCGTCATGGGAGACACGTAGCAAAAATGGCGACACCGCGGTAAACGTCGGGTTCTTGTGCGAGTACGACGCTCTTCCCGGAATAGGACACGCATGTGGCCACAACCTGATAGCGGAGGTTGGCGTTGCTGCGGCATTCGGCCTCAGGGCCGCCGTGGAAAGCCTTCCGGAATGCCCCGTGCACGTCAAGGTACGCTTTTGTGGAACAAAGCTTAATACTGTTAATGCACACATATACCGCACCGTATTAATATTAATAAATTTCTTTATAGCACTGCTATACATATTTAACTGGGTGTCGTGTGTGATTATATTCCGAGTGTACAGTGATGGTTGAACCTTCAGGTAACTGTTCTTGGGACCCCAGCCGAAGAGGATGGAGGCGGAAAGATTGACATGTTGCGGGAAGGAGCATTCGAGGGCCTGGATGTCGTTTTAATGGCGCACCCCTCTCAGGAGGACGCCACTTATCTCCCATCCGTGGCCGAACATGAGTACGGTGGACTACACGCTCCCATTGCCACCCCCAGTTTAAACTATTAGTTTTTATTTCATATAGGCTTATGTGTAGAAATGTTATTATTACAGCAACTGAGTTATTTTAGCGTCGTGGGTTAGTTTTAATATTGTGGGCTAGTTTAAAATCTTTTAAAACTAATATTCCCTTTGCCTCACAAGCATCGTAAACTAACGCCTTGTTTGTTTTTCTGAGATAAGTTGTGACCCATTACTGCGAGGGAATTTCCACTTTCGGCCCGCATGCCAATTTTAT
Organism: Tenebrosternarchus preto; assembly: GCA_025802075.1. NCBI lineage: Eukaryota > Metazoa > Chordata > Actinopteri > Gymnotiformes > Apteronotidae > Tenebrosternarchus > Tenebrosternarchus preto. The sequence goes on along the minus strand of JAOYMR010000004.1, from coordinate 2,548,489 downwards.
CTCAGTGCTGCAATGTGTGGCCTGCGACCAGAATAGATTACAGGGCAAGGAGCCATACGCAGGCATTAGCACGGCAGAGGTGCCGCTGGAAAGGCTCCTCTTACTGGCACGCGGTAGTTACAGTTAGAACAGATGAAGGGGGTCTGGTGCCAAAGTCAGTATTTTCGGAGAGCAGTGCTATGAGAGGCATAAAAAACCAGCTACATTTAAATACTTCGCGTTCAGGAGTAGGCGCGTTTGTCCAGAACTAGTGCATCTCGACTTTTCCAACGTCGTAACTGATGTCGCGTACCACTCTGCAGCGTCGTGGTGAAATATCACGGACGTGCATCTCACGCGGCCGCGTATCCTTGGGAGGGCGTGAACGCGCTCGACGCAGCAGTGATGGCTTACAGCAACCTCTCGGTGCTCCGCCAGCAGCTCCGGCCGGACTGGAGGATGCACGGTGAGCAACGGCAGTGGGGGATAAACATGCTAATCAAACTGATAATGATGTTAATAACGATCTCCATACGTAGAAACTATAGCGCTGCAAGCAACCTTCATAGGACATACTTTATGGATTATGAAATCAGACATAAAAAGTTTTAAAAACTACCGCATAAAGTTTGCGATTCAGAACGTATTCATTCTGGAACTCCGTGATGTAATCACTTAGGCCGACATATTTCAGATTTTTCTAGTTAATCACTTAAGATGACCATTTAGATGAATGAAGCCTGTATCAAAATGACCAGGCTGTTATAACAGTTATAATTTTGTCTGTCAGTGATTCGTTTAGACCTCAAGTATCGAAAGTGAAATAGAACAGCAATACACACACCTTCATAAACTGACCACGTTGAGAGATGAACAGATGGCTTAAATAAAAGATTTCACAATTCAGGTTTTTTTTTCCTGCTAGCCGGAGAGGGGGGCGTGAGTGCGCGCATGCGCGTGTGTGTGTTAACCTGGTTGAACTAGTTCCTCGTCTGAGGAAGGCATGAACCCTTAGCCATGTCCCTTACCAGAACACATCGTCATTAGCCATGTCATTTCGTCTTCTGTAGACGTTATCTGATATGTGAAAACAGAGATCACATTCACACTTAAAGCTATTCGAGATTGTGTAAAATATACATAAGTGATTTCATTTTTTGTTGGAAAAGCAAACAGCTTGATTGAGACAGAGAGGCTACGCTATTTATTAGCATTTTCGCGTTGATAAAAATGTTAGCCTAAATGCTTTTTAGACAGCTCGATCAGACGTTGCGGACATACATTTCTATACGTTCGTGTCTTCTTTAGGTGTCATAAAGCACGGGGGTGTGAAACCCAACATCATACCTGACTTCACCGAGCTGGAGTATTATTTACGCACCCCCACCCACCGAGACTTGGCTACTATCAGAGGAAAAGCCGAAGCCTGCTTCCGAGCTGCTGCCATGGCAACAGGCTGTGAGGTCGGTTCACCGATCCATAATAAAGAACTAGTTCTAATTTATAGATCAGTGGGTCTGTTAGTGCAGTGTACTCAATGCCATCTTATTTGACCACGTGAACAAAATACTATTCCATATCCAGTAACGTAAACGGTGCAAGCGTTCACACGTTTGGCAAAGATCTCGTGTTTTATAACACCGGTGTGTGGGTACCCTAACGTGGTTAGTTTCGTCATCATTGTTTATTGTTGTTCAACAAGTGTTCAGAGAGCATGACGAATGCATGAAAACCAAAGACCACCTGTCACCGTGATCCCTTAATGGTAGCTACTAAATAATTATGCAGAACTGCTACTGTAACATCAACTAACAAAGACAAACAGTCAGATTTGGACACAGCATTTCCATTATTAAGGAGGAACTTACTAGCAACTAGCCTGCACCTTAATGTAGTTTGGAACATGTTTCTTAAAGGTGGAGATCCAGTTTGCAAAGAATGAGTTTCATGAAATACTGAGGAACCGGATACTAGAAGACCTATATGAAGAGAATGGAAAGGTTCTTGGTATGAAGTTCGTCACAGAAGACTCGTCCGGTAAGAAAATAAGGCAACTTACTCAAAAAGAAAAACTGTAATTTTGTCAAGTAAGTCAAGTAAATGGTAACCTGATTCTCTTTTGACTGAGATATTTCTCCAAGACAAAACGACGTTTAATTTCTCTGTAATGTTAGGCTCTACAGATTTTGGCAACGTTACCTTTGCTGTCCCAGGGATTCACCCTCATTTCTATATCGGAACTGATGCACTGAATCATACTGAAGAATATACAATTGCTTCGGGTGAGTCTGAAAAGTCTAGGAAACAGCGCCCCCTGCCAGCATAATATTGTTAATACATGACACAAAAATGTGTTCTAGCGCTATTGGCAGGAGAGTACGGATAATTAAAATGTCAGAAGACAATTAATACAAGTTTAAACGATGTAGTTAAGATCTGAAAAATGTTCTAATTTAGATTATAATGTGGCCTTGGTCCAGAGTCATTATATATAAATAATAATTTTTTTTAAAACCCTTTACCGTACAACAATCTATGGTCAAGATCAGAACTTGAAGTTGATATTGTGGCTCACAGGTTACGACAGTAACGCATTAACTGAAGCCTTGCACTCTTAGGCACTTTGTTTCTTAAATAAAATCCTTTCACTCTCATATATTGTTCCTGGTGTATAAAGCTGTCTGTGCTGTGGTGCTCTCAGGGGCAGTGGAAGCTCAGTTTTTCACCCTGCGCGCTGCTAAAGCCCTGGCCATGACCGCTGTGGATGTGCTCTTCGGCCCGGGGGTCCTGGCGAGTGTCCGGCAGGAGTTCGGAGGGGCCACGTGCGGCGCGGAGGCAAGCCCCAGACTCCAGCATCGAGGCACGGTTGGACCAGGTGGACTGTAACCATGGGGCCTCCACCCTCAGCCGCGTTTAGAGTCCTCAGGCGCAGCATTTAGGAGCACTGGGATTCTCTTCTGTTATCCTGCCCTAAGCAGTTCACTCTGTCCTTGCAGTGAAACCTTTCTAAACACAACGGGATAGTTTTACATGTGATGAACAGGAGGAGAAATAAACATTCAACAATTAGAGCCAGCAAGTTTTTATACACATAAATAAATAACAATTATTATAGTGCAGAATGAGCAAAGAATGAATAAACCAAATGCACTGGTTGTTTTACTGTATTAAATCTGTTTTGTGGTTTCAGAGAACTGATGAACTTTTCCAATAAAGTTTTCATTCCATTACACCTAGATGTGTATATGCACTCACAGTGTGTTTAATGAAGGCATATGCATGCAGGGATAATAATAAAGAAGGGTTTTCACAGTATCTTACTAATCAGAAGAAGCCCCAATATATTTTGCTTCATGTATATAAATAAAGTATCCACCCTACTGCTGTACTTAAAACACACATTTTTTGTAAGCACATTAATGGCAGTTAGAGATTATAGCACTGCCTTTCTCCCATGAACACTTGGTGTTCGTTTTCATCCAGCGCAGGGCTACTGTTGGTCGGACCTTTTGACAGACTGTTCTAAATCCAGCTGGGACACTGATGCTTGAAATCTATGCTAACACTGCTGTGTCTGATACATTCAAACCTCAGTTTGCAATACCATGTCAGTCAATGTTGGTCCAACACCCAAGTAATATCTGCACAACAGTGGTCTAGAGGTCAGGAACCAGAATGATATATTGCATTATGGCAAGAGGCAGTGATTTTATACCTTTACTGTGTAACTAATAACAACATATAGTACAATGTAGGTGCTTCTAATAAAGTGGCTGGTGAGTGTATATTTGATACAGATTTTTATTATCCGTCCAATTCATGTGTCCAGACTCAATAACAGATTTTTAAAAAGAAAGACAAGTGGATTCCCACTTCATGAGTGACCAAAAAAAAAAAAAAAAACTTAAGTTAAGTTAAGTTTTAGGCTTCTTTTTTTCCATTAAAACATTTCTGATTGCACTGATAACTTGTCTTAAGCTTGTACTCCAGAGTTTATCTTTGCATCACATCCAATGTAACAACATCTATTTTTTCAAAGTATTGAAACAACTATTTTTCCACTTTTCCATAGCAGATGAGATATTTTTTCATGCTTTGCTATTTCTGTCGACAGGGCAGCACCACATGCAGACTAAACAACACACCTCTATCACAAGAACACGTATACACTGGACTCACGATACAGCTACCCCATGCACAGGCTGAACTCCTCCAGTTACTTCACAATTCTATGTACATTTCTATTACCTCTACATAGAATTCTTTGCACAGACGTCATTGGAAGTCACAATGAAAATGTACAGATTTACAACAATTGCTTAAAACATAAAGGAGAACAGCTACGCACAAACACCTTAAAAGTGATGTCCTACTGCATTCCAGTGTGACTAATGTGTAACTTAGGCGAGCCTCCACCTATTTTCTCTTTGTTAACCCGACAGAGTAAAATTGCGCAGGAGATCTCTGGGCTCCCTGTGATGTTGTCAGAGCCTGGGTTGGTCGGATCAGGGCCCGACCCTGGCAAACACTCTACCGTCCTTCCTCAGAGCATAATGGAAGCCAAGCCCTCTGTAGGTTCCTCAGCATCCTTGGCCACCACCCCCAGTAGCAGCGGCAGCTGTTAGGAGTAGATCGACCAGTATATGACGTTGAAGATCATGTACGCGAGCGGGAAGATGACGCGCGAGTACTTATCTATGGCGTGAGTGTCGATCCAGACGCTGCGGTAACTGCGGGAGCTGGCGTTGCTATGGGCACCAGCGTTGCCGCGGGCGCTCCGCTCGCTGTCCATCGCCAGCTGCACCAGGATGCGCTCGCGCTTCTCCCCGTTGGACTCCGGCGTGCCGTAGTGGCCTGTCGTCATGGCATCCATATCGCTGTAGGTACTGGTCATCATCGCCTGGCCCGGGTGGGGCATCCCACACGTACACGGCAGCTGTACACATCCACACACACACACACGGGTGTGGTCATGGGGTTGGCTAAAGTTGCTAGGCTAGGTGGGGCACGTAATGCATGTTTAAATAACATTTAAAATTTAAATTAAAAACCTTTTAAGCTTGCAGTGGTAGCTCAGTGATTAAGATCCACAAGCAAGCATCACTTTTATCCAAAGCAACTTAGATTTACTACTGAATACTTCTTGAGCATCTAAGTATCTTGAATGTATTCAGAAATTCATCCATATTTACGCATCCACTGCATAAAGTACATCTCTGCTTTTGCAGCCTGCTCCAAAATCAGTCCCAGTGTAGGTTTTAGACCTTGCAGATATATACTGTATATATATATATATATATATATACATATATATATATATAAGACAGAAGATCTAAGAAGTCCAAGTTATTCCAACAGCTTTGTGATATATCCAGGAAATATTTAATTAACTTGTCTCACTCTCCAGTGCCTACGTGACTATAAGAGTGGTCTACACCTATACGAATCTCACGCATTACTTTAGTACCAGCAGAGGAGATGGGTGTTTCACACAACTAAAGCAATATGATGTAGCTGTGACAGGAGTCAGCTGGGGCCTGGGCTCCGGGGCCAGAGGTTGGAGTTGGCCCTCAAGCCTGGGGCTGGGGGCCTTGCCTCACCTGCTCTCTGAGCTCCCTCTCCTTGCGCTCCTGCAGGGTGGACAGGTAGTTGACAGCTGCATACTCGAGGACGGAGAGGAAGACGAAGACGAAGCTGACCCACAGGTAGATGTCCACGGCCTTGATGTAGGACAC
>JAOYMR010000004.1:2514058-2542675 GCA_025802075.1 Tenebrosternarchus preto | reverse complement strand
TTCATGCACCTTAAGATTGCTGCTCAAATTTCGTTGCACATGTGCAATGACAATAAAGGTATCTTATCTTATCTTAACAGGACTCTACGAACATTCATCAAGAGCTCAATGGGGCTGTGAAAGCCAAACCCAAGAAGCCAACTTCAGAACTATAGCACAGGTGCAGGATTTAACAAGGAGATGCCTGTCTCCACTGCTGTTCTGCACAGGCCTGAACCCCCTCAGTGAAATCATCTCCAAGAGTGACCATGGATACCAGCTACAGAATGGAGCAACCATCAGCCACCTCCTCTACATGGATGACAATGAAGCTGTATGCCAGGAATGAATGAGACATTGACTCAGTAATCCACCTCACCAGGATATACGGCAGTGACATCAAAATGTCATTCAGACTGGATAAGTGTGGACAGATTATTACTAAGAGATGGAATTTAGTTAGAACAGAGGGGATTGTACTACCAGAAGGTAACATAACAGATGTTGAGGGCAGCTACAAGTACCATGGAATCCCACAGGCAAATGGGAATCATGAAGAGGCCACAAGGAAAGTCCTGAGAGGTGGGAAGGTGGGAAAGGGAAGAACAAGATCCAGGCTATCAACACCTACGCACTACGAATCATCAGATACTCCACTGGCATAATCAACTAGCCAACATCAGAGATAAGGAACATGAGAAGCTCGAGAAATACCAAGAGCTGAAAGAGGAGCCAGAAAAGATGTGGAAGGTGAAGCCAACAGTGGTTCCTGTAGTAGTTGGAGCACTAGGGCCTGTGACCCCCAAACTGGGGGAGTGGCTCCAACAGACCCCCAGAATGACATCTGAGATCTCTGTCCAGAAGAGTGCAGTCCTGGGAACAGCTAAGATACTTCACAGGACCCTAAAGCTCCCAGGACTCTGATAGAGGAGCCGAGTTTGGAGGAAAAAAGACAGAGCAGGGAATGTTTACACACACACACACTTTTTTTTTTTTGGTGGAGAAAAGCTGGAAATAGAAATTCACTTAGTCCTCTTGTGCATAAAATCATGACAAGATTGAAAATTCAAACTAACGCATGTAGTGGTGTTCAAAATATAGCAATTATTTGCTCTTGAGACGTAATGTTATGCAATTATGGGTTTGGTTCATTTTTTTTTACCCAAGAGTGTGTATATATATTTTAGTGATATATAAAGCCTGTGCAGTCCTGTGAGTCTTACACATGCACAGTTGAGTGGAGGCTGTAGAAAGGGGAAAGCAGGTTAATGCTGCATGTGTGAACGGCTCTCAGGGGATCTGAATCCTGAAGTGCACAGAAGCATGCTAACTGCTCCCATCCAGCCATTACTGAAACATCAAGAGAGAGTCTTCAGGTAATGAGGTGGGTGTGAAAGTGCAGCTTTGTCTCACGACAGATGAAGCTTCACAGAAAGGCAGAACGGCACAGTGACACCAGCATGAAAAGCTCCACACGCCCAGCAGTCCACAGCTCCTCCAGCACCAAAATTGGAATAACGGCAGCTCAGGGTGAACAGATGTCAAAACTTGTCGATTTTCGAAAGGAGCGCACGTGACTCACCGAGAGGCACCCTGGCGGGGACGGCGCGGCGGTCGATCCAGAAGGACACCCAGGACAGCATGACCATGAGCGTGGCGGGAAAGTAAGTCTGCAGCAGGAAGAAGAAGATGTGTCGCCGCAGGGTGAAGTTGATGTAGAGACGGTTGTACCAGCCTGGAGGAGAGCAACCAGCCAATGAGCACACAACATATCTGTAAACGTCTGGAGCAACCAGCCAATGGGCACGCAACATATCTGTAAACGTCTGGAGCAACCAGCCAATAAGCACACAACATATCTGTAAACGTCTGGAGCAACCAGCCAATGAGCACACAACACATCTGTAACCATCTGGAGCATGTCCATTTTGTCGAATATTATTTAAAAAACAGTAAAGTCTCACCTTGAAAAAGGCTATATTTTCTTGTTGGAACATACTGGTAAAGGGTGAACATAATTACATAATGATTCCAGTTTAGAGAGACTACAAATGACACAATTTTTGTCCAAATACAAAATTTCATTTTCTACAGTATCTTAATGATTTTTACTGATCTCATGCAGCAGCTATAAAATGGCCTGGTGGTGCTCTGGTGGAGTCATCAGTAATGCATTAGTCATTAAAGGCTCCAATTATCCTGCAGAATCTGGTTAATACTAATCTGTTTGGGCTGGTTAATGCCAATCTTTTGTTGTCAATCTAATTCAAACTCTATCTACCAGTTAGCTGTTGAGATCAGCATTTGTTAGAGAAACCTTTTAAGGCCATTGTAGTCCACCAAAGCAATGCTTCAGAGCAGACGTGGTTAACTGGAGAAACCTTACACCAAAAAGTTGCACCACACTTCGTCTCTTCAGGAACTTCTTAACAAAGCAGCATTGCATCAGTCGACATATACAGATGCAGGACATCCCACCTGTACTGCTGTAAAAGGCCAGCTTGGTTGTGGTGTGAAACTCCTGAATTAAGAACTGTGAGAGCGAGATCTTATCGTCCGTCTTCAGTGAGTCGTTCCCTTTTTTCCAGTACAGCATCAGGTCATCGTCAGTGTAGGCATCTGTGGAATGGAAGAGCCTGACACTTTGGAAGAACTGACAGCTCTGTTTTTTTTTTTTTAAAGTTGATAAAGTTGATGCCTAAGTTAGACCAATTAGCCAACTAGCAAGTTGCTTCTGACGACTGATGTGATAACGGATGGAATAACTGACCAGCTTAACATCGTCAGGGCGTGAGGATTTAATCTGTGACTCACAGCTCTCGATCTCCAGTGAGCATGTCTGAGTATCAAGAGGGAAGTGGCTAAGGTCCATGTTACACATAGCTGTCACGGTGACCCTAAGTATACACACACACACACAAGCACACACACACACACACACACACATAAGAACACATGTATATAGCAGGTATAAGTACACTATGTACATAAGTACATTCATATTCATCTATGTATATATATAGTATGTGTCCATATTCATACTCAAAGCACATAGCAGCATCTGTGTCTATTTGGTTTTTTGCTGTTGTTTTTGTTGTGTTTGATTGGTATCTATTTATTTCTACACTTTTTTATTTATTAACTTATTTAACTTATTAACTTTCACTTAGCATTATTGTTTGTTTATGTAATGGCAACTAGTGGGCCAGTTAAAAGAGGTGAGAAGAAGCGAGACAGAAAAGAAGCATAGTAGATGTATATATAGTAGATGTATATATAGTAGATGTATATATTTATGTTTGTATGTAGATGCACCAGGCAGGGGGAGGCAGTCTCCTATTTTCCCATGAGCCACACACAATGGACAAACACAAATGAGATTACGTGTTGGTGTTAAATAACTTATTCTTAAACATATCACAATATACTTTAAAAAGCTTTTTATCTACTACTGTAAGAATTATACTCAATACATTTATTACCGCACCAGCACTGCTCATGGGTTTTAAAGATTTCCATGGTGTTCCATGGTGGGTTTTAAAGATGTTCCATGTAATCCAACGACAGCTAAAGTGTGAATGGGGAAGTGCTTCAAAAGGACTTTCTGCTTGCAGGTATTATAAAAAACAATGTTTTACTCCTGAAAGTACCATCTGATATGCATTCACAGCAGAGCACTGCCACACAGCGATGGTGCACAACTCTAATGCTAATGTGTGCATGAGTGATTGGCGTTTGTCACTAGTGACTCATATTAATCAGCTCGGCACTCCTATATGAGCTGCTCTTGTGGGTTACACACGGCTCTTCTTACAGAGTTTGATCAGACTTGCCAAGCGAGAAGGACACAGGACCTTATTATTTCAAAAACAAACAAAAATAAAAAACGACAACAAAGCCTCGTCAGTTCACCCATCATTCACTTGAATAGCTGAATTCATGAACATCAGCTGGTTAGGTGAACTGCTGAGAGAAAACTGGAGGCAAACTAACTTGTGTTTGGGGCGGGTGAGGGGGGGGGGGGGTTGTTTCTGAACCCCAGGAGACACTGTAATCTTTTTATAACACTTCTGAAGAGCCCTAATTAAGCTTGTGCGCTAATTATTAATGAGTCCTGCTCTTATTGGATGCTTTCAAGTGGGATGGGCAGGGTGGGTGTTTTGCAGTGGCGAATCGCTCTGCAGTATTTACAGATGCAAAGTAAAGCAGTGATTGTAGGTGGGCATGTTTATTTGAGTAGGGCAGTGATTGTAGATGGGCATATTTATTTGAGTAGGGTAGTGAGTTTGCTTGCTGTGGCAAATGTTAACCACCTGTATAATTTCATATTCTCTGTGTAAAAAAAAGTGGCAAACATTTTACATGTCACATTTTTTGCCTGGTAGATCATGTCATGCCAAAGAAATTGTGATTTTGTTTGCTTATTATGTTGTTAGTTTTGTTAGCAGTGTATAACATCACCACAAGGGGGAGCACTGAATCCACTGGCAAGCTAATGGTGAACCCATTACAAGCACTCGAACAAGCCTTGTTTCTGTAGAGACAGTGAATGAGGATTATGGGCTCTGATTTCAGCACTCTAATAATTTCTGACACACTTTCAAAAGGGTTTGGGACACACACGCCACCAAACAATGCCAGAATCCACAACAAAAGAAAGTTAGGCTTGAAAATGCATTTGTTTCCAGAAACATTATTCTGACCAACACCAAATGTTGCACAGAAAATTTCTCTAGGCAAGTCATGAACCAGCTGTCAAACTGAAGTCCTGAGTGGTTTAAATGTTTTATTTGCTTGAAAGAAAGAGTCAGGTGACTGTGTTTTCCTGTTTTTAGCCTTTTTTGTAGCAAAAAGTCTTGTTTCTGCTAACCAAGTTTGGAAAGACCTCCATCACTTCCACCATAACATTTACTCTGTGCCACCTTTCCTTATGCAACAGATCATCAGACAGCTTGACAATGTTTGACAAATTAGCATAAGCGTCATACTTGAGCTCAGCACAGAGCTAGCATCCGCTCACCGGCCCAGCACCAGTAGGGGGAGGTGTGGAATCCAGCTCACCTGACGCTGTACAGAACTTTGCCGTCAGGGTAAACCCGCAGCATCACGTTGTCGGTGGTGGTGTCGTGGATAAAGGATCGTTTGGAGTGGACGAAGAACATGTCAGGAACCCAGATCTTCTTCACCAGGCGGCCGTCGAAGGTCATGCTCTGGTTGGTGCTGCTGGGGAAGGAGAGCCGTTCGTCCTTCCAGTAGTGCCTCAGGTACAGGGTCATGGTGAAGTCCTGGGGTGAGAGCACAAGCTGTTACACCACATGCCATGCACCTGCCCTCACTGCCCATAGGTACACCTCAGACGTTTATCTTACGGGCGCAATTTAAAATCGACCAATCACAAAACGTGTTGGTTATTACACGTTGGTGTCACTTCTGAGTGGACAAACTCCACCACCTGAAATACCATGTCAGCAGTGTATTAAGTGTGGTCTAAGTGTGCTCAACTGTATTCTAACTAAGTGGTTTGTGGTTTATATCCAGGCTTCAGCTATTTAATATGGGCCTCCCTATTAACACGGTGTTCTCCTTTACTAAAAAAAAAGCCCCCAGGGGCCCAACACATGGCCACGTCCTTTCTAACGTTCTTCCACACAAGTCAGGGGCCAACATTAAACCATCATACCACCTGGGGCTGATCTAAAGCTATTTGAGTGTTCTGAAATGTTCTGAAACTACTGGCTAGTGTCAATCTGATAGCAGAAGTGAACAGATGAGGGAACAGATTCTATTACCATGTCCACCTCAGAGATGGTATCCAGGCTCTCCACCTGTACATCCACACCCACAGGAATGGCTGGGCCTGAAAAGAACAGATAAACATGATTTCTGCAATTCTTTACCTACAAGAACGAAACAACATGAATGAAGTACTCATTCCTGTTTAAAGTATGATAGTTTTGTGGTCAAGTTTGTTTGTTTTAAAAAAATTTCTCTCTTTAAAGTTATCGCTTCATTATATCAAAACAACCAGAGTCCGCACAAACAGTTTTGGCGGAGGGGCGGCTTTGGAAATCTCCATTATTTCTGCAGTTCTATTTGTGGCCCTTGTGTTCTCAGTGTTGTCTCTGGGGCACGGGGACACAATTAGGTCACAGCGCTTCCAAACAGCCTTGCGTCGACCATGATAAATCGTCCCACTGAGAGCCCCGCAGCTCCAGGCCTTGCAGGACGTTGCATCGGGCGTCATGGCGAATTAGGTTTATGGGCTTCTCTACGAGGACCTGTCAGGTGCCTTCACACTCACTATCCAGTGTCTTTTTGACTCCTGTGGACCACAACAGTGCATCATCGACGAAGACCGCAACTCAAAAGAGGTGCCCTTCAGAAATGCCCGACTGAAATGTCCACTCTTCCGAACAGGGGCGGGACGTAGCAATGCAGACGTCAGTGACTGAGGATTTGAATGCAAACATCAGTCACCGTAATCCAAAGCGGCATGAGAAGCATCCCATAATCCTCTGCTGCACGTTGCCCCTCCCGCCCCCCAGCAAATCCACGCGGCGCGAGCACAAAGAAACGCAATTCCACGCTTCCATACAAAGGAGCCACAGATTTGACAGTCAAAAAAAACAACAAAAAAAAAAAAACCAAGAGTGGTGCGTTAAAGCAAGCTGAGCGGGGCACGAAAGGCTTCGCACGCGCAGGAAAATCGCAGCAGTGGAAAGGAAAAACAGCGGAAGGCTGGGGGGCGACTGGGTTTCAATCCCAGTTGTGCCACGTGCCGTACATCCTCTGCATTGTTATCATGAGACTGTGAGTCATTAGATGTTGCATCAGAGTAGCCAGTGATGTGTATATGCATTAGGGGAGAGACCCAAGTTAAAACACTGGGAAACAGCCCGTGGCTAAACTGGTGGAAAATACAAATGAAATACATAAGAGAGTTTAAAAAAAGAGCATTCTAATGATTAATAGATTATACTGCATATCACAGCACTAAGAGTTCACACATTTTTTAATAATCTGATTTTGAAAATGAAAATTATAATTTGGGAGAGCTGACAAAGGCATTCAAATGATCTTTATAAGCATGCAGGCTTTTTTTAGTGGGTTCTCCACTAAAAGATTCTGGAGTACTGCTTTCCCAGAATCTGTTCTATGATGGAGGCACACATTTCTTGTTCACACTGGTTTTCCTGTTTCCACTTTAGGTCTGATCTTTGCATATTTGCATCTTTCAGGCCATCCAGCTTTGATATCTCTGCAGCTTTTGATATCTCTGAAACTCTGCAGGTAAGCGACACAGGGCTGTAAAACACAGGGCTCTGTCTGTCTGCCACCTGTCTGTAATTAGCCACTTGGCTTGGGCCTCTTGCTTTGCAGGCTGAAATCTCACCATGTAAGCAGATAACTGGGTTTTATATCACTGAATGCCCACCACAAGACCCTCCGTTCACCTACCCAGTCTGCCAAATGTCTCTGGAATCTGAGCAGTGTGTATAAACACTAATGGTTACATTACCAAAGACTGATCTACGTGCCAGAAAAGTTGAACATTCTAGAGAAACAGGATGGAACGTGTGACTCATGTGTACATTTTGAGATTGATTTCTCCTTTTCCCAAAACGGAATGTTTACTCTCCTGGTTGCAGCAGTGTACACTCTCAACATCCTTTCTTGTTGAGTACCCTTGCCCACGGTTCCGTGCAGATACCATCTGTAGCCATGTCTGTTGTGATGAATGGCTTGTGTTGACCTGCAGTGGCCAGTGTCTGATCACAGGACCGCAATCATCTATAGGCTATTTTTGATATTCTCTCCACGCAGCAGCTGATGCATACAACTCAGCATCACTGCTGTGCCTGATCTACCCACACCCAGTGCCACACCCACTTTCATTCCCCTGCCATGCTAGGATAAGTTATGTGCTAAAAATGGTCCCCACTTCCTAACATGTGATGGGTAGTGGTCATGTGGTCAGGAACTGGCCAATGATAAGCAAGGTGGCTGTGCATGTCAACACACGGGGTTCAGCGAAACATCCGTTGCTATGGAGATGGTTGTGCACGAAAGGGTTATGAGAGCAAGCACATTGCGAGTGTTGAAAAGTTGAGCTGTTCTTAACTTTATGCAAATGAGATGTGCGTTTCCCTGGTCTGCAGCCAATCAGCATCACATGGCGTGTTTTGTAACGGCATGTTTCGTCACGGCACGTCAAGTAACGGTTTTATGTCCTCAGCATTTAAAAAGTAATTTAGCATATGATGTTAAAACTGTGACTGTGACTGGAAAGGTTGCTAGTTAACCAGATCAGTTTGTGTCACAGGAATTTCCTCCAATTTTACACACACTTGTGGTGAACTTTTAAAAATAATTACAGCCCAGTTTCCACCGCATGTTAGTTGTCTCCAGTACTGTCCACTGGTTAAATAATCTCCCAACCCCACCCCATCACCCACCACCACCACCTGTGAGGGTGAAGGCTAGCGCACGATCCCTCCTCTGTATGTATCCAGCCACCTCATCATTACAAACTGCCACCAGCGCAGCATTCCTGGATGGTTCAACACGCTTGGAGGAGAGCACCAATCAGCGTGCAGATAAACTTGCTTGTATTTTTAGCGGCACACCTCTAAAGCGGCCAGCAGGAGGCGACAAAAGCGTCTTGCGTTGGTGAGTTTTACAGTGCTGCACGTCTCTCTAGGGTTAAACTGGTGTGCGTTCTCTGTGTTCTGGACCCACCTCCAAACCCAGGTCTCATGGTGAAGTCATGGTCCTCTATCCTCAGGAGCTGCTCCGACTTGGTCACTGGGGACTTTGTGATGTCAGGACTCCTCTTCAGAACAGAACTGTGGTTTGGACATTATAATGGATATTTAATGTGTAAACAAACTGACCAGTGTCAAAAACAGAAGCAAAACAAAACACCACTACCACCAACAAAAAAACAAACAAACACAGAATGAGAGGCATGTAAAACCTACATGATGCCTGTGCGTAAGAGGTAAAAACGTACTTAATTACCTTCCAGACTTATGGGCTTCACCTTCTGTTCGTGTCGTGTCTCTTCTGGATCTGTAAGGAGTCCATCATTACATCACTGTTACATGTAACTGTTTCTAGTTACATCCGTTTCTCTCACTGTATTGTTAAGATCAGCTTTGTGGTCCCGTGTTTTCCAGAAGCTCCCAGTATTTCTGAGATTAATTAACATTACATCATTCTTTTCTGTTTTTGTTTTCTGCCCATTGTGTGGAAACGCAGGTGTTTTGTCCCGTTACTGTAAGAGGACGTGACAGTCAGTTACACAGATGTCCTTGACGGCAGCCCAGTCTTGAAATTCCACACTAGCAGATCCATCCCAGTCTGTCTCAAACCAAATGATTCACTGGAAATACGAGGAAGCAGTCTGACACTTTACTTAAATTCATTGTTTTTTTTAACATTTCGCTATAAATATTACCCAGCCTTGAATTACAATATGATCCTTCATACAGATACGGTGAAATAAATACAACTTAATCCTATGCTTTTTGGGGGATTTTCAACATTATGTGGATGTACTCGCACTGCATTTCATTACAGCCTGTCAGTGTCCCACTGGTTTATCAGTGGCCTTTTATGCCACACATGAATTGCTTTTCGATCATCCCAAGCTGACGTCTGATGTTCATTTTACGCTGATCTTGGCTGTGTGCTGTGCAGTTCATAAACAAGCTCCCAATTTCTGTTCAAGTGTAATTAGGTCTGCCAGTTTACCTACCTATTTAAGTTACAACATAAAACAGTTTTTCAGTATCAGTAAAACCTGTATCAGTCTGATAACACAAGGAAGCAAAACCCTTCCATAATTAACATTTATTTGTAGAATAAAAATTGATTTCCCTCTAAACATCAAAGAAGATTAAAGATACTGGAGCTTCTATATAGTTTATGGGTGAGACCATGAACCTTTTTTGACTAGAAACCAAAGTGTATGGAATACAGTGAGCAAAAAAGTCTGATCTAAACATGCCAATGGTTTTATGCATAAATAGAATCTGATCAGCTTTATCAAACTGCTTTAGTGGTTCCTGACTAATCACAGACTAATTTGCTGTCCACAAACTTGGGTTACCTCAGAATATGGTGATAATCTAATCTGACTGGCAGTGGAGTGAGTGTGGAGTTCATAAAACCCCTGTAACATAGTCAGGAAAGGACCCTGAGCACACTATGATCAAAATGCTTGTTGTTTAATTTGATGTATTACTGATCTGTAGAATGTGAACTCATCTGTATCCATCTGTGACATAATGATTAGGTACCAAACATAAATGTAAACTGCTCACCTTTAACACTTTTGTGTGTCTAATATTGAATGTTAACCTCAGTTCACCCATGTGCAAATCACCAAACAATGCAGGACAGAGGTTTCTCTTCTAAAGCACAAAAGGAAGACAGATGAACATGTTATTGTCCTGAAAAATCTATACAGGGGTTACATAATAATAGCAAACAATAAATCATAAATCATAATAAACTTAAATGTGTTGTAAACAAAAAGATGATCAAATCCCACCAAGACCTGCTATGTGAAACCAGTGAGAAAAAAATCTTAACAATATAAACCACGAAATCAACATCACCTGTAGGGCCATCAGATTCTGCGATTCTGTAAATAAACTAAAAACTGTAAATAAACTAAATAAACCCTGCATGCTGTTTTGTAAACTGTGTTAGAGTTCTGACATGTGTATCTCTTGGGATGGTGGTATTTGAAGATTTGTTTTTTTCTCCCCCTTTTGACATTCCAGAGTTATGTTTACCTTAAACACATCAAAGCCAAAGCGTGATGTGGATATAAGGGGTGACAGAACGAGAGGGTCCTCTGCCGACCACAAGACGAGATCCAAAACGACAAACACTCCCACAGCCGCGTACTGAGGGCACCAAAGAATTTAAACCAGGGCCACTTGGAAACGTAGCCGGATGCGCACGCACGAATGCCTCAGAGAGGGATATTTGCATGCATGCATGTGTGTGGGCGATACATATGCTTTGCCAAGAACAAATAAGATGTATAATGTGTTGCTAAGAAGATTTTTCGTCCAAGAAGAATTTTTCATCCAAGACCATAACCTTAACATAACTAGACAGATCAGCTGGGACTGTTAAGTGATCTGTTTGTCTGGGAAGTAAAAATTCTCAGTTTAGGCAACTTTGTCTCTGTCAGCTAATTATATATCTTTTCAGCAGATGCAAGAACGGCATGCTTTTGACTATGATTAGCGCAGATTACTTTCTCACAAGCGAGAAGATTTGAGATGGTCTCCTAAACAGCATGACTCAAAACAGAAGCAGGCATACATGGTGGACAAGGCCTTAGACTGACTAGAGCTTCGGGTCTAGTCTCCCAGAGTAAAGAACGTTCTGAACGTTCGGGGTATGGGAGGCTCTTGAGCACAGTGAAAAGGCTGCAGGGGGGCGGAAGGAAGTGAGCTTCTGGCAGCAGTCAGTGAGAAGTGTAAAAGCTTTCTACTATGTGGATTACTACTTAGCATTCCTCTACAGCATGAAGAATCACTCCAGCGTGGCTACAGATGATATTCACAGCAATGTTGGGAAAAATCTAGAAAGTATTCAGAGAATCGCAGAATTCTGGCACAAGCTGTGGCAAATATGTCAAGTACCCCTTAGCTGAAGATTATGGGTTTGGATGCTTCCATGGTACACTAATGAAGAAGGGTGAAATGCCAGAGAGCTGTAGATTATAGCTTCTCTCGCCAATCACATGATTTCCAGTTCTGTAAATTGAATTTTGTTTGAAAACCACAATATAATGGAAAGACAATGTGACTGTCACGTCTCGTCGGACACCCAGCACCCAAACCACGCCCACCGAATCAAGCCTCGTTCGCTCTCAACCTCCTGCTTACTGAACGCACCTGTTGTTCAACAAGCCAAGGACTACTTAAGAGCGTTAATGCTCTGAGCTCATTGCTGTACATTGGCCTCGCTTGTGAACTGCATCACAGCC
Organism: Tenebrosternarchus preto; assembly: GCA_025802075.1. Lineage (NCBI taxonomy): Eukaryota > Metazoa > Chordata > Actinopteri > Gymnotiformes > Apteronotidae > Tenebrosternarchus > Tenebrosternarchus preto. Next base: position 2,530,680 of record JAOYMR010000004.1, on the reverse strand, counting down.
TCTGATCTGCCTGCACGCTGTGTTCTGTTTGTATGCAAGTAGCTCTTGTTTAAACAGCCTCGCCGGTGAAACCGGACTTATCTGCTTTATCGCTCTTTGCTACACGTTTAGGTTTGTGTGTGTTGTTTGTGCGCCACTGGCAACCCTGCTTAATAAACCCAAGCATGTTCCCCGTAGCGCCTGCCTCTGTTCCGTTACTCCAGCCATCACAGTGACGTTAAATATGTAGAATTTTTAATAGAACTTTTGCATCAGGTAGAACCATTCCAGGGTTATCTTTTAACTTCAAAAAGCTCCAAAACCCATGAGCTAAGAGAATGAACTGTAAACAGTTGATCTGGTTAAAAATCTATGAGAGCGCAAATTTGTTCCTTACATACAAACAAAATCAGTGGAGAGACCCAAAGAATGTATCGCAATGAACAACTTGATTCGAAGTCCACAAGATAAAGGCCACTGCCATTTTTTAACTCTGGGTTGAAGGCCAAAGAACATGAACTCTAAACATCATGTGGTCAATAGAGTTCACAACTCCATGTGATCAGGATAGCTGAACACCATGTAGTCAGTAGAATTGTTCAGTAGCTGTTCCCATTCATTTTACAGCAAAGAGTAAGGAGCTAGAACTGCAATTTTATTTTTTATATATTACATTTTTTCTTATACTATCTTCATTGTCTCTTATACCTACATCTCAAGGTCAGAGTGTTCACCCATAAAAGTGTTGTTGGGGAAGCCTTGGATAAAAGATTCGTCAGATAGGGAGGTGCTAATTTAATCATCAGTATGTCTCATTGGCTCTAAGTAAAGTGGCGGTTGGGCTTAGCCATTAAGATTTGAGCTTTTATTTATCTTCGCGTCAGCAACAAATCAAAGGCACTCAATGCAATAAAGTGGCCAATTATGATTGAGCTTTTTGTGAAGTGTGACATTTGATTGCTTGGACACGAGACCGAGAGATCTGTGCCAAATCCATAAGTCTCAATGCATGAAACCGGAGAGCTGTGCTCCAGTCACATAGCAGTGCTACCAGTTTGGAAGAGCAGGGTTTAATTAGGGCATACTTCCTAAGATACAGCCACAGTTTCATATTTTATGTTTCATATTTCACAGTCTCTGAAGAGAACGGTAATTACTCACACGTTATCTGTGACACTGCAGACTCTAGACTGTCTAGGAACTTGTACAGTGGTGGGTAGGCATGAACCCCTGTCATCTTCACAAGAAAACGCTTAACTGTGGTCTCACATAAACCCTGTGGCTAAGGGTGGGCGTGTGGCACAGCTGACATTCAAACTCGAATCTTGACAGAAGGTTTCACCTCCACACTGCAAGTTATTTTTCATATCTCAAAAAATTCTGCCTAGAAGTTCTCCTACCTTCGTTTTCACCCAGAAGTTTACTTTCTCTACCATTTCATTTAACACGCTCTGATTTTTAGGCCAACAGCAGTTCAAAGCATTTCAGTTTGAGCTTCTCAGGGTCTATACAAGTGAGATTCCATCAGCACAGTCACTGCTATTTCCAAATCCAGCAAACAATCCCTCTGCAGGTTCTGATTCGCCTGCAGATTACAGACGGCATATTTATGAGAACTCAGTCGCAGCCCTGCAAAGTAACATAAACCAGTACCATAAATAAAAAAAGAAATTAACTCATAGAATTTCAGATTAGAGATTACATAATCAGAGAGTTTCAAATATGACACGTCATCCTCCTTATGAGAGGTAAACAATGGATTCATCTTTAAGCATTATATATAGCACCGAGGGATAAAGTCATATCTGTCACTGCCTGGATGTGTATGAAATGGAATGTAATTTCTAAAGGAAATTCATAATGTCACAGCGGATTTTGAGACTTAGTGTGCGAAGTAATGATATGAGAACATTTAATACATCTAGATAGACACAACCAAATTAATAAAAAAAAGCAATAAATAATACACAAGTCTGCTGGATTTTGAAGGCAACATGCATTTTAAAATACAGTGACAAATGTTTATAGACATTTCTTCACTCTAAATCAGAAACTGTTCACTTTCTTCTTCTATGATTTGGTCCAATTCGAAGATGAAAGATAAAGATGAAAACAGCATAACAGAATAAGAACGAAGAAAAGGCATTCACATAAGAACTAATTATTTATAATACAGACCAATAAATGTAGCTGACGTCCCCCTTCAGGTTATTGTGATATGAATAAATGGGTCTTGCCCGTTTTCCTCTTCTTCAGGTGACAGTCATTTGACTGATTAATTTCGAATTCATGTGAGTAGACTACACAAAAAGCGTTCTAGATGATGAACTGAGAACACTGTTAGGTGTTGCGCTTTTTGCTTGTTCGTTTGATTGTATTTATCATTTATTTCATGTATATATCAATTAATGGTTACTGATATAGACTGCGTCGCATTACTGTATTTGATCGAAATACTGTACAGGATGCTGGACTGGTAACCCCTCCTCTCTCACTCAGCAAACGGTCAACCTTCTCTTTCATCTCTCACTCCAAACCCCCGATTAATACAGGATCTGGCCCACGCTCCATTTAGACTGTCCCACAGGGGATGTGGAAAGCACGCATAAAACATGTGGAAAGCACGCAGCGCTCGCGTACCTGACTTGGCTGTAGGTCTGAAGCATCTGTCCCCTGGGCCGAGACGAACTGCTGCACGCGCCGAGGAACCACACGCAGAACAAGACGAGGACATCCGCGTGCATGGTGTCCACATCAACCTGCAGGAATTGACTGTCCACAAGTCCAACTGTACTTCCAAAGAACTCGCACACTACGTCAAACTTCACGTCTCCCTGACATAGTGTCGAGAAACCAGCGATCAGTGTGCTAGTCCAAGTACGAGCACGCGCGTAGAGAGAGTTCGATGGTATTTAATCTCTATATAGGGAACACAACTTCAGATAAACATATAAATCCGAGCGTCAGATGGCGATTGTGGCATGGATTGTCCTGAAAACAGCGGATAGTGTTGCTTTGTCTCATCTCTCTGGAGCGTGGAGAGGAGACGTTTGCGCAGGTTAAAAGGTGAGGTGCGCTGTACAAGCTATGTCGTCATTGTCATCTTTATCATCTTCGATGAATATAGCGTTACGCACTGTTACGCTACTACACATCAGAGAAGTTTTTACTTCCAAATCTTCACTGATTTAAAGTATTTAGACCAAATTGTGAATCTATGTGGTCTATAAAATGTCCCCAGAGTGCAACGTAAGCAACTGAAAAGGAATATGAATAGAAATATTTTTAAAGTATTTAAAAATATTCGGTAAGAAAATTCGGAAAGTTAAACAAACTAAATAACTGCCTTATGTTGCTAAGAAAAATGTGTGAGGGTGACCATTTCGTAATACCAAAAGAACAGATCAGCGAGACTTCACATTCCAGTACTTCTGATGCTGCATAAACTTTAATGGGGTTTAAATCAGAAATAACCTTAATCTGATTTAACGAGATGCACCTTTTTAAAAGTTACTTCTGGGAGTAATAAAATTCAAGGGCTAATGTGGATATGGCTTTAGAAATAATTACCCTCGGAGTTTGATTTGTCCTTGATGATGTTTTATTTATTTATTTTTGGTTTTATGTATTTCTTGGTTCCATGTACACATTTTCAAAACTCGTCATGCACTTTACATTATACTGGTCTAAGAGGACTAAACTGTGGATAACATGACAGTTTTCTCTCAAAATGCTTTCAGTAACCACCAACAGAACTCTGTATATTTACAGCTCTATTTTACACACGCTTAAATAGTAATTGAGTCAAAAAATTGAATACATGTGCATGGTGGAAGAAACAGATAAGATGGTGGCTGCTGTCAGTGATCATGTCAGAAGTCATGGTCTCTCTGTGAGAGAGACTGGTTTGTGAGAGTGCAGCCAAATATGGTGGATAATACAGTTGCCTCTATTGTGAGAAATTTCCAGCAAACCAATAATATGTACATTCAGTAATTCGTTGAACTGCAGTACGTTTCTAGAACCGATTAATTTTTTAATTTTTGTTTCAGGATTCAACCAATGCCTCCCACTGTGAGAAGGAAGGGGTGGGATTTTTACTGCTGAACAAATGACGGCCATTTTTGATTTGCGTTTGATCAGGAGTGTCAGCATACACTATGACATTTACACATGTATTACCTGTAACCTTGAGAACTATTGCTAGTCTTGAATAACTTCAGATGAGCATGAATCAGTTTTCCCCTTTTACGGAGAACTTGGATCATATCAGAGATCTCAGGTGCTTGTAAGTCCAGGTTAGAGACACATAAAGGTCTTTTAATGTAGTCATATGACTAAGGCATTATATCTGATATGGATGTTGTCTGTGTCACAGAGAATCGTAGAGCTAGAATGTGGACAGACACCTCACGTATTCATTTTTGTTGATGAGGCCGGTTCAACCTGGCCAGAACATGCCATCAAGGACGTGATTGGGTAAAAGAGCAGCAGAAAATGTTCCTGGTCACACGGATCCCAACATCATGAATTTTGCTTAGACTGACGCTGCACCAAACTTTGAACCATGCAGTACAGCACGTCTGTTATTCTGTATAAACACGTTCATGGCTGACCTCCGTGAAGGACGTACTGAAACAGAAGACAGGCGAGACAGAAGGTCTCCGTAAACGTAACTGTTTGGGACGGTGTGGCCTTCCACAACTCTGGGGCACTCAGATCTTGGCTTGCAGTCCATAAAGGCATGACTATTCTTTTCCTTCCTCCTTACTCTCCATTGCTGAAGCCCATAGAGGAATTCGTTTCCTTATGGAGATGGAAGGTGTATGACCACCATGTCCCTCCCTGATGCAACGACTACAGAATTCCATGACATATCTGCCGAAGCCTGCCAGCAATGGATGAGACATTCCAAGTGCTTTTATCCGGATCTATTGCAAGATTGAACACAAGATGTGATAAATAAGACATGGTTAAACAGGTCACTGTACTGTGTGTTCAACAACTGTATATATATATAAACATGTATGTATATTTACTGTGAGATATAGGGATATTTTAAGTTCATCAAAGTGATCACTGTATGAGTAGTGAACAGTTTCTTCTCCAAGGCTGTCACCATACTCAACATGGCACTGAAAGAATTCACATGAGCTCTATACACTGAACTCTATCCGCTCTATATACTGTACTCTACTCACTGTGCTTACCCTTAGAGTGAACACAGATGCTGTGCAATAACTCTACTCACTGTACTAAGCTTTACACTAAAGGAATTACCCATACAGTGAACACAGATACTGTGCACTATCTCTGTGCAATATTCATTTTGTGATAGTTACCCTTGTGCAATATCTGTGCAACACATCCTGTGAAATAGCTGTGCAACATTTATTCTGTAATACTTGTTCCGTCAATATATGTGTAATATTTAGTGTAAAATCTGAACACACAGGGTCTACATGTAGACACCCTCCCACACTGTGGGTTTGTTTGTTTGTTTGTTTGTTTGTAGTGTTTTGTCATTAGAGCTCTGCCTGGAAGTGCACCTTAATTTCATTGTGTATATAGCACAATGATAAGAAAGAATCATATTTTTTGTTACTGATGCAATAATGGAGTGATTAGTTTTGTTTTTTTTGGAATTGTGAACGTGTGTTATGAATATTTATTTGTTGTCATTTGGCAGCTAAGAACACTGCAGGAATTGTATGCAACTATGCAGATATATGTATGCAGATATTCAGGAATTGTATGCAACACTGGAGAAATATAAAAGACTCTGAAACATGCAATAAATGTGTAACTACAAACTGATCATATTTTCTGATTTTTCACTTGCTTCATTTCTATGTGCTCCCCTCTGATAGGAGTAATGAGAAAAGGGTTTAATTCCCCATGGCACATCAATTCCCCCCTTGGCTTTCCACACACTTCTTTAATCTCCTGGCTTGTGTATTTTTTGTTTGATCAAGTGTGTAAGTATATGTGTTAGTTTCTGTGTGCTTGCGTGTGTATATGTGTGTATGTGTGGGTGCATCTGTGCACACACGTGCATGTGTCTATGTGTATGAGAGAGAATGTGTGTGTGGGTATGTTTGTGTGCGTGCTCATGTGTCCGTGCATTTGTGTGCACACGTGTGTGTGTGTGTGTATGTGTGTGTGGAGGGGAAGGGTGTGTATTAGCTAGCTTTAACCATTTGCCAGATCCTTTGTAGCTCTCCTCATCCCACTGAACACAGGCAGTATCCCATGTGGAGTGTCAGCTGCAAGTACAAAGTAATGTCATATCTGGTGCCATGACTGTGACACTGAGAATACATTCACTTCTGAAACAGCTGCTGCATGAGTTGAAGTTGGGCTCAAATCCATTCCTATTGCGAGTGAGCATCATATTTATTGTTTTGCTGTATGAGAATCCCTTTGTCACTAAACAGAAGCACCGTCCACACTGGCGTGACTGAAAACAGAGCACAGAGCGCCTTGTTCCACAGATGGTGCTCCGTGTGTGATTTTAAAGGTTTGCTAAACAAGTGCATAAGAGAGGACATTGTGCCAGATTGTCATTCATAGTAATTATATAACTTTCTATGTATTCGTGGCGTATGGATGAACTAACGCGACGTTATTTGAGGCCTGTAGATTTACTCTAGATTTACTCTGTCTTAGTCTGTGATGCATGAATGATTCTTCATGCTTACTGCGAGTGTCTAAGGTCTTTATCAAAACCTTGGGAGGTGTTGTTAAAAGAGCCACTACATAAGTAGACTGTGAGCCCTCATCTCCAGGGTCTTTGCCTGGAGCCTTAAATTACGTAATTAACACCCATGGCCGATGCATCTCAAGGGAGCAACAGCTGGAACAGCCATCCTCTCTCTCTCTCTGGCAAGATATGAGTCTTGAATTGGCATCAGGTCATGTGACATCTACAGACCAGCTCCTGATGTGAGTTGCCTATGTTAGCCAACTTATTCCATGCTTCACTTATTATAAAGGTAATGGGTTTAACCTTTTGGGGAGGACTTGGGATGTTCTGTAGCTATGACTGCAGCCAAGAGAGCTGCATTGATTAAATATGTTTTATAAATATCATACCTGCAGGACAGTAAACTCACCTTTTGACTTCAGTGTAAGTGACCTTAAAACTAATTGAAGAAAAAGCCAGAAGGTTAGCTCTGCACTCAGGACCTGTTACAGTGCAAATGAGTCCTCCCCTTAGCGCATCAGCGTTTTTTTAATGGCATGACAAATGACACTCAAATGACACTCACTTAAAACTCAAACTAGCATATGAGACAACGATAAACACAAAAATCAGTTGCATATTTTCCTTTTTTTTTTGGCAAAATGTATCTTGTTTATGTGCTGGGCTACGGCCCCATGCGGCCCTGAATGGGATTAAGCGGTTTAGATGAATGAATGAATGAATGAATGTATTTATCGTGTTGGCCATGCATGTGGACTGTACGGTCTTGTTAATGCGAGTATGTTTAGCTCGTAGGTGCAGCGGTTCAGTTTGTGAGCGATGACAGGAATTAGCGGGTCGACTGTTCCCATCTGATATTCGTCAGCTACTACTAATGTACCTACACTGTTTCTGCTGTAATTGCCAAATACTTTCTAAAAACTCTCTCCATCTCTTTGTCTCTCTTACTCCCTCTGTTAGACACAAACACACACACTACTGATTTTGGGAATGATTGAGTTGTCCGTGGTCCTGAAATCTCCGCTGGGGAACGGCACTTATTCAAATTTTACTACAGAACAGACTACAGTTACATTTATGTTCATTTCAGCAACAGCCAAAAGAGAGTGTACTCATCGGTGCCAAACCGGAATACGATGCCTGTCAAGGTTGAGACGCTTTACAATCTCATTGCACCTCCAGGTGTTCCGCGTGAGCAACAGTCTAAACGTTCAGATGAAATTTCTGAGTCGATATCGAATTATGACCATAAGATGGCGCAATTTGACTGAATAAAAACAGCCTGTCTATATATAGTCTTGTTCTGTATCCTATTTTTTTAGTTTTTGAACGACAGCGGAAAAGGGAGCAGTTTTTGTAAGATAATTGACGTAAATTTAATATGCTAATCTGAGGCCCAAGTAAGGTTTTTCATGGAAAAATAATGATATATCTAACAATGACATTCTGAGCTGTACAGTATTTATATTTAAGTCTACTAGTGTTAATTATAATCACTCCTGTTAATAATAAATGTGTCCTCATTTTAACTAATTCCAACAAAAAAATCTCCAGACAGACATTTGACCTTTTGCAGAAAACATTGCTCTTTACGAAATCACTGCAGCAGACTGTTATCTTTTCTGAGCGAGGATTATGTAATTAAAACATGATCATCAAAACAAGTCGTCGTTGCCGTGTAAAGAGAACGCCCCCTCACAGCTGATATGGGAGTCACCAGCTGCCTCAACCCATGCGGAGTTTTCTCCATTTATTTTGCAAACACCTTATTATTTAGCGGAGGCTCTTTGCCACCATCAATGGAAAATCAAGACAGTTTAATGCCTCGAGACTACACTTTGATATGAAGAATTATATATCTCAACCCAGGGGCGGTTTTCGCTATACGAGAGAGAGAGAAAAAAACAGGAACTTCCCTTTATTATTCCTGTTTTAACCAATCCCCCATCACCTGGTCTTTCTCTCTATAAACACAGAATTAATCTGGATTTGGTGGATGGGAGACTGGTGTACTTCATACTGAGGCAGCCACGCCGCATTACATAAACCTCTATTCCTGCACGTACTGCTTCATTAGTGTTTAATCTGCACTAACCAACTGTCGACTGATGAAGCGAGCTGTTCTGGCAAGGACGCTGTGAAGGGGTTTTGTCCTTTTTGTTACTTTTGGTCATATTCTAAACAAGATATAGTTAATTGAGCTATATCGTAAGCATTTAGGCAGAAATGACGCTAATGTGTCTGACGCATGCACCCAAAATATATAATAAATCACTAGGCCATGTCAGATTTAGTATGATTGGGATCTAGACCATAACAGATATGCTGTGACAGTGACCAAACCCTTTTTTGTGCTAGCACATGTTGCATAGAGGAAAGCTGCAGTGTGAAATGCTTGTGTTTAACAGTTTATGAATGGTGCTAATGCAAAGAATACCTCTCACTAAATATAAATTGCAGTGGAGTACAATACTTGCAGTATTTGCTTTGATCATAAGTGAATGATACCGTATTAAAGGACATAGATGCAGAAGTGATTAACAATTAATTGTCAGTTCCCAATTTACAAATGAATTATTAGTGCTAATTGTTTGTGCTAATTGTTAGTGTTAAATCACTATTAGTAAAGACTATTTGATTAGTGTAATCTGATATGATTTAAAAATATCATAATGTACATACAGAAAACATAGAATATTATTGCGAAAATTCACTGGATGTAGTTTTGTTTATGCATTTGGTTACATCATCAAGAAAGATGACATTACACATTCTTCCAGCATGTGTAATGACCAGGGAATGGGCAGTGTGGAGACAAGAATAGAGTTTAATAGGACAATCCAAAGGCAGAGTGCAACAATAGATCAAAGTATCAAAAAGCTGGCAAGCCATATAAACCAAAAATAGACAAGGGTTTAGGTAAAGAGTGCAGTACGGAGTACACAAGAATCAACAGCTCAGATATGTAGTTGAAAATGAACTGGCAAGAGAGCAGGACAGTGTGAACTGCATAGGCAGGAGGTCCATACCCACGCAGCTCCAACAGTGGTCCGGCTGGATGCTGTCTAGTGGACTGGGAAGCTTGTCCCATGAATTGAGAGCTCGATGTCTGGTATGAGGAATTTAAGACCTCAGGTAGACAGTCAGACTCTACCTTCAGGCTGGTAAGCAAGAAGTTCTCTGCAACGATCCATCTGGTGTTTCTGCCACTGTACTGTTGCTTCAAGATGGACACATGGGGACTCTCAATTCACACAAACTCTGCTAAAACCAACAAAGTATCAACAGGTTCCTTGGCCTCAAAGGAGGTGGGAAACCAAACACACATTGAAAGGGTGTGAGCCCTGGTGCCACATGGACACTGGAAAGGTGATAAAGGCGGGAAAGTCTACTACCATCAATATAGTGGCGATCCAGCCTGCAGGTAGTAGGTCCTTCAGGAAATCAATTGACAGATGAAATCAGGGCTTGTGTGACTGTGTGGCTTGGGCAGAGAGATGAATGTACTGGCTGGGAGGGCTTGAGGTGCCTTGGCCTGGGCTTAGAAAGAACCCAGCTGCATATATTTGTGCCTGTCATGGCACTGATAGACATCAATTCTTCTGACAGTAGGTATGAAGAAGGTACAGTTCCTGCATTACCCTTGGCTGAGGTCTGCTTCAGTAGACGGCTTTCACATGGCAGTGGGGCATGCGCCCTGCCTAGTGAATAGTTGCTAGGTACTGGATCTCGAAAGGTTAATCTTACTTTCTCATCCCCTTGTATTTGAAAAGCAGGGCCCATCTGGTTTGTCTGGAATTGAAGTGCTTTTCTGGGTGGATAGATTCCAGGTTCCGGTGATCAGTCAGATCTGTAGAACAGTTAGACAGGAAGTACCTCCTTTCCTGTAGTGCCAGCATCACAGCATTGCAGATCCCAAGGTGACAACATTGTAATTCTGATCTGTGGGTGACAGAGTATGAAAAATAATAATCACAGGGAGCAGCTTTGCATGGTGTTGAGGAAGAACTTCTCCCACTGACACTTCAGAGGATGGGAAGAGTTTGGGGAGCTTTGTGGGGTGTAATGAGGTGGGCAGCATCAGCCAGGAGATCATTCGTACAGTCGCAAGGCTCATGTTGGGGCAGATGAGCCACAGAAATGGTAGGTCAGGAGTTGTGGGATTTTTTATACTGGTGAAGGACAGTGGTAAGGAGAGATACCAGAGAACCAAGCAGAGACCTCTCAGAATATTTGACACCATGATCCCATGTTTTGTAGATGAGGTTTGAATTGTTTAAATCCCTTTATTTTTTTTCTCCACATTTTAATTTCTACTTTTTGTGTTTGTGTAACTTTAATATTTTTATTTCATCTGTCCATGAAACTTTATTCCAGAACTTTCAAAGCTCACATATATACTTTTTAGCATATGGTCTGAATTTAGGGTTTAACTTAGAATGTGACTTTACCATTCTGGTGTTCTTGGGCCAACAGAAAACTGTACCTGCACAAAGGTATTTTTTTGTGATTTCACAAATAACTTTGCATGTTCACAAATACATGAAGTTTATTTTTGCAGCTCCAGTGCTTTTCCTGTCCTGTTTTGCAGCTCCTGCACTTTGCTCAGGATGAGCAAATGACACATAAAACAGTATTTTTTTGTATATTTTGAAGACATTTCAAATATATGCTATGCCACGTTTTTTGGACTTTTGTCCAGATGTCTAGCATCTGTACAGCTTCCTTTTTCTTCACAGACTGTGAAGTGTTTATGTTTGATTTTTGTTTGGTGACTCAGGTAGACACCAAGGCAGACACAAACTGCTCTACACATCATGAACGTTCACTACCGATTATAAACCTTCATTGGTTAAAACTCTTTGAACATGTACAGTTAGTCCCCATTCACCGCTGTTCTGTCTGGGTTTTCCCACAGCAGTGCTGAGTTCCTGCCTGCATGGCCAGTGGATGTTTCTGGCAGGTAGATGTCTCCCCACTCCAGCCACACCACTGTTCCTCAACACACGAGATGATACCACCATCATAGCACCATTAACGTCATGGTGACAACGGTCCACTCAACAGTGGTTGTATGAACAGATCAGAATGTGGCTAAACAACTTACAATCTATAAGATAGTGGTGAAAGGTCATAAAGCAATAAAGTAATAAGATCATTTTGAATGAAGTGTGTAGACAGTGTAGTTGCTGTGTATTTTACTACACTGTCTCAATGGGGCATTGTAAGAGTTAGTGAAGCAAAAAGCTACCTCCATTAAACAGGTATCTCCTGGTAATGGAGTGTTTCGCTGCTCCTAACAAACCTGAAGCAACTCGTGTGCAAATTCACAAGCCCTTCACGAGATTAAACTTGGGATGTTAGTGTAGAGTGGGACAGCACAATATAGGGGTGATTTGTACAAACACCTGAAAGTGATTGTGGTCGTTGTGTATCCTGTTTCGAATATATTTGGTTTGGTAAGCTTAGGAACCTCCTCATACTGCAAATGAATATGTACCTGTTCTACCTTTCTGTCTGAGAGAACAGTAAAATATGTACATTTTCTTCTAGCCTTTCTTATGCAATGCATTTTGCTCCCCCCGGTTCCTTTACAATTCAGTCGTGACACAGCAAAATACCGTGCCATTTCTGGCTGCCCAGAGACAGTCTACAATACCGTGCCATTTCTGGCTGCCCAGAGACAGTCTACAATACTGTGCCATTTCTGGCTGCCCAGAGATAGTCTGCAATACCGTGCCACTTCTGGCTGCCCAGAGGCAGTCTGCAACACTGGTGCTCAAAGACCCTTTATGGTTGAATATTATATGATTTATTTTAGGCATTGATTAAAGTTTCTCAGAATGTAGACTATGATATGGATTAGCAACTTAAGTGTGTACTTCTGTACAGCATCCCATCTGTATGCGATTGTTGTGTGAGCTAGTATTAGTTCAGTGGATTCTTTTGATATGGGTTGAGTTTTACATGCAGGCTGTGATGCTTTTGCCAATGTGGCAAATGTGGTAAATGTAGCCCAGAATAATTCTCTTTGCATATACATACTGGTCCAGTGTGCTCCCATCCAGTCTTCAGAAAGTCTTCTTTCTCAGAGCACCTGTAGCTGATATTCACAGGTATTCATTCTTCTCTGCTTGGTTCAGGTTTACCAGCAGTTGTGTCAGTAAAAACAATAAATAATGAAAAAATAATAACAGTACAAAAGTACAAAAAGTTCTATAAGAATGGAGTCTGGAATTCCACATGGACTGGATTAGGAACACTGGGAACCAAGCAATGACTCAATACATTAAGTAAAATCTTTATTTAAGACTCACTACTGTTAAAAAACAAACAAACAAACAGTTACAGAAACATCAGGGACATAAGCTCACAAAAGATCTTCATGCATTTAACTTTCAATGATTTAGGCCTATTCATTCTTTTGGAATGTCTGCAGAAAAGGAAAAAGCATACATTCGTTCATCTTTATGCAGATGTGGTGCAGCGATAGGCCTCCCAACATAGAGAAGCTGGTCACGGGACCAACGGGCGGTGTGCTTTTGGATCAGAGAGCATGTTGGGAACCAGGCAGAGATGTCCCACGCGTGATTGGTTACTTCACTGACCTGAAGTCAGCTTGTGCTATAGCAGAGCCCCGCCTGCATGATTATACTGCTGCAAACAAGTGGACAAGCGGCTCCGGCAGACAGCCAATAAAATACAGGCAAAATAAGCCAATCAAAACCAAAACAAATCAGTGTATGCAAAACCAAGCTAACTGAGACCACTCAACTGCTTACTGGGAGACAACAACCTTGATTCTTTAATACACTTTATTACATATTAACTCACACTCAAGAAAGTTCCTTACTGAACCAGGTAAACCCAAACGGGTCAAGGCAGTTTTCCAAAACTCATCTAAGAAAGTCAACCAACTGCACTGTAAACTGTAAGCAATGCTCACAGACAGCTGACTGGTAAGGCTCCCCAAGTTCATTACATCAGTGAATAAATCTTTATAAGCTTCACCTCAGAAAAACAGCTGAAAGAGAATAGGCTGACAAACAACCTTCGGAACACACAATACAACATTATAAGTGGTACAACATTTGTGCATTGCTCTAGGAAGACTACTTCAAAAAAAACTGAAGGAATATATGTTTTGACATTTTCTCCCAAACAATAGTGTCTGTTTTTTATAGTTATGAACTTTTCCTTGGAAAGAAGTAATAATAATACTTCCTGTTTTGGTTCTCACTGACCTAATATAAATGCGCATGTTTAAATATTTCATACATGATTTAGTTAATGTGAAAGTGAGGGCAGGCAACAAAAAAGTAAAGTATTTATTCTTTACAACACCTGAAACAATTATCAAGAATATGCTAAAGAATATGCTTTCTGTATTATGTTATGTTATGTCAGGTTATGACCAATCGTGAATGTTTATTACGCAGGTAACAAAGTGCTGGAGGCATATCTCAGAAGGCCCTAAAAATTTCAAAAACATAAACTTCAAGTAAAATGTCACCTCATGTGAGACAACATATATCCGACCCGCCAGAGAGCACCTGAACACTGCATGATTCACAGAGTCTTGTACAGCATGTCCAAGAAATTAAGGTAAAATGGTCAGAATCAGTTTGCTTTTATTCTAAAAATGAATAAATGTAAACAAAATCTAACCATGAAACATATTCTGAAGCGAGATCCATTTCTCGTAAGGGATACTGGCTGTCTTGAAAACATTCCACCATAATAAATATGTCTGCTAACATATGCACTGTACCTAATGTAAGTGGCAAAATAAAAAGTCTTTTTGTCCTTAAAGGATCTAGCTCACCCTATGTACTGGATGCTGGTTCGCTTGAATAGAGGTAAATGTAGTGGTTTGGGATGCCATGGGAAGCAAAATTGGCTATCTGGGAGATCAGCACCGAGTATGCAGTAAGCACAGAACTGACCAAACTAGAGTCTGAACACATATAGCTCAGCTGAAGTGGTAATTCACACGAAGAGAGGAGCGAGCCAAGCTGAAGGACGTTGATTTAAATCCCACTCAGCAGAGCGTACCCTCGAACCCAAAATAAACGTTGTGGGTAGATCAGAGTTTTGGGAAAGTCTCCTTGGGTTGTGTCAGTCTTTATGGCCAAAACGTGTGACATCTGAATCATGACACCTCCTACTTCCATGTCAGAGATTTTCACAGAAACGTTCTCAGAGAAATTAAATCCAGTTCTTGGGGAGCCCAGTAGTATTTCCAGCTGAGGGATTTTGGTCTCAGCTGGATATCGTTTTTTGTTGTTGTTGTTGTTGTTTTTCATTAATTTACTTCAAAAAGCAGAAGCATAACTATTCTTAGATCCACACTGGTGTCATACGCCGTGGTGGCAGCTCACCAGTACACGGCCCAGTAGATGAGGTTGAAGAAGATATAAGCCCCGGGGAAGATCATGCGAGAGTAGGTGTCGATAGCATGGGTGTTCTGGATGATGCGGAAGCCGCGTAGTCCCTTCTTCTTGGTGCCCGTAGACTCGTTGTCAAGCGAGAGATGAACAACCATGCGCTCCTGCTTTTCCGCGGGCTCCTCAGCAGCCGAGGTGATGGGGGCACGGGTGTAGCCTGCCAGGCTGTTGGTGTCAGCCTCGTTGTATGTGCCATCCAGCATCATGGTCCTGGTGTGGGACATGCCACAAGTGCAGGGCAGGGACTGCAAGGCCAAAAGAGCACAAGAGTCCTGAAAGAACCTTCAACCCTCACAACCAGAACAAATATGAAATAACCCAGCAACTGACATCCTTGTAAAGAATAACTGCAAAATGATTGCCAATAAGCTAGAACTGAAGCAAGTGTTTGGTGGGAGGAGGGGGGAAGGGTGGAGTTGGGGCGGGGGCAGGTTCGTGATTACCTGTTCTCTCGTCTTTTCCCTGAGCTTACGCTCCTTCCCGTCCTTTACAGTGGTCAGGTAGTTGACAGCCGCATACTCGAGGACGGAGAGGAAGACGAAGACGAAGCTGACCCACAGGTAGATGTCCACGGCCTTGATGTAGGACACGCGCGGCATGGAGGCGTTCACCCCGGTGATGATGGTTGACATGGTGAGCACCGTGGTGATGCCTGCAGGAAACACAGAAGCTCAGTTTGTGGAGGTTTATCTGATGCAGTTGGAGAGACTGAAATATTAACATCTCCAAGGAGATCCATGGAGGATTTTGTGCACAACTCTACAGAAAAACACCTGGACTAAATCATTCGAAAAGCAGGAGGTGTACAGGTTATGTGTATAACATTCTGCAAGAGTGTGGAACATTGGATATGTTGAGTCATCATCCGTCATACATGTGAATCATCATACATCATACAAGTGAATCATCCATCACACATGTGACTCATCATCCATCACACGTGTGAATCATCATCCGGCACACAAGTGAATCATCATCCATCACACATGTGAATCATCATACGTCACAAGTGAATCATCATACGTCACGCAAGTGAATCATCATACGTCATACATCACACATGCGAGTCAAACCAAACGAACGACACTATTGCGCTATTCTACAATACAACATTACAACAATACTACAATTCTGCAGTACGCACCTAAGGACACCCTGGCGGGGACGGCGCGGCGGTCGATCCAGAAGGACACCCAGGACAGCATGACCATGAGCGTGGCGGGAAAGTAAGTCTGCAGCAGGAAGAAGAAGATGTGTCGCCGCAGGGTGAAGTTGATGTAGAGACGGTTGTACCAGCCTGGAGGAGAGCAACCAGCCAATGAGCACACAACATATCTGTAAACGTCTGGAGCAACCAGCCAATGAGCACACAACATATCTGTAAACGTCTGGAGCAACCAGCCAATGGGCACGCAACATATCTGTAAACGTCTGGAGCAACCAGCCAATAAGCACACAACATATCTGTAAACGTCTGGAGCAACCAGCCA
>JAOYMR010000004.1:2503588-2513958 GCA_025802075.1 Tenebrosternarchus preto | reverse complement strand
ACGTCTGGAGCAACCAGCCAATAAGCACACAACATATCTGTAAACGTCTGGAGCAACCAGCCAATGAGCACACAACATATCTGTAAACGTCTGGAGCAGCCAGCCAATGAGCAGGTAAAGAAATAGAAAAAAAAGAAAGTACAAAATATGCTAAGACTGAGTCAGAGTTTGGATTGTTCTGTTTCAGAATTTAAACTTATGCAATTTGTAATATGCAAAGTAAAACATCCTTATGCTTTTGTGAGGAACTAGTGCACTCTAACCAAAGCAGATTCAAGGAAATACAGAAGCACATTGTATTTGTACAGAAAAAAGGAGCGCTGCTGCTGTCAGCTGGTTTTAGCTTTCCATGGACAGAATGAAGAAGTCCTTCACAAAACCTCTTCACCATTCAGCCTGAGGAAAGTGCTGCAGCGCTAACATTAAGTCTTCATCTCCTTATACAAAAGAGCAAACAGCAGCCCTGGAACCTTTTCATGTCAGTCCCACCCCAGGATGTGCAGAGTGTAGAGATGCCAGACAGAAAAATGATAAAACTAGACCAACAAACCAAAGAATATTTCTTGGCTATTAGATCCAGCACACAAATGGATTCTTTGGGAATACAACATTTATTTATTTGTGGAGTAAGGCATACAATTAAAAAATATATGCACAAGAACCTGAAAATATGGTTTTAAAGTACATATCTATTGTTTAAGTTTATGTTTACATTAATGGTTCTGCAGAACAGAAATGCTCCAGGGACGTGCAGTACCTGTGCTACTATAGAAAGCCAGTCTGGAGGTGGTGTGAAACTTCTGGATAAGGAACTGAGAAAGTGAGATTTTGTCATCTGTGCTGAGAGACTCATCCCCACTCTTCCAGTAAAGCATCAGGTCCTCATCAGTGTAGGCATCTGTGCACAGAGA
Source organism: Tenebrosternarchus preto (assembly GCA_025802075.1). Classification (NCBI taxonomy): domain Eukaryota; kingdom Metazoa; phylum Chordata; class Actinopteri; order Gymnotiformes; family Apteronotidae; genus Tenebrosternarchus; species Tenebrosternarchus preto. The sequence continues at coordinate 2,513,047 of JAOYMR010000004.1, read as the reverse complement.
ACATTCTAGTGTTCATAGCAGTGTTAGATGAACATACGGTAGATATAGTCACTCCAACAACCATACACATACGTATGTACATGTGACATTTGTATACGACAGGCACTTGGCCACTTACAGCTCTCCAACTCTAGTGTACATGTCTGGGAGTCGAGAGGAAAACGACTGAAGTCCATGTTGCATGCTGCAGTTACTGTCACCCTGGAAACAAGCAGAAAACCCACAAACGTTTGTGTTTCAAGGCTAGCTGAAAGCAAAACAAAAAAAAAGGAACCCAAACCCATTGACTCAAAACATTACGATTCTGCAAACAATTCTGACAACATCAGGTTCAGTGCCACCCAAGCAGACAGCACAGTATTTAAAATGCCTTTCTCAGGCTAGATATTCAAAGGCCAAGGTGCAAGTTTGGCAAAAGAACTTTAAGACCTAGCACAACCTGATGCTAATACTGTTGACACTATATGAACATCTTTAAGCTAAAGGTGCTCTTGAGACTATGACATTTGTGACGAAGTGAAGTTACAACCATAACCATAAAAATGTTCCAAACAACACTTACAGTAACCAAACCCAGTTTATTCAAGTTCATCCAAGTTTCAAGTCTTATTAGCTTGTTTGGACACCTTCTCACCTGAGACTATAGAGAACTTGTCCATCAGGATAGACCCTGATCATGATATTGTCGGTGGTGGTGTCGTGGATGAAGGAGCGCTTGGAATGGACGAAGAACACATCAGGAACCCAGATCTTCTTCACCAGGCGGCCGTCGAAGGTCATGCTTTTGTTGGTGCTGCTGGGGAAGGAGAGCCGCTCATCCTTCCAGTAGTGCCTCAGGTACAGGGTCATGGTGAAGTCCTGGGGTGAAAGCAAAGGCAGCAAACCTCCTACAACAAGAATTGTGCTCCAGGAAACATTTAGTCTTTAGATTAATATGTTATTTAGCCTTGCGAAACAGGTCTCAGAACAGTAGTTAATAATGTAGGGTGTAAACTTAATGGTTTAGCAAAGTTTAGTGTCGACATGTGGGTTAGAACCTTTAGCTCTGCAAACTTTGGCAATGCCTCACTGAAGCAGAGTTCAGAAGAAAGACAGGTTTCCTAAAATTTTAAATTTCAAGCCCCGTTCCTGGGAATCAACAACCTCACACTGTCTGGCTTTTTTTTGTGACATAAAACTACCCACGACTGCTGAGAAATAAAGCCTTTGTTCTAGTAAAGGATTCAGACAGCGGTACTGATGCTCGGACGCTTCACAGGACCCCTGGGTGACACGGACAGTTGAGCACAAATGAAACTGCCTTTGCTGCCTCTGCTAGTGCACATCACCGGACCATCTGAAGTGAAGAGCGGTCGTCATTACCCCTCCCGCCTGGTCCACGCCAAAAAACACGACCCAGATGATAAAAGCAGAAACGATGATGACAAAAAAAAAAAAAAAAAAAGCCCTGACCACCGCATGCAAAATTCAGTAGCAGCGTAAATTGAAACAACAAAGAAACAATTTTGACTCGCTGCTTGTTGCACATCGGCGTTAAGATGCTGCACTACGTGAAGCTGCTGTATTTCAAAAACAGGAAATATTAGTTTGCTGGCACAAGTGTGGTGTATGTGCTTCCACTAGAAGTAAGATCACAGAGGTGTGCTAATCACTTACACCGTCAATGGTTAAAACCTATGACCTATGACCTGTGAGTTATGGCTGTCGATACCCCCAGGTATCTCATTTTTTCTCCTCTCTCTTTGCCATGTTACATAACTGCAAATATTCACAGCTATTGGTAAAACAATAGCACAATAATAACTGGGTGCACCCAATTCTCCAATTCCAGGGACAGAAGGCTAGATTAAGATAGGATAAATGAAGGTAGGCTAAATTAAGAAAGGATAGATTAAGATAGGCTAGATTAAAATAGGATAAATTAAGATAGGATAAATTAAGGTAGGATAAATTAAGGTAGGATAAATTAAGGTAGGTTCAATTCGGCTGGGATATGTGGGGAACAAAGTGGCTCCAACTGGAAGCTGGAAATCCTATTTGAAAATACCCCATAGCAGAAACCAATCTAATATTGTCTATTGTCTTTGTTGTCTCTATTGTCTGTTGTCTTTGTTGTCTCTATTGTCTCGTTTTATGTTGTCCTATTTAAAAAATGCAATGATCCAAATTAAATATAATCCTTGGTTGTCCTCCCATATGGAAGCAATTTCAGTCCAATTTGCAGCTAAGAACAGAAGGGTGTTTTAATTTAATTACCAGCACGTGACCCCACATTACAACACAACAGAAAGAGATTTAATAGCGTGTTTCCATCTTGTTTCCTTAGTGGATTATATGAAGTCAAACCTAGGGGGAACAATGGGGTTTGATTCATTTAGTGCCGGTCTAAACCTGAGAGGGTCATTTTCAGGATGGTTTGTAGGTTCTGAATGTTACATTGCATGTCTGTCTTTAGTCAGATAAGCTACACATGGCTAAGTGGGACGCTTCTGAATAAATAAATCAGAGCCAAAATCTACCACAGCCCGTGGCAATAGGCCAGTGGTACACAGATCTCCTTAAAGTGGTAAGTAATGCTTCATTCTCATTTGAATCATACAAAATTTGGATTCTGTTAACTCACCATGTCCACTTCTGAGATGCTGTCCAAGCTCTCCACCTGGACGTCCACGCCCACAGGAATGGCTGGACCTGAAGACAAGATCAAACAGAAATGACTAATCATTAATCATCTTCTATAACAAATAACATGCGGTCTTAAACATATCCATCTTTGTCACTGGAAGGGTTGATTGTCATTACCGAGCACACTGTATGTTCATAAAACTGTCATCACTGTACTTAAAACAGCACAGAACGCAGTATCTGACTGCTCTTTCTAAAGAGACACCATAAAGCAATCAAGACAACTCACGGACTTATGGACATCTCCGCTGAGATCAGCTTCCTACGAGCTTAAAAATTAATAGGACAGCAGATCAAAGGCTGGACCCAAAACTTAAACAGCGTGTTTTTCGTTTCCCAGCCTGTTGATGTTGAGGCCTATGAAAGGGCTCCTGAACAGACGCTCCTTCTCTCATTAGGCTCCTGATGTCATCGCTTTGATCAGCTCTGGAGTCTAAACAAGGGAGTGCATATGCTAATGACCCCCACGTCATTCTCAGACGCCCAAAGGTGAGGGAGGGGCTGGCTTTTCAAAACATGTTAGGTCACAATACAAAGTGGTACAGAGTATTATTTGGGGTGTTCTTTGCATTTATTTATACCAGTTAAGAGGAGCCACAGAGGCAGAACATACTGGAAAGGCCTGAGGATTTCCGTTAAATTTCACTGGTTTGGGATCAGTTTTATGCAGCCAAGCCTGCGTATTCTTTGCCTGTCCTGTGAATAATAAAATACATAAATAAATAATACAATGAATCAGACTAAGAATAGTTCTACATCTTATCTCAGCTGAGTTTAAACTATGCAAAAACAACTTCGGAAACTTGTTTCTGATTAAGTGAAACACCAAATATTTTCCATACAGGCACCCAGCATTCTAGAATGAAAGCAGCAAAGTGGGAAAGCATCCATGTTCTGGTTGATAGCGGGGTTTAAAGCCTCCAATCACATGTTTGCTCTCTAACATTCCCTGTACACGAGGCCCATCACCTCTGCTCTGATTGGACGCCGACTTCCTGACACTGTTACGCAACATGTGGCAAAGCCTATCATTCCAGTCTCTGTTACCTGGAAGCAGTGACATTTACTCCCTGCCCCTGCCGCAGCTGCATGCCCACGCATCCATCTGCTGGCACTATATACCACCTATCAGCTCTCTGCACTGGTGCATACACTCGTCACAGCTGGGCACCATGCCTAGGGCATCTCTCCTGTTCCAGGATCTGTCTAGATGCCCGTTTCACAATGTTGCATTTCAGGAGCTGGTGTTAAAAAGATGTACCCAGGTCAGTGTCACCTGGGGCCCAGAGACATGGAGCCAGGGATCAGCGCTGGAGGGGGACACAGGATTAGGCCAGTGGATTGGGTTTGCTATTTGAGAGAAGATTTAATTCCCTTCAAAGTGATTACACAGGAATTCCATCTGCTGTTTCAGATGAAGGGTAATGGGTTCTGAGAGGGAGTGGAGACTCTGAGGGTACTAAGTAGTGTGTATATATATATATATATATAGGTCCTTCATAGCTTTGCAAACTGGCAGCACCATTTCACTAATGTGGTTTTTGCTGTAACATAAATGTGACGTCATGCTTCTTGAGTCAGCGGAGTTGGTGCTTTGAGTCTGGAGTGGTGAAATTGCCTTCAAGAATTTCTGAAGATAGAGTAAGAGTTAGAAGAGTATTTGAGAATTTCTCCATTCCTATTCGTACAAGACTACTGTCTTCATAACTAAGACTACGGAAAGTATTTTAAGGACACCGCAGTATCCAACGGTTCCTTCTACTCATCTTGGTGTTTCTGATCATGTTTTCCAAAGCATCCTAAGGTGAGGTATTTACCTCTCAGCTATAGCCATGAGAAAACCAGTGTGAATCACATCAGATTTCACTATAGGTTCATTCAGTAAATTCAACCCAGTATTAGCCACACTGGTAATAATTTACATTTAGAATTTATTGTAAATATTGTAAAGAAAATTATATTTGCTCATGTATTTTTTATTTAAACCAGTTTGCATGAGCCATGGAGATGGTTTGGATGGTAGAGTATAAGAATTCAGTAATGTAAACTCTTTGTAGACTTTAATCACTAATATTGAATTCCGCACGTCGTTGCAGCGCGTGCAGAAACGCGATATAACAAAATGTTTCAGGAACTGCGTTTATTCAACTTTTCTGTACAGCGTCGTACAGCCTCGTTAACATTTGCGAACTGTGTTGCAGGTCAAGAGATTGGTGCGGGCGTTAATCCAGACAGCAGTCGGGGAAACTCCCGACAGCCTAATCTCCCCCTCGTGCGAATTTATCGTCGGCACTGTGGCACCAGAGCGGTTTGTACATACAGAGAGAAGGGCCTTCGTGTGAATTGACTGACATTCTCGTCAGAAAAAAAACATCATACAGGCAAACAGTTATATTTATCAGACAAACAAAACTGTTATCAGCACTGGAACAAGAGCATGCACAAAAATGTAAGCTTCACTAGAATGAACAACACGAAAAACAGATACTGTCAGGAAATGAATAAGGAGGATGATAATACATGTATATATACATATACATACACTTTGCCTAATGCCTTTAGCCTACGCCACGTTGACCTTATTGAACTTAACTGCACTGAAGCCCAGAGTAATTACAATATTAAAGCACCGATATGCAGATGCACTGGAGAGGATTCACAACTGCAGCACCTAAGGTTAGTAATGGAATGCTACCGTGTACACCGTACACCCACCTCCCATGTTCGATTAAAATATTGCGCTTCATTCTCTACACATAGAAAACCGAAACAAATATGTCTTTTGAATTATTTATTTCAGGGGAAATTCTGGCAAGACTTGATAAAACACAGGGATGGGTACCCAACAGAAAATCACAGCACGTCTGCTTCTCACGAACTACAAATCTTTAAAAGCGCATTGCTTCACGTGAGATGAGAAAAGAAAGTTTTAAATAGAAACTCTAACTGCAACTCAAATTTCGCGAAAGAATAAAATGTGGTTGTTTTGCAATTCTAGTGTTTATTTTATGCTTTTGAGTTGCTTGTTTATCTGTAGTTTTACATTTTATTTACATGCAAAAGTGTCTACATATAGATTTAGGACACTTGCAAAGAACGTTCTGATGTTAGCACAACTGGCTCGAGAGTGGTATCGCGTGAAGAGTATGCTGTGTTTAGCAGAACCGTCAGAAAAAGATAGAGACGGAAAAAACAAAAGGTAACGTATCACCATAAATTGTAATATTCCAAGCCTAACAAACTGCACCAAAAATCAGTTCAAAACGTCCGGGCAGCGTGTCTGCGGGAACACGCAACGCTGGTTACAACTGCGCAGTAATTTCCTTGTGTAGGATTGTAAAATGCAATGCTACGCACTTGACGAGCTTGTGCTATGCACGTGCGAAGTATGTATATACGAAAACGTTGCTATCTGTTACATTTAATAGTTGCAGAGTACTTCTCCTTCATAAATCGTAAGCTGTGGTAATCTGTGGTAAGATTAAGGTCACTCACACACAATATACCAAGCAGTTCAAAGGCATTGATGGCTCAATTCGGGGCGTTGGGGCAGGACTGCTTGTTAGAAACGTCATAACATTTATTTTGACCCCCTTATCTCCACCAGGTCAAAACAAACAATGAACTCTGATAACGACATGTACTTCGTATGGGCAACGAACACAGAAAACCATGTAAGAGAAAAGATGACTCCCTCTTCTTATTATGTTATTATTTACATAAGAGTTTACATATATGTACATATTATTTAAATAAGGGTTTCCATCTCTCCACTCTTGGTTGTTAACGGGTTGTATTAATAGAAAATGAAGCCCCATGGCCCACCACGTCTACCTCAGTTTTGCTAATACTCTTTAACATTGCCTCACTCCGTTTTGACACCGGCTCCCATCTTTTAACATGTGCAGTTCTGAGTGTGCCGCACTTTTGTATTTTTGCAGCCCTGGTACGCTGTATGAACTATAGCGTAGTTTAATTACAAAATGTTTTCCCCCTCGCGTGACAAGGGCACGCCACAAAGAGGTCCACGCCGCACTCAGGGACAATAGCGCCTTCCTTCCAGTGGGATTTAGGTGACCGAGTTTTTTTTTTCTTCACATTGCCATTTTCTTCCCATATACCAAGACCCCCTGCTGGTGCATTGCCTTCTACAACGATAAAGGCTCCACTTGTAAGCTCGATGCTCCTATAAGGAGCTTTCATTAGTAACACTGCTCCGCGGCATCTTTTGAAGAAGCTAGGAAATCCACCACCTGGGAAAACGCCATCAAATGATTGCCGACACGTTCAGAAGCCTTGCTGCTCCCAACGAAAGCTTTTCATAATGTTTGAATTAGACGAAGACACTCAAAGACGTTACTATTTATGGACGTGAGTCTGTGCATATCAAACGCACACACACACACACAGAGAGAGAGAGAGAGAGAGAGAGAGAGAGAGAGAGAGAGAGAGAGAGAGAGAGAGCTATGGATAGATAGGAACAGATACAACGAGATTATTAGATCCCTTGTTAATTTAATCTGTTTTTTATCTCTAATGATGGCAATGATAATGCAAACTATTGCTAATGTTGTCATATCGCGTTATCAGACCAATGTCATTGTATATCATTTTTACACCTCTCACAAGTGATTTGATGCAAACTGCAGGTGACAATGTTATAGTGACGGTCATTTCTGAAATTGATTTTAAAATGACGTGCGTTATACATTACTTGATCGATAAATTAAAGGGACCACAGCAAAATTCTTTAAAATATTATGTGAATGACCTCTCGGAGAAGAAAAAATACTTCCACAATTGCCTGACCTCTAGAGGGCAGTGCAGTCAACAATGGCCACTTGCTGGTCACTCGCGATTTAAGGTAAAGGCGCAGATTAAGGTTCCTATGCCATGTACAAACGTAATTCTTAATACAAAATGCGCACTGACCAACGGTGTTTAAAGAAAACACGGATAATGATGATTATAATTAATTATATTTTGTTGCATACAACTTACCTGCAAATGCCGGCCTCATGGTAAAATCGTGATCTTCCACACGCAGCAAATGGTTGGTTTTCACCTTACGTGTCTTGGTTCCATCGACCACCTTTTTGGATAATGGCCTACAAGAGATTTTCCCACTTAATTAGTGTTAAACAAAGATTTGTGTCACTATTAAATGTGTAACGGTATCAGTGGTATGACCGACAACTGAGAAACTCATTTCATTTAGTTGAGACGCTGATGAACGAAGTGATCGAATAAGAAGTTCAGTTAAGAACTGGCGCGCATAACCTAAAATGATCATGCAAATAACCGGGTCGTGCTCAGAAAACGACTTCAATCTCTCTCTGTGAGTCTACTGATATTCCACGTAGCAGTCAGCCCAAGGGGTGTCATCTAATAAGAAAACACATGCTACGTTTCTGTGGCACTTCTCTCATAAATGCATGTTTATTTCCAGCCGAGCTCGTTCTATTTTTACTTCGAGGACTCCCCAGCGCGTTACCATTTAAGTAAAAATAAAGCATACCCAAGTTTAAATAAATATCAAAAAGACACATCAAACAGAAACACAGTCTTAAAACAATGCTTGATTGAGCCTTTTTTTGCAAGGTCAACTGCAAGACGGACGTCATTGGTGTTTATGAATATGTCGCACCAAGGACCCAATTTTATTTACAACAAAATAATCGTGGCACACTGTTCCACGTCTAGAATACAGAACGGAGACCTTCAACGCAGCGGCATTTCGTCATATAGATTACATCTGTTGACGCAGCTCATTGTGAGGTCATTTTTCAAATGGACATTAAAAGCAGTAAGTCTCGTAATCTCCAAATCATAATACACTGGATTAATAGCATGGGTATTTTAAAAAAACTGCGTTACGTTGATTCGCAAATCGTCTGGACTGGTTACCATTAGCGTGCGTTCCCTGCCTTTTACGCACATTTGCTTTGTGCCAAAATTGAAATTACACAATAACGTTAATATGATGAAAGACATTGTTTGGTAATAGATTACGATTATATCACTCAAAGCAATGTTGTCATTTTCTGCATCAAGTTAGAAAATCTTGCACGTCTCAGCGTTTGGGTACCATGGACAGCGCACCGAGAAGCGCATCCAAAGCAAGAGTTCGATTCAAAACATGAAAGTATTTTCCCAGCATAACAGAGTAAAATCATTCAATAACTAGTACAATAAATTATTACATACGTCCCATGCTTATGAGTTTCCAGGTTTGCCGACCACCTTCGTTTTCTGCTTTTCTGCTTCTCGCACTCAGCGACAAGAATCAGACAGAAAACCAAAAACATCAGTTTTGCAAGGTAAGGCATGATGCGGACAAGATTAGGAGTCCAAGTGTACTGTTTCCGTGAGGCAGCGTCCGCGATGTTTTGAGCATTGTACCATCTTAAACTCGGTGGAGATGCACGCGTAACGACTCGGACTGCTGTACTACAAGATGTGAATCGGGCGATTCAATAGCAAACACCGATATAATTTAGGCGCGTCTCGATTCGCTTGCCGCTGGTTTCGGACTTGGGCTCTGATTGGTTCGCTCCAAACCACTGTGTCTAAGATGAGGATAGGGATCGTGCGCTCCACAAGCCAGCACTCCAGGGTTATCTCTCCCTGACACTCACGGTGGAGGCAGGCGATATGCATGTGACAATACAGTATGTACACTTAGAGGAAGCGCAGCAGCTTGGGGGTGGAGGGGGGGGGGGGGGGCGGAATGTTAACCAAGTACCCCGTTGCCAAGTGAAAAATAAATTACAA
>JAOYMR010000004.1:2498017-2499484 GCA_025802075.1 Tenebrosternarchus preto | reverse complement strand
TTTGTTGGTGTTGGGGGTGGGGGGTGGGGGGGCGCGAGAGAGAGAGAGAGAGAGAGAGAGAGAGAGAGAGAGAGAGAGAGAGAGAGAGCGCAGTTTGGTCATTCCGAAGAGTAATGACGAAGCTAATAGATGACCTCAAAACAGCACAGGTAAATGAATCCTTCATACAGAAAATAACTTATTCTAAATCTAAATTCCATATTTTCTTATTTGGAGAGGTACATCAACTCTTAGTGTAAAAAAGTGACAATATTTCTGAATGACTTCAAGTATCTCAATCGCTTCACTAGACACTTTCATCTTGGATAGAGTAGGTTGGTTTGTTTGTTTTTTTAGATCAAAGTATCAACTCAAATGTCAGCTTTGAAAACATATGAAAAGTTTTAAAAAGTTTAAAAAGTAAAAAAAAATCAATACAATAATTTATCACTATTCACACAAAGTGCTTTTACAAATGTGTACATTACAAGCAATTCACTGATCTGCAAACATGTAAATACCAGTCAGATAATAATGCAGAGGACTGATTTATTTTAAGACAGTGAGAGTGTGATATTCAGATTAATCACACACACCTGAGATAAAGATGGGAATTTTCAGACTGTTTCAAGCTTTCCACATTTTTTGTGGTTCAGTATGCTTCAGGCTAATCCTAAAACAAACTAAACTTCCCTTTGTCTTTCTCCGGCGTACAACCAATACTTATTTTGGAATGTTCTGTAAATGCAATAAAAATGAAAACTTGAAATATTCCATTTGCATTGGAAATCAGATCCTTTGTTTACTTGGTTAAAAGCACCTTCCTTCGGTAACGACAGCTGCACGTCTTCATGGGAATGATCATACAAGCTCGGCACAACTTTCTGATGGACGTTTCTCTAATTCTGCACGTCAGAATCATTTAAGTTCAGTCGCGTTGGAGGGGAAGCGTCAGTCCATCATCAGGCCTCTCCAGAGATGCCCTGGTGGCTTCTGGTCTAGACTCTGTGATTCACCCTAGGACTTTCCGCCGATGCCACTCCTGATCTCTTGAGGCAGTGTTTTGGGTTATTGTCTTGTTGTAATGTCAACCTTGACCCCAGCCTGAGCACTCTGGAAAGGGTTTCACCCAACATCTTTCTGTATTCATCTTTCCATCCATCATGGTTTCCCAGTTCCACTCACAGGAGAAGCCTCTCCACACCATGATGCTGCCACCACAGTGTCTGACTACAGAGGTGGTTTTTTTTTTTTTAACGAATGTGAAACATACCAAATCGTGGGCACCCTGAAAGTGTCTGAAAACTTTCCATATACACTGTACAGACAAACACAATCACAATTCCTTATATCCCCATAAAACACAAAACATATACATACACACCCCCCACCCCATAAAATTTCCACCTCTTTCCAGTTTTCCATCTATACTACATGGTTTAAAATCCATTCTTACTGGAAGCCCATCTATTCTGTTCTATAGAGGAT
>JAOYMR010000004.1:2485517-2493017 GCA_025802075.1 Tenebrosternarchus preto | reverse complement strand
GCTGCGATTGCAATTCTCCTCTTGTCCCCCCCCGGGGGGTGGGAGCTGGATGTGTTAGAGGCTCTCTGTTCTCCAGGTTAAAAGTAAAGTCTGTTGCTCATTCTAATCTGCCAATTCTGTTGTTCCAGTCTTCCACACCAGAAGAACATTCTGGAGAGGGTGAGGGAATGACACAAGAGATCATCCAATACTGTCTTTCTCTCTCTTCCCCCTTCTCTCACCCTCTCTCTCTCTCTTTATATATATATTATATATTTAATATTCCCTCGACAAAATATTTGTGGCCTTGAGTGATTAAGGTGGTAGTAATTTCAAGCAGTAATTTGTGGTGTTGCACAAGGTTGATTTGGCTGTAAATTCCTACAGGATGTGAATAAGGATTGAGAAGAGGTGGTGCAGTGAATGCACTGTTTGATGTTTGGAAAATGGGTCGCAAAGCAGATGTTAATAACTGGTAAATAAAAAAATAATTAATAAAGAGGAGTGAGTGCATTTGGGAATGCTGAAGGCCATAGGTTCAAACATGCAAGATAAAGTGTATCAAAGTATAGTCATACAGGTCCAGCAGCAGTGGGAAAAATTCTGGTTCTTTGCAAGTTCTTGTAAAAAAAAAACTTGTGGCTGAAAGACAAAACTGACAGGCAAAGACCACTGGCATGTTTCTCAGCTTGTGAATAAAAATCACTTTGCTTCCGGGCAAGAATTGCTTCTAGAAGTTAATGCAGATCCTTCACAACCAATTTCTGAAAGAACACTCCACAGGGAACTGCATACCAAGAACATATGGAGGCACACAACAGGCCTTTGCTCACTTCTGCTCACAAAGTTACCTGGTTACAGTGGGCAAAGAGGCACTAAAGCTGGATGGTTCAGGACTGGAAGGTGTTATCTGGTCAGATGAATCTCGTTTCTGCCTGTACACGAGTGATGCCAGGTGTCGTGTTCCTCATAGATCTCTGGAAACCTTCAATGAGGACTTTGTGCAAGGCGTGGTTCGAGCTGGAGAAGGCGCTGGGATGTTTTCATCATGCAGAAATGGGTCCTTTTGTTGGTGACAGCAAATTTGAACCACAACGTCTGCATTGAGCAGCTGGATACCAGGTTTTCCCTTTTTCTCATCACCTAACTAAGGAACATTCCTATCTCTGTATTCCAAGGTGTTGATTGTCATATTCGCAGGGTAGCAAATCTGTCTGATTGGCATGGTTAACATTCAGGAACATTAACATATATGCACAGCAAAATTGGCAGATTTTAATCTTCTTGAAAATCTGTGGGAATACCTAGAACAACAAAAGAAATCTGTGGGAATACCTGGAACAACAAGGAAATCTGTGGGACTATAATCGAATGAGGAGTAAAACATGGCATCCACAAAATCTGGCCAAACTTTGCAATTGTCTGATGCACGAGAAACATCAAGGGTTGAAAGAAGAACTAGAAAAGATGTGGAAGGTAAAGGCAACAGTGGTTCCTGTAGTAGTTGGAGCACTAGGGGCTGTGACCCCCAAACTGGGGGGGGGGGGTGGCTCCAGCAAATCCCCCAGAACGACATCCGAGATCTCCGTCAAGAAGAGTGCAGTTCTGGGAACAGCTGTGATACCTGATAGGGTAAGGTAAATTCATTGTGTGTATTGAGGTGTGTCTGGTGCACAGTTGGGGCATCCTGTGGGGAGGAGGGGGGAAGAGAGAGTGTGAAGTTTACACTTGTTCTTAGGCTGGAAGCCAGTGACTCTGAACCCTGGTCATTCCCACATAATTGTCTCAGAGGCCAGAAACCTTACTTTTAATCGTCTAAGCTTGCAACAGTGTAGAGGGATTACAGTGCAAGTCATCCGATTTACTTAAATATTGGATAACTACAATGTCTCATTGTAACAATAATTTTAATCAGAGCTCCCGAGGCAAAGATGCACTTGTTCATCAACGTTCACCCTCAGACTCAGGGTGCAGTAAGAGCTCGACATTTTATCATGATTCGAGGTTTCGAAGAACACCAGCGATGAGCAAAAGCACCGTTTCCAAACCTCCGGGCCTCCTGCCACAGCGATAAGGATAGGGGCGGTCCTGTCTGGCCCTCAGAGATGAAGAGACGCGTCCTCGTACAGCACGTGAGCAGAGTCTTCACAACGTCACCATTCCAGCCTCACTTCACAGCCCTGACGTGGCCCGTCCATTTTTAACACCTAGCTAAGCGCGTCGGACCACCGGGTGGGATTATTTTTGATGGATCATGAATTGTCCGGTGATGCAGGAAGGAAAACTTCATGAGTTTAACGTTTGTGCATAATGACACGGGGGGGGGGGGGGTGTGGTAGAACGCCTAAAGCAGCACTCACAACACAAGAACTGTGCACAGATGGGGTCCAATGTGCAAGTGTGCACCATTAGTGCCCGTCCACACAGTTCATTTGCTTCGGACGTTCTACCAAATCAGCACGTTGCGTGAGAGGTGCGACATTTGTGAAGCAAACTGTGAGACGCTGGCAGGAAATCTGAACGACATACCTGTTTTGACATCCTGTTTAGTGTTGCAGTGCGAGCCTGTGATGGCAGGCTAGGCATTTTTCCACGCCGTTGCTACAAATCAGACGTGCTCGGAGTGCCGCGAGGATACACCCACGACTGTCACTTACTACGGCAGCAACTGAGCAGGGAGGCCCGATCGTCTCCACCTCAACCATCACTCCACGCTGCCTTTGTGCAACACTTCAGCCCCCCCCAAAAAAGGCATTTTCAAGTTATTCTTCTCACTTCTGGTCATGGCAGTAAAACGTTTCTTTAAATGAACTGCTGGGAAAATGAAATTTTCCCCAGAGGCGTCAAAAGTGGTGGAACGTTTTAAAAAATGCAACACGCAAAGCAATGCTGCATGAATTAGAGAGGATTCAGTATAGGCTGGGGAGAGAATAGGAAAGGAGGAGGCTCAAAGAACAAGACAAGTGTGTAAAGACTGGAACAGAGGCAAGCAGAGATTGAGAGAGAGAGAGAATAATAAGAGAGAGAGGGAGAGAGGGAAAGAAAGAAGGAGAGGAAGAGGGAGAGGGAGAGCAGAATTTAATCTGAATCATCTTACTTTTTGGCAAGAGCTCTTCGTTCCTCAGGGGTGTAATCAAGTGATCCTATCGCCCCTTCTCCTTTCGTTGGCATGAAACCTATAATCGCTATTAATGCTGTCCGGACTGGAAAAACACACACACACACACACACACACACACACACACACACACACACACACACACACACACACACACACACACACAAAAAGCAAGTGTCATTTCATGGGGCTCAAAAAACGATCTGCCATGCCGCATTACACAACAGGACGAGGTCCGTCTCGGACAGGAGTCCACGGCAGGATGCTCAGTGCCCTTGTTTATTGCGAGTGTTAAGCATCGCGGTTTAATGCCAAGTCCACCGCATCAAGCTGCAGGGCAGCTCCACGGGGCAGCTCCACGGGGCAGCTCCACGGGGCAGCCCCACGGGGCAGCTCCACGGGGCAGCTCCACGGGGCAGCTCCACGGGGCAGCTCTTTGGTGCTACGGCTTAAAGAGTTGCCACAAGGAGAAGGTGGAGAAATATGAGGTTATGGCAACCCAAAACTGGACTTCCCTGCACTGATGGAAAAAAAAAAAAAAAAAAAAAACCCACACACCCACAACAGAAGGCCGTTGTATTTCCTCCCAGTACCAATTAAATCCCACATTCTTGCATGCGTCTGCTCTAATATGCATAATTGAACACACAAAGGACTCGATAATTAGAGTTGGATGAGAAGAGAACAATAACGTCAACAAGTTCACGCTAGTCGTCACCCCAGGACTGGATTCCACAAAGCTGTCAAAACGTTGACAGCAAGCACTGGAGTCTTAATAAGAAATGGTGCTAGTGCTGGTCATGAATGAACACTGGTCATAAATGCAGTACTCAGCAGTGCACAGCTTTAGCCTGTCACTGCAGTAAAGGCTGGAGTCCCAACAACTGGACAGGAAGCATGAGGTGCCCCCTCATATAAGCTACATAGCAGAAAGTGTCGCTTTTAAGTGCGTGTATATATATATATATATATGCACACATATACACATATATATTACATAGTGCCTTTAACGTGGTTTGACTTGCTGAGGCATGATTTTTTGACTCAATTAAAAAAGTAAAAGTACTGTTTTCAGTAGGAAAAGAATTGTTGAGTGGAAGGATGATAAAATTTTCAGTGAATAAATTCCATTGCCCAGAATGAACCGATCACTGTTCATTCTAACGGGTGCAAACTTTGCAAATCTCTTTCCTCAGCTCCTGTTGTAGGTGGTGAGAGACGGCGTAAAGCACAGGGGAGAGAGAGGGAAGAGAGAGCAGAATGGAACATCTCACGAGTCACTTTAGAACACAAGGCAGTGACATAAAACTTTGATTACACTGCCATCAAACAAAAAAACAAAAAAAAACTCAAAACAAAAACCATCCCCACAGCTTTTGGATGCCAAGGCTACAAAGTGTACAAAGAACACTTGCAGAGACAGACCCTTGAACTGCATTCAAAGCCCTTCCTGAGTCTTTAAATCCACTTTCGAGGTTGATTTTATAACTCTGAAAGATATAGCTGCGAGTGGTGGATTATAATAATAATAATAGTAATAATAATAATAATAATAATATATTATTATATAAACCCTCCAATAATGCAAGGGAGATCCATAGGGACTAAGCCCTTTTAGACGTGCTAGGATTTAAAATATAAATCTGTTTGCATAATTAAACACAGGCCTTTCTCTAAAATAAATAAATAAATAAAATAAAATAAAATAAAAAATACATCCAAAATATTTTGTGTGGATACTAAATGCTTAATGCAGAAATTTTGCTGCTGACTGTGGTCTGCTGTCCATGTTCGTCAGGCGGGTTCAGTGCGGGAGGACAGTAGAGGTGTAGAGGAGTGTGTGTGTGTGTGTGTGTGTGTGTAGATGGGGAGGCAGGCTGCCGTCCCTCATCTCTCCTGGGCTCCTTCAGTCTAATCAATTACGAGTAAGGAGAAAATGCACTAATAGAACAACGCGGAAGACGCCAGTGCCTGAGGACGTTACCATGCCGACTTCATTTAAATTTAAATGAACCCCTTAATCCCTCATTTGCTCTCTCCCTCTCCTTCACGTACCCACTGAGCATGGAGAGCAAGCTCTGTTTAGTCAAGCTCTAAGTGTTGGCCCTAAGAGTGTGTGTGTGTGTGTGTGTGTGTGTGTGTGTGTGTGTGTGTGTGTGTGTGCGCGCGCGCGTCAGGGGGGTACCTACTGCTCCAGGAGGGTTGCCAGGTCTCAGGGTGATGGCCAGATATGCTCAGGCAGATCTTTTTCCCGACTTCAAACCTCCCGTTGGGCTGAAAGGGAATTCAGCACTGATTAGAAACATGGCAACCTGTCACAGCAAATGAGAAAAAAAGAGGATGGGAGGATGATTAGAGAAAAATAAAGATGAAAGTGGCATTGATGGTGAAGGACAAGGAAAGCATACACTGATGTGTGAAAAGAGAGAGGCAGAGGACCAGAGAGAGGACCAGAGAGACAGAGGACCAGACAGAAGAGTGAGACGGAGGACCAGACAGAAGAGTGAGACGGAGGACCAGACAGAAGAGTGAGACGGAGGACCAGACAGAAGAGAGAGACGGAGGACCAGACAGAAGAGAGAGACAGAGGACCAGACAGAAGAGAGAGACAGAGGACCAGACAGAAGAGAGAGACGGAGGACCAGACAGAAGAGAGAGACGGAGGACCAGACAGAAGAGAGAGACGGAGGACCAGACAAAAGAGTGAGACGGAGGACCAGACAGAAGAGTGAGACGGAGGACCAGACAGAAGAGTGAGACAGGACCAGAACGGCAGGCTCATCCTTTGTGACAAATGCAAAATGAATAAACCAAGCAGAACCAACAACAATGTAATCTAATTAAAGAATTACCCCTATATAATTAAAGAACTATCCCTATATAATTAAAGAATTACCCCTGCAGGTGCTAACGTTAACTGCACAAATGACTCCCATATTATTCCAGCACCGTGTCCGCTCCTGTAAACAAGCCCTAGTGACTATCACACCAAAACACAGCACAATCTCCCCACAGACAAAAGCACATTCTGGGGTGCAAATCGAAAAACAGTTTCAGATCTCTCAACATGTCCGGCAGTCTGGGGCAGGGCTTTGATGGCTTCACATCCTCTCCGTCTGATGCTGCCTACTGCTCCAGAGAGAGCAAAATTCAGGAAGACCACTGCTGGAGAAAGTCAACACCGCAGGTCACCGGATGTTGTGGTATAACTATCTTGGCGATTTAACAATTTAACAAGGATGTGTCATTTTTGTGAAGCACAAAAGCTATTTTATTGCTAACTGAATCACCTTGTGAAGAATTAGATTTTTACTCTAAATGCGAGTGAGTGACTCACATGCTAGGTCCACGAGGTGGTCCACATTAGCGGTCGACCAATTGATCGGACGGCCGATTAATTAGGCCGATTCCTGCCATATTGAGATAATCGGCATCGATCAATGCCTGCGTTCACGAGGCCGATAATCAAAAAGTGCCTACAGGTACGACACAGGTAGCCCCGTCAGTCTGGCTGCTGTGCAGCTATGTTAGAGCTCCCCCTTGTGTCCATGCTGACACTCTACGGACAGATGGGTCCGTGCTGTGAAATGATGCGCGTCATCGCTGAATGTAACTTTTTCTGAGAGAACACGGTAAGACTAATTCCTATCTTTCAAAGACCAATATATTTAATTGGCTACTCTTAATAACATACAATATTTACTGCCTACATAATTAGAGCTCCAGTCATTTAGTGAGAAAATGCAAATAATGTTAGGCCTATTTCGGGAATTGTACTGTTAGCAAGCCTTTAACCAGCTAAATCAGCTAGCTGTCCAGCTAACTTACAGGGTTCAAAAAAAGTACTGTTCTCATCTCACTTCAACTATCTGCCATCATAAGTGATTGATCTGATAGATCTAAGATGCCTGACGTTACTTAGGAGTCTTGGTCCGAAAGCTAGCGTTAACGTTATGAACTTGCCAGCAATGTTTTGAGGAACAAACGCGTGCGTCCCTCTCTGTTCACGCAGTCGCGCCTGTTTGCATCCGTGCTTCTCTCTCCATCTGCATGAGCATCGGTTTGCTTATCTATATGTGGGACAGAAGCTCTGCTCTGTCACACCGTCACTTCTTGTCACTTTTTAGATTAAATGAGCAGGCTGTGCAAACATAGTTAATGAATTTTTCATGTGTCTACCGCTTAGATCGGCCATTTCGCTTGGCAACTAAACAAACATGCAAAAATATGCTTTGAGCCAGTTTTGAAAGGTTGTGGAAAATGTTAGAGCCTTGTACAACAACTCTCACCCTGCTAGAAATGTTAATATAACAATTTAGTCAAAAATTTATTTAAGGGGGGGGGGGGGGGGGGGGGGCGGCCGGGCGGGGGGGAGGGAGAGGGGTGGGGTGGGGGTGGTTTGT
>JAOYMR010000004.1:2450327-2481577 GCA_025802075.1 Tenebrosternarchus preto | reverse complement strand
GAGAGCGAGAGAGAGAGCGCGAGAGAGAGAGTGAGAGAGAGCGAGAGAGAGAGCGAGAGAGAGAGAGAGAGAGAGAGAGAGAAAGAAAAAAGAGAGAAGGAAAGCCAGAATGAAGAGACAGAAATACAGACAGTGGCGAGAGGAGCAAGAGAAAAAGACACAGAAACTCAGAAAAAAGCAACAGAAAACAAAATGGGAGAAAATAAATATAGAGAAGCACAAACAGAAGGAGAGGAAGTAAAACAAAGTACATTTAAAAAGTAAAAACAGAATGTCGTGAGAGAGGGAGCGATATTGCTCTGTCTTGAGGGGACTGAAGGGGAGGGGAGGGAGGGAGGGAGGGAGGGAGGGAGGCCAGCATGGGACCCGCGTGCCTCCTTGTGCACGCGCTCCATGAAACACCTCCCCAGGCAGCCCAAACTCACTAACCCGAGCACGCATGCAGGAGGCCACATTACAGCAGATGAATTCACCCACAGCCAGACAGAGGGAGACGCAGCAAGAAACGCCAGGACGTATTCTACGAAATGAAGCGGATCATTAGGTCATTATGATCAGATTGAATAAAGTCACTGCGCTATGCTAATCCTCGTATAAAACACCTGCAGAATCCGTTGGAATGGCGAGTACCGTTAGCATTTCTGCTCTTGAAACCCGAGAGATCAACGTGGAAAGCCACACACACACACACGGGTTTGGGACGCCTTGCTAAAACAGTCTCAAACCTCACGATCCTATGCATTCCCAGTTCACAGCGTGGAAGTTGTTTCCACCGTCACAGTGATGGCGATTAAACGGAGCGACGCAGCCACTCTCCAGACGGACTACTCTACACACCGCGGGTGGGGTGGTATTAACAACAAACTCCGAAACGTGATTAATGTTCTGCAAAAGTCGCGTCGAGGCATGTTCGCGTTAATGAAGAAAGAAAATTGCAGCTCTAATTACAGCGCACAGAGCGCTCGAAAAATGAAAAACGGAAGAGAAACGCTTGAAATAGAAGCGATACACAGCTGCGATCAGGGCTGTTTTAACCACCGAGAACTTTCTGCTGACTGTACTGTAGTTTATGGACAGTCTTCCACCGTTGACACTTGTGTGGTAACATGCAAGATACACAGTCAGGGACGAGTGTTAGAAATGGGCTGGTGTGGCTAAACCCCATCAGAATAATTTGCAGTTTTGCACATTGTCTTATTTTCTCTTAAGAAACGCCTTGAAACTGATTATTCTGGATTCATGTGAACTGGACCCAAAAAGAATAACAAAGGTTGTACGAAAATGAGAAATTGGCTTTAATCTATCTGACAGTATATATGAAATAACCCCTTTATATAGAGCTCTGGGCTCATCTGTAGCTCACAGTTTAAAACAGACAGGCCATAAAAAGCAACACAATTAGCACACAAAAGTTTAAATTATAGATAATAGAAGGACTACCACAGCAATGTGTACCTGGTAACAACCTGACACCGATTATAGTCATTTATTCATTCAAATGTATCCTAGTAAAATTATTAGCTAGCAAACGTACTTCGTGTCACATAAAATGAATGAATGAATACAAACATAAATAAAACGTTGAGGGATATAGAATATTGACAAAGCTTACAACGTATTGATTACTCTTAATTGGAGAACAGCTCGGTAGAAAGATATAAATTACATCTAACGGAGCTACCGGAGACATAACACCCCCGATAGTCTAGGACCGCCACTGCACATACCATGACGTGATTTAAAAAAATAAAATGGTGCGATTCTTCTCGAAATCCAACTCAGATGCGTACCGGGGCGTAAAATAATCCGGCTCCCAACGCAAAACATGGAGTTTTATCGCATTATACGCGCTTGACAGAAATCATAAATGATTAGGAAGGATGTCTTTTCCCTGCCTTTTCACTGAGTGACAGCGGTGATCAAGTAATAATTTCTTTCGAGAAGATGTTAAAAATAGACGTGTCGCCCCTCAACCAGATCTGTTGGTTTAAAAAGAATGAATTCTTTTTATTAAAGTATAATAAAAAGAATGTCACTGGGACGGTCTACTCGCGTGTTTATTCGTTTGGTGTTTGTAGCAGAAAGCGTTGGGATCAACCATCGTTTTAGCATCTACATTCCTTAGTGTATTTGTCATTATAATCTAAATAACAGTGTAATTAATATTCGAGTAAATAAAAGCATTTTTTGAACAGCTTGTGAGAGGCAATTTCACCGTTATTATCACTATTATTACACTGCTAATAAAACAAGAGTCCTTCAGATCGCAATAAGAAGCTAAGTAGAAGACAATACCCGAGTATGCCATCATAAAGAATGAACACCGCGTGACCACCACCGTGTGCTAAATGGCGCTCGATGGGTCAGTGGTCTTAGTGTTGGAGCCATAGTCGGCGATGGGGCGGGTGACCGCATAACTGACTTCAGACCAGAGTCCACCAGTCCATTATTCTATTAAAACTGCTGCAATTGACGTTATCATGTAGCATATATAGCTGAATACTGTCACACTCTGCCACTGAAGAAATAATCCACCCCCTCACTTCAGTCCTATTCCTTTGGGATCAACTGTAATTTGAAGCATCATGTCAATGAACTACAGAAACCATCACCAACAACTAGTGTGTGTTTATTTCAACTCAGTGGTTTTTTGCTATTTTTCCCCCGTTTAGACATGCCTACTGTAAGGTGTGCTTTACTACTGAAGCAGTGCTACAAGCTGTCAAAGCCCAGCCTCACTACAGAAAGAACCAACATCCTCTGGGCTGGCGCACAGGATCGGTTCGGCCTGCTAGCTATGACATCCATGTCCACACTCCACGCCGGACCGCTAGAGAAAGAAGAAGATGGTGAGAAAGACGAAGAGACGGAGGACTGGAGCAGAGAAAGATTAGTCCCTCCAGGCTCTGACACTCAGCAGGGGCCTCTCACAGATGCAGTCACATGTATAAGGAATGCTGGGTAATGAGCACAGAGAGACAAGCTTGAAGGTCTTTGATCAGGAGGCCTTAGGAGAAGACAGACACAGAGAGAGAGAGAGAGAGAGAGAGAGAGAGAGAAGGCAGAGAAGCAGGCAGACAGCGATGGGATTATCTCGTCGTGCGTTATGTGGAGTGTGAATTGGAGGGATCCCTTGGCCCCTTGGGACCGGGTCCCCAGGCATCCCCAGTGCTGCGGCTCTGGTCTCTGCCCACCCCAGAGCAGCCAGGCCCAGGCACCAGCACGCATGCCCGGGCAGCCCCAGTGCTGGTCTCTGCCTCTGGTTTCTCAATGGCCATTGCACAACTTCACATAATGATATGCACAAGAAGAATACTGCAATCGTGTATCAGTTAAGACTAAATGTGGGTAAAACGAGGGTAATGTTGAAATAGTTGTTATCCTTTAAATGTGTCCCAGAGTTTTTTAAGGAAGATAAAACATGCAGCAAATGTGGCATGCTGTTATCCATACCAAGATGTCTCTCAGAAAGCTAAAAACTTTAAAGCTTGGAGCACTCTCACGCCTCCATGCCCTCCACTGCCTTCTTTCTTTCCTTCCATCCTTGTGTATTCACAGAGCCTTAAAGAGGACCATACCCAGAGATAGAGAGAACATAAAGAGAGAGAGAGAGAGAGAGAGAACTCTTCTGTGCTCCCTGTTTTTTTTCTTACACCTGACTGGCATGGCTACGGCTGTGTAAGATGCTTCACTCAGAGGTTTAGCTCCTCCCTCTCGTTAACGCAGCCTACCACATTAAAGACAGTCTGTTTATAATGCACAGAACTATTCTGTCAGTCTATGCTCTGATACTAGGCTTGAAAGGCTCCAACCTAAACCCATTTCCTTTCTAATTAGTTTAATCTTGATCTTGTAGGCAAACAATGTACATATAGAAAGTGTGTCATGAATATCAATCACAAGCTCAGTAAATGTCCAAATTATCCACGCTTTCTCCCCTCTGCAATATAAGATGGTTAATCTTTAAGCTGGGTAAAGCTTATATTAATTTACTCAACAGTCAGAAAGCGGAAGCCCCTCCCACATACTCTGCTTTCTCGTCCCGAAAACCACACTGTCAAGATAAAACAATGACTGCAATGTTTGTGCTCATCAATCAATATACAAAAGTAACTGTCTCAGGGTAACAAATTCTATGCGAATCTAACTTTGATTTATGAATTGTAGTTACTGTCTCACACAAGTCAAAGCATCTCGGTGACGCTGATATATTTATCTCAGAGTAGCACAGTAGGCTGCAGTCTATGATAGTGGGCTGTCAATCAACTCTGGTTTGGTTGGTTTTTGAGCAGTGTTTTACCATATTTCTGTTCCTTTATTGAAAATTTGCTAAACTCTAATTTCATATGATAAACATTTTCAGTACTTTGTAATATGTTCTCCAAGCCTAAAAATGGCTTAGATCACAGACAGGCCGTCCTCTCAACACTGAAATGTAATTCCCTCTCCATGCTACAGCTCCTAAGTCAAACTGCTTGGTCATGTGACACCCCCGCTCCCTTTGCTGTGCCCTCCCTTCGTGTGTCTAAATCACTTGTAATGGAGGTGTTAAAACATGATAACACGTACTCATGCCTGCACGAGGCACTCTCAGCCCAGAGATGATGGCTTGGTGTGGGGGCGTCCGAACCTTAGGCTCCTTAACCCCCCCATGTGATGCTATCCCTATAAACAGCACCATCCAATCTGACAATAAAATCCCTGCTTATACCCCCCCCCCCTCCAATACACTTCACTCCTCTCCTCTCCTTTCTACACCATCTGATAAGAAACAAGTGACAGGTTTAAGCTCCACCTACAGTTTGCACAGGGTGCTTGGATGCTCAGTGAATATATACAGGATGTCACTTAAGCATTTCAAGGTGTGCTGGGAAACTGATTTAGTTGGTTCCTGAACACAAGCTCAGTTTGATAGGAGTAAGTGAGATGAGTTACTACAGAGAAATGCATGTAAAATGCCAAGTGCATTGGCGCAGTGGCATGAACAGGGCTGATCAGGTGACTCCAGAGTCATATTGAGAATCATTTTCATGTGTCACTAAAGAAGGAACTCAGACAGATGCACTATGCAAATAAATCCAACTGAATGAGTTTGTGCCTTTTCTGCACATTTAGTACCCACTTCCTGTTTGCAGTGTATGTTCCACAAATAACTGCATAATTAACTGTCAAGGCAATCAGCATCTCTGCAATTATTCAGACTGTGGGCCCTCAATTAAGGCATTCCATGAAATGGAATGGCCCGCAGCATCTAATAAGCGTCTCTGATTGTTGTTGTAACCAGCCAACTAAGTAAAATCATAGAACTTGGCTGAAATTGCATGGAATTTATATAAGTGAAATCATACTCTTAACTAATTATCTGTGACTAGTTTTATGCCACATAACCAACATTTGAGAAGGACCGAAATCAGGCCGGCATGCATAACACGGACAAGCCTCACGATGTTCTTTTGACCAATAGACTGCATTCACGTTTGTAAACAAGCTCTTGAGATCGATCTGCAATGCCGTCACCACAGGCCTTGGTTCATGCTTCAGTGAGACAGGACATGTGGATGATTGATTTATATATATATTTAAAAGTCGCTTTTCTGCACATTTTGAACAGAAATTTTACGGATCGGTACGTGTTCATCTGAACCAACTCGAAAGGCTCGGCGATTTACAGTGACAACGTAGAGTTTAAATAAATGCTAATTCCATGACTTGTAAAAACGTGTTTTAATTTGTTTTGCCATTAATACGAATCAGTTAGCTACAACAGACAAAAGACAATCAAGCACCTGAGGTTTCATTGGAAATTTACCCACAATGCTTTTGTTAACAAACACGAAATAGGTAAACTATTCATGGACCTGCCTGAGAAGTTCTGCACCTGTTTCTAGAAAAGACAGCAGACTAGTCCATTCACCGGTTATCTAGCTAGCTAATGAACTTGTTTTCCAAATGGCCCTGCAGAGAATGGATATGGAACTACACGATAACAGGACATAAACGGTCGTCTCCATGTTACCTAAGAATTACAAATACTCAAATTATACCAGACAAAAAAAGCACAACGGCGGAATATCAATCATTCTTTTCAGGCTATGATTAAAATGTACGTGGCAAATCCACGTAAGCTAGCTAGCCAGTAAGCTAACCTATTTGACGAAACAACACGGGCAACCCAGCTAACTTAAATCACACCTGAATATATTTTTTAGCTATCAAAAATCTGTTCAGCATTTATTCAACATTCTAAAATCACCATTTCGTTTGTCCGACATCACAGCTGACCAGCGTTATAGCTAACAAAGCTAGCTAGCTAGGTTAATTAGCTAGACATTCAAGAAACGTTAGCTAGCTACGTACCGTAAGGTTAATTACTAAATCACTAAACGTGCAGTTATGTCTACAGAGTTAATTAGCGCCCGAATATGTTATCTAAATATCTGAATGCTTTAAATATGCAGAATAGACTAGACCGAATGGAGTGAATAGCTAGTTTTAACAAGGTAGCTACCTAAACAAATCATAACACAAATTTTATCATTAGCTAGCTAACGGAAATGCTGGATTGTCAAATACAAAACGTATTATCAAAGAGCATTCACACTGTGTAACAAAGCATTTTACTACCTGGACTCTTGAGGTTGTATTTGCTTTCCATCTTGACAGCAAGGTGTCCTGTGTAAAATGATGAGGTATTTCTCTTGCTTTCTGTCTAAACACAGCTAGCTAGCCAGCTTTTAACTTCTGTTTTACAACTTGTTTTGTCAGACTGGCAGCCTATTAGCTAAAGGTCCGTTTTCCTTAAACTCTTTATCTTACTTGAGCTTTTGTCATGTCCTATCGTCGTATCGGTTTGCAAAATCTGACGTGGCAAACTTTGTTTTCCAAGGCAGCATTAAATTACACGCTGATCTCAGAAAGAAGTCACATGAAAACGAAAGCAAGAACTTTAGCAATTTTGAATTCCAAAACTTTATTTGAAACCTTATTAACTATTTGTTAAAGGTGTGTGAATATTGACCGCACTCCATTAACACGAAATAAAAATATACCATGTAATGTAGTATGTATCTAATGTATTGTATTTAAGTAGGAATACCTTTTAAAAGGAGAACATGCCGGGGACGGGGATATGACGGTAGGACTGTCAAACTGACTTAGTTTTTAGATTTAGCGAGTTTTCAGACCCCCATGTGAACAAAAAAGCACCAGTACTGCCCCGGCCAATATTTGTCTGTTCAGTGAGTAATACAGAAGAGGAACGGCACATTCAGCCCGTATGGCAGCTGACCTATCAGTACGTACATATCAGTACGACTTTTATCAGAGGCAGAGCAGCTATTCTTTACACGTTGTCTCCACTAAATCGGTCTTGTAAGTTTCCATCATTTTGTATTTTTTACATTTGCAGTGTAAATATTTGTGGCACTTGAGCTTAATGAATTATCACAAGTATTGTAGTTCATTAACTCCATTCTATTAAATTGTCATCATATTTACAGTTCCAGGACGGATGCAGGACAGGGAGCTGAAAAACAGAATGTCCTTCTTAAAACCAGGCCATCCAATATAAGAGTGGTAGTGCACTCTTATACTGGGGAGCAAAATAGTGCAGGAGAACCAACTAAAATAGTTTACTAAATGCTGCAAAATATTCAGGCATTTCAGAGAAACAGGACTTATATCTGGTGTAAGTGCTTACAATGCTATTTAAGGCTTTGCTTTCAAATGGAGGCCCTTCATCAGTTACATAAGGAAAGTTCTGAAGCTGTAGGGGGTTTACTTCCTACTGTTTCAGAAGCACACTGCTTGCACAGCTGATAGTAGGCCTCTGACCGAAGTGTTTTGTTTCTAAAGAAACCTTGTGCTGTACTGGAAATTTTTACAACCTCAGCATTTACTAAAGCAGTACTGCAGTTAGTAACTTGATCTCTTTTTTTCTCTTATGACCCAGATTATTGGAAACACTTTGCACAGTTTAAGTTTTCAGCCCATCTGTTGCCATGCAGTTTGTTAGCCATTCTCTTCTGACCACAGGACCAAAGACTGTGTGTGTGTGTGTGTAAAGTACATTGGATTAGAATTGAAACCATGGTTTTCTAATTCAAGGAGACTCATCTACACTGGATTAATCTTATAGGAATCACAACACTTTTTATACTTAATTACCCCCATTTCAAGGGAACAAAAGAATTATAAGTAATTAAACCAAAAATTCTGTTATGGATGGCTGATCATTCTCTCAGTATCTTCCCTTGTGCTGCATGGCCTGGGAATGATGCAATGATGCAGTCTTGTCTTCAGTTAATGAAAAGAACATTTTAAATGGGTTCAGTTAACTAACTTGTTCTATAAAGGAAAAAAAGTCTGTATTCCATTGTACTTTGGGTAATGGAAATGTCATTTGTATTGTGAAACACCATGTTGAAAGGGTTGAGAAACTTGGCTGGATGTGAAGAGTTTAAGTTGCTTCTGTATTTTTCAGAAACAGCCCTGCTGCTGCCATCAACAGACGGATGTTAAAGACAGAGAAGTGCACTGGTTTCTGCAGCAACCATAAATGCCCATGCCACGTTCCCAGATCAGGTGGTGCACTCTGGATCACGAACTGTTCTTTTTTTTTTCTTTCTGCAAACCTTCCTCTTTCCATTGCTCTGGTAGACGTTAGTGTTCATCTGATCTGTGAGTCTTCATCTGATCCGAGAGCCTGCCCCAGATCTCTGCAGGCTCTTTTTATCCTTTCTGTTCTTCAGCTTCCAGTGATTTGCATCTTTTGGTAAACACCTGACAGTATGCTGGTGTATATGCACATTTTTGCTGTAGTCTTGGGTACATCTGTGACCTCCATCCATCTGTCACACTCCACACAAGCCCCAATGCTGGTTGTTCCACCTGACTCGGACTACATTTCCCAGCCTGCACCTGCCAGCAGTCTGGCATTCACTCCACCCAGCCTGATTCACCAGTCATAGCTCTCTTCTCCAATCTGCTTCTCCTAATTATTGATTATACTCACCTCATTTACTTACTATATACTTTTGTTATTTTGTTATTACTTTTCTATATAATTTTGTTAATGTCTTTGTCCCTTTTGGTTTGCCTGTCTCTTATGATTTGGTTGTCTTTGCTCTGGTTATCTACACATGCCGGGCTCTCAACTATGGCTCTGGATTATCCCAATTTAATTAAACGTGTTCTTTTCTATGTGCAAAGTGTATAAGTAGTGTCATTTGTGTTAAAACATTGTGCATATATTCAATTTTCTTATGAACAAAAGTATTCATTGGATATTTACTATTTGTTGTCCTTCTTGCTTTTTTCTTGTAGTTCATTCATGGTATATCCAGTATGAATCTACATGTTGTTGATTTAAAACCACATTAAAAAACAGAAAATTCTGGCCAGAATACAATGACAAATAAAAAACAGTTTTTGTCATTTCCCAGCTACTTAAAGACTGCACTGCATATACTAAAACTGTGTTCTACTTTTTTCAGCCTGCAGGTATGTTAATGTGGAATGGAGTGTAAAGGTGTAGCGGTGATGGGAGTAGGTCCTTTTGTTATTTTGGGGAGGGAGTGGTGTGCATGGGTACAATTTGGTCTTAGTTGTAATGTCACAACACTGAGCTAGAAACTATTCAAATACATCCTGCTTCTAAATGTAGTGATCTTAAAGTCTTTTCTAGTTTTTAGAGCAAACGTGCCTTCAGCAGGTGACAGTGTTGTTGACAAGCTTCCTCATTCTAGACTGAATACAGGGGCTCATTGGAAAGCAGGATGTTCAGTTTTGATGCGATAGCAAGCCGTGATTGGAGGAAGAGATGCCTGTGGAATTGTATTAAGATGAGCTAACAAGTCAAAATAGACAGTGGATCAAGGAAAGAGTGGTGTGTGTGTGTGTGTGTGTGTCCCAGTGAGGAATCCTAAGCTCTTACTCTACCCTTTCTTGACTTATTCATTCTGTCCACACACTGTTCACACTCAGTAAACATGGTATTCATGATTCACAGGAGAAAGGCAACATATAATCTGCACATTATCATGTTACCAAGTGTTTCTCCTAAATCCAATGTCATTTATATTTCTGTAACCCAAGTGCCTCCGTCAAGGCCACAAAACATATTTCATTTATTTCTGATACTTTACGTTGGTGGTCGTCGAGATTTATTTTGCCTTAAACCAAACCACTTTGAGCGCCCAGAAAAGCAATAACTAGATGAGTGTGACTAATCATTTGCTGAAATTGACTTCTTCTTATGTGGAAAGTAAACAACACTGTATGCAGAGGTATGAAGGAACCTTTCATTGTGAAATAAAATGCTATTGCATTAGACACCCTTGAGCTGCAAAACTGCAGTCATCCTTTATTTTGTTTTCTTCGGTTATTTCTTCAATTCTTGTTCCTTTTTGACAAAATATTGGCGCAAAAATACTGTGATTCCAAAGCTTTAATTTTGGTAGCAGTGTGTTGAAATGAAAAGCAAATATTCGCTAAGGTTTCAAGGAGGCAGCCACTGTGAACTATTTTCTCAAGATAAAAAAGTCTAATAATAGGGATTCAGTGTTCCCAGCAAATGAAACAGAGAACTTACCATGGTATTAACCTGTGGTGTGGGGATGGATTGTTGGGGTGTTGGCTGGATGATGGTGGTATTAGGGATAAGAGATCAAGAACTTTTGAGTCATGGCAAGGTGGGATTCTTCTTCACAGGGAGAATTTGGTCAAAGCTGTGCCGGCTTTAAAAACGAAAAGATTGACACTATTTTAGAGAAAGACAGCCAAGGTAGCACTTTCTGACTGTGACCGCAGGCACTGTGGCCTGACAGGCCAAACATCTGTATCGTCTTATGTTCATATTATGTGGAACTCTTAATCACTGTATGTAGAATTTTGAAGGAACCTTTTACACAGCGCACAACCTAGTCACCAGAAATAAAATATATATGATGTTAATTCATTAAACTTGTGAACTGCAAAACTTCAGCTATTTTCGCAGTTCATTAAAAATTTAATTGTCTTTGGCTACGTTACCTTAAACGAACTGCTATCAAAATACTGATCTCTCTTACTGATTTGTTTATGACCACCAACAGTTCCCAGTTTTTGTTTTCATGAATTCGTTATCTTTTTGAGTCACGGGCATCAGTAAACATTCAGTACTGTTCAGTAACCATGCCAACACATCTCCTGTTTTCTCTCAGATGAGTTTTGTCGACTTACTATAAAGGGCAGCAGTACCTGATCAGACACCCAGAAAATCAGCCTTCAAGCTAGAATGTGATTGACATTCATGAGGACCACCCTAACATATCAATTCACAATTTCATCAGAAGCAAATTCAAATGACCTGTCCTCTGACCATGCCCTCCAGAACACTAACAGTGCTCTGACCTTCCACCCACCCAGATGGCAGTGCTTTCTTGCTACAGTGAATATCTACCAGCCCATGGCAGCTGTTGAGTGCTCCATCAGTAATGTTAATGTCAATGCCATTCAGGCACACCCCTTGTGAGAATGCTATGTGACGACCGAAGCATTTGTTTTCTCACTTTATTTCTCAGTTTCTCAGTCACCTCATAAACACAAACAAAACTGTAAATGAGAGTTGGCCTAATATGATTAAAAAAAAAAAAAAAAACAGTTGACAGTATTATTGAAATAGTCTAAGGCACAAAGGAAGTGGACAAGATCATATCTTGGGGGGGGCAACCACTGTGAACGTCTACTGCTATGATGAGTTTAACGTCAATGTAACAATGTATAAACAAGATTCCATTTGGAAAAAACTCCATACCTATTCCAAGGGCACAGAATGATATGAAGCTTCAATACAGCTTCAGATTTTGGAAAGCTCCACAAAGTATATCACCGCTCAAAGACCTCCAGTTTGACACAAATCGAATGTGGTTTATGTCAAGTTGAAACAAAAAAAGCTACTGTCTGAGATAATAAAATGCACTACGATGTGAAAAGATGCTATCTAAAGCAAGGAAACAGGACTGTGAAGTTTTGGCAGATGTCGAGCACAATGAAAATCTAAAATCCTAACCCCTGCTGTTTCGGGCAAATAGGGTATTGCATAATGTCACAAACCAGTTCTCCTGCCGGGTTTAGTTGGTCACGGTGCACAGTACATAATTACAGAGGCCGTCAATAATGGCATAATTATTTTTTTATTTACAGTTCACTCAGTGCCACCATTCTTTTGTAATGGAGCTTACTGTGACATTTGTGCATCACACGCTAATTAAATAATTGATTAATCTTAACCATGTAGCTCTGAGCTTGAAAAAGAAACTAAAATAGTTTTCTTCAAATATTAACTGTAAGCAGAAACGTACAAATACTTGCTTAAATTTCATTTAAATAGAATACTTATTTGTAATTTGAAAATACACATTCGATACATTTGATATCAACTGTAGAAGCAGTTAAGCCACTGTGATACACTGGTCCTTTCAGATCACATTAAGAACAGGATCTAGCAGATGCTGCTTTAAGAAAGGGATCTAGCAGATGCTGTTTTCAAGAGTGATACATATAGCAAGTGGACTAACATCTCCAGCATCACAACCAACTGAACAAGTGCAAAAGACACAAAACTGTACTATTACTGCAGATTATGAGATTAGAAATTGAAGGATCTCCAGCCGTCCAACTGATTCTCAGTCACTGTTGCCAGGATTGGAGACATCAGAGGCAAACGGGGAATTATTTTCACCTTAAGAGAAATTTGCACTAAACACCAAACCAGCTCCAGACCAGAGCCAATCAGAGTAGACGTGGCTCATCAAAGAATACAAGTTGGGGGAAAAAATAATGCATGCTAGACTAAATGGTACATGTCATGTGATTCACTTGTATTTATCCAAAGACTAAATATGATTAGGCTAACTAGTAGTTTTTTTTTTCCTTTACAGTTTAAACCTTGTGATATAAATGTGCCTTGTTGGAAAAGAATATGACAATGCAATGCATTTTAAGTATTTCAAAGCACAAATACAAGCTCTTAAAGCATCTTTTTTTCTGTCCAGCAAGAAGTGCACACTTCATAACATGCAGTCCGATTTTCTAGTTAAACTGGAACATTTTGTTTATGGCATCAGGAAAGAGATGTCAAGACAGATTGAATCTGTTTAAGGCTGTGACACGCCAGCACATTTATGCTGATGATATGAATCTGTCTGTAACTGCTGTTACATCCTGCCCTCTGGGGTGCAACATTACTATCAATAATCTCTCCATTGTGGTTTTCTTTCTTTTTTAAATCTTCATCCTTATATTTGCCCATAAAGCAAATATTGAAAACAAATTTCAATTTTACAGAGTAGTAAGCAAAGAAAAAAATTAAAGGTCCAGAAATAGTCTTAGTGGTGCAGCTGTTTTTGTGTAGGGAAACCTCTGTATTTGACTCCAGACGCTGCCGTAGCCACTGGAATCTCATCCACTCTCTTAGAAGCACTTTCTGTAAGTAGTGACATGCTCAGCCCTGGTTACTGGCAGGCACAGTTAGGCCAGAGGCCTTGAGCCATCTCAGCCAATCACAACTCCTGTCACTGCATCTCTCCATAGCTTCAGCAACAGAAGAGCACAGATTACAGAGGGTTATTCAACACTTTGTGGTATTGGCTGCCTTTGGGTTTCAAACGGTCTTTCTTCTACAGCCACAGTAAATATCAGAGTGAGAGGCGTGAGAAGGTGAACAGCTACTCAGTTTTCAGAGAATTTAAGTGAAGCAACTTCACAGATTTCACTTCTTCACTGAGTCCCTGAGCCAGTAGCCAACATTTACTTACTGGCTTCTTATCCAGGGCTATAGCCTGATAGTATTTTGACACTATCCTATTTATGTTTGGATATTAAATATTCACATTAATTATATCGTTAAAAATAACTCCGCCTTTCACCCACTATAGCTTGTACGAGAGAGAGAGAGAGAGAGAGAGAGAGAGAGAGAGAGAGGGAGAGAGGGGGGGGGTTTCTGCATTGTCTGGGCTACAGCACCACCTTCAGGTCAAATGTTTTCCTACTAAATGCACACATAACACAAGTCATTTATTCTGACCAAATCAAATGATTTGCAGCACTGATCAATTTGATTTCAGTTATTTTTTGTGGGAACAAAGCAACTGAAGTATATAATTTAAATGTGACTCTTAAAATATAACTCTTACCTACTAATACTGATTACGTTAATAAAGAATCAACCGAATATGAGATGTGAAGTTATACACCTGAAATATAAATTACATGCGTAAAGAGCGCAGTGTACTATTTTTACCACTTGATGGCACCAATGGGCACAGATTCAACAAACATAGTGCGCTCGGAGAGGTTTGTTCTCGGCGGTCACCAGAACTTTACCTAACACCAGCTCACCTTCGAGCGCGCTGTTGTTGAAACCAGACCTACAGAGTAAACTTCGGTAAGGATACTCTAGGCGCAGTTGAACAGCTTCTTCTTTCAGGTAAGTGGTATTTCTGCAAATTTTATTTAAGTAGACTGGGCTGATATTAAAAAGGCTTTCTAATGTCATTAAGTATTAGTTACATATTGCGTATTTTGTTTTACTGTTGACCAGCGCACATGGCGAAGCTCAGAGGTCGAACACAGTAGCCTACGTTGTGGACTGGTGGTGTTGGCGTGTTTCCTGGTTTCTTTTCCCGACTTTTTGATATGTTGTACTACTGAAACTTTGCTGTGACTTGACAAGAGTGTACTGAACAGCGTTTAGGTGGGGAAACACCCCTTAGGATAATCCAACGCAATTTTGGATAATCCTATTTTTTAGTCAGCGCTATAGTTGGCTAGGTAAATTTAATTTGTAGAAATGTTGGAACAGGCTCCGGTTCATTGTGGAACTTGTTCACTTACGACATATTATATGCCATGAACAAGAACGCACATGAAACTCGTGATTGTTAGGCGAGCATGTCTAGAAACATTTAACTTCTTCGTTTTAGTGACCCATAAAGCGACTGGAGTTGCGGCAACTAAAGTAACAGAGAGTAGATGCCAGTGCGTGTGTTTACGAGAGCTGCGAGGAGGGAGAGAGGGAAGGACGTGGGTGGGTGTTCTTATCTCTTATCTCGGTAGATTTTGCCAGGACTTGCACCCGTTGCTGCTGGTATCCCCTTCACTGTCAGGTGTGCTGTTAGAAGCTCTCTGAGTGGGTATTACTCCTCTCACGCTAGTTTCTCTTTCTTTCTGTGTGTGTGTACCGTCCTCTGATATTTACACCCCTCTCTCAGTGCCAGTTCATCTTTGAAATGGGTAAACTGGCACTGAGACCTTTCCTCGGGTCGCCTGAGGCGGTGGGGGAGGGGAAGGGTTCACGAACCCGAGGATCCATTTTGAAGATCTGTCAAAAGACAAACTGGTCCGAAATACTCTTGACCGGCATAGTTGAGTTCCGACAGGTGGAGAAGAGAGAGCATTGCAAATCTGTGACGAAGAATGTAAAAACACAGGTGTTAACACCTACGTTGTTAAGCTGGTCTGTAATTATACTTTAGGTATGTAACACCCCTTGACATAAATGTTATCTTGTAATTGATCAACGTAAATACCTGGCATGCCTGGTGGGAGACAGGTTAATGCTGTTTATAAACTAGTAATTTCATATTAACATTAGGATGGGCACTTATATTTTCAGACAAATTATGTAGTTGCACAGAATGTCATGTAAGTGTAATTAAGTAATGAAGTCTAGAGGGATTAAGGTACATGTGTGTCCCGTGTAGCTCCATTTAGCATCTGATTATTTGAGAGATGCTTTGGGTTTTCATGGTTGTTACGCCTCTGCATACTGTTTCAGGATCTTGTTTGCAGCCAAATCAATGTAGATTGTACCTTGTGTGTGTGTGTGAGTGGGATGGACCAAACACAACGAGTTCAGGCCCGGTCTCAGGTGTTTTCTGACTGGCTGGATTCGGTGACTGACACTCATTAGGTTCTTTAGCTGGCTCGTGTTACAGATCCCTCCAGGGCAAAGACTGAACAGAGATTACAGTAAGGACACACACAAACACACCCACCACACAGAGTTAAAATGTAATACACACACACAGGCTCTAATGAACACGCTAGCAGGTGTTTGTTAGTAAGTGTGCTTTATGTAGGAGCTTCAGAGCAAACAAGGTTTTTCTCCTGGGCGTTCTCTTCAATCATTCTCTGTTTATATGTGAAGAATCTCTTTGGTAGTCCATCTTTTCATTCTGTCTCTGTGTTGCTCTATTACTTTGTGTCTGGTCTGTACGGCTCCAGGCTATCGTTCTCCTGTAATGGATTCCTCTCCTCCCCCCTCCCCCCCCTCGTTGGATCTCATTCTGTCACCCTTCCTGCCGAGAATCCCGCCAGTCCTGCCCATGTCCCCTCCAGAAGTGTTGTTGGAATGCCGTGCTCGGACTTCTGATAAGTAATCAGATCGTGGGAGGGAGTGTCTCTGGCGTAGATGGTTCCGGTTCAGCGGGCCGACCGTTTCAGCGTGCTGCCACTGCGATCTGAGGAACTTTAGTGGGTCATTATCCCACTATGCTGAGCTGATTCTGCTCCGGAAGAGCACACTTATGGAAGCCCGCTCAACGTGTTTTAATGAAGTGTCCCCAGGCCTGTGTTCATCTACTGCATGCAGGATTTAGCAGCTGCTCCTCCTCTTCTGAGATCGTATTCATATAACCGATAAGGGAATTAAAGGGTGAGGAGTTTGACTGTAACCATTTTGTCTGAGAGTTTTGTTGAAAGTTTTGTTGTTTTTATTGTAGCCATGCTGAAGTCAGTGATTGTTAATATCAGATACCTATGCCCCCATCAATGGATCCATCCTTAATGGATGCCTTCAGTGTGTGCTCACGTTCCATGTATTTAGCAAGCTAGAGTAACCTATAGTGACAGCACTGTAGCCCTGTTGTCAAAGATATCAAGCACACCTGTGATGTTTGTTCCCAAGCCAGGATTTCTCAGTCTCCTATGAGAACTGAAGCTCCTGCTGTTCCATCATGCATCTCGTGTGCGTGCGTGCGAGCGTGCGTGCTGGACAAGCAGAGGATGTAACCTCAGTCTTTTAATGTGAGATCAGGTGACATTTTCTGAATGAAAGTGTAGAGGACTATATATGTGTGTGTGTGTGTGTGTGTGTGTGTGAAGAGATTATGCATTTGGAGAATCCAGAAGCAGTCAGCTTTTCATAATAACAAAGGAGGAGATGCCAGAAAAACACTAGCATTTCAGCAAATGTGTTCCAATGTGATAAACAGATATAATGGCAAGGACATTTTTGGAGTGAGGCATGTGAAAACTTGTAAACAGGATTTATTGTTTGTTTTCTGTGTTCACCTGCCTTGTTCTCTGTAATACGGAAAATAAAAACCATTACGATTTTCCCACTTCCTCATTCCCACCATGTGTTTCTTTTTTCCTCTGAGAGCTTGGTCTTTGCTGTACTCATGCATCTGTTCATTTCGGTCCGTAACCTATTGAGATGTAGATGTTTGAATGTTATTATAAAGTATAACGTGCTGACCGTTTAGGTGAAATTCATGTATTGCCATTTCATGTCTGAGTAAAAATCTGGAGACCAGAATCACAATTTCAAATAAATACATGATTACCTCTTAAAAAAATATTTTTTTTAAAAGCTCTTTTAAAATATATATATATATATATATATATATATAGAATTTAAATTATGCATGAATATTTAGTCGACTGTTTTTTTTCCAGAACTTATCAGGAACATGTTTGTAAAGTGTTTATGGTTAATTTCTCAGCATCGGTTGAATGTGTTTTGGCTTACCGAGGACACGCGAGTATATGATGGTGAGATGGATAAATTACATGCCTAGCTGTTATCATCACACCAAAACAGACATAATACATCGATCTTCTGACTCACAGCAGGATGTAATTCAAGCTCCCCTCGCTTCTCCGTTCAGGTATTGACCAACAGCCCAGAGCAAGAAATAAATCCACAGAATCGGACAATGGTGTCCGCAAAAGTCGAAAGTTGGTTGCGCGGCTTTTGCCATCAGGTGTAACACGAGCACCACTGCTAGCTGGATGACTAGCTGTCTGGACTTTGTTATTCTTTGATGATTAACTGTCAAAAACCTGAACGTCCAGCGTCGCAAAGCTCAAAGTACTGAAGTACTGAAATGTTTAACTCCTTCCGTTTTTGTTTTTTTAATATAAAGCTTGCAGTTTCTATTCTTAGCAAAATGCGATACCAAATAATTACGAATGACTGACCTGGTTTTTAAAAAAAGTAAACTTAGCTTAAACCCCCATTTCCATCTTTCCATCTGTATTAGATGAGATGGCTTTCCTGGAATGTAGCGCGGCGATAATGGGTCCATACCTGGGTGTCTTGGCACACTCGATTCTCCGCAACACTGTTCTTTGAACTGTAAACATTGTCTGCTGTCTTTGAGTAAACCTAGTTACATGAGGAAAAACGTCGTCGCTAAATGAGTGATTTGTCTGTAAGAAAGCTCTGCAGATAATGTAACTATAGCTAGCCTTTTAATCTTGGAGGGGGTTTTGGCGTCATAGGTTTTGGTCTGTCATAGAACATGTGGACAAAACCTTGTGAACTTGAAACAAAATTATTTGAGTGTATTAGGTCATGTGAGTATAGTGGTTCATTAAAACGTTCAACAGTAATGTCTGAGATCAAGGGACTGGCAGCACACACACGCACACACACACACACTGCAATGAAATGCACCACTATGATTTTTGGGAAGTGTTGCTGTTAACTGTGGCCATGACCCCAGAATTTTCTGAATTTTACTAATCCTAGCTGTCATTTCCCAGAATCTCTGTTGATTGTTTTGTGCATAATGAGAACCAGGATCAGAATCAAACCTTTAGTATATCAGTTTTAGAATTCGGTATAATGTCCTTCTGTATAGGACGTTTGTGTTTTAAGGTGTGTGGGTGTGACAGAGACAAAGAGAGAGTTAGACCTACCACTGAACATGTAGTTTATTTTGTTTAATCATTTTGGATATATCAATGTCATATTATAACCAACTAACTGTTACACTTTACAGTTGTACAGTTGCTGTTTAAGATTGATTGAAATATTTTGGCTAAACATGTTTGGTTTACAAACATCGGATGGAAGACATTAAGAATGAAATGCATTTATTCACTTGATAGAAGATCCACCCAGAGCTTTTAAGTTGTAACAAGAACCTTTTAAGTAGCTTGGACAGATCCTTAGACTGTGTGTCGCTGTAGGTCACAGTAGGTCACATCTACTGTTTGAAGGATCTACCTGTAATTGAGCTGGAAGGAGGAATATCGGTGAGAACAGGAAGGTTTTGACAGCCATGCTGATGCTGTTTAAAAAAGGGCGAATAGTTTAAAGTTGAGATTAAAGCGAGAGAGCCAACCTCCGCTTTGTTAGTCGTTTTCAACAAGAAAAAAAAAAAAAGGATTCACAGCCACGTTCTGCAGCTGGTTCATCGGAGACGGGGAGGCCAGGAGCCAGAGTGGCGGAGCGTCTAAACCACTGTGATTGAATGCCACAACACGTGAGTGTTCCCAGGAGGCCCGTCTTACAGCCTCCCAGCTCTGACCCCGGTCTGACCCCTCCCTTAATGACTAGCCATTAACAGGCTCCGCCCAGCCCTGCTGGATCCATCAGAACAGCTCTCAGCGAAACACGTGTATGACGACGGAATAGCTGTCGAAAGTAGCACTGTGAGATGAGATTAGCATCGTGTGTGTGAGTGTGTGTGTGTGTATGTGTGTGTGTTTCTGATCATTGCCAGCTTGTCACCATCCAGGCCAACTCCTCACCATTCACATTAACCGCCGGTGTGTTGCAATAGAGTGTTGTCCCATACCATCTGTGTCCAGCAGAGAGGGGGCACCAGCCGGCCGAGCGTCTGGGTGGGGTGGCGGAGGTCTCCCAGACGGCGTGTTCATTCATTGGGCTGTCAAGGGCTGCCAGTCAACCTGTAGATATGCTAATGCAGTCTGGCTGGGTGCTGGCTTAGAGCCTGGCTAAACACGCCAGTCTGGAGTCTGGGAGAACAGTCACCCTCTCTCTTATTCTCACTCTTATTACAGCCTGCCAGGCCTACGTTAGCTCCCGGCGTGCACTAGCTTCTGTTTTCAGGATCTGTTCGTCGACACCAGGCAAGCAACTGGAATCGCTTTGGTCAATCAGGAGTGCCCTCGTTAAGGATCGTGTTTATCGGCCACGTCGATAAAGAACTTAGCTTTTTCTCCAGGTAGGAAAAGACCTTTTGTGGAACATACAACTGTTGCCCTGTTCTCCTGTTTAAACTGGTTTACTGCAAACTCTTAGTAAACCTCAGCAACCTCTAAAGGATGATTGGAACCAGTGGTGCAGAGTTGCACAGTATAATAGATTATAAAAGTGCAGGCTGCCAGAGTCATGGGTGTGTATGTGACAGCAGGCGGAGAGAGCGTGCTGACCCAAGCATATCCTCGCTTGCACAGCAGGCCAGTGGGAAGCAGGAATGGGAGAGGAGCCTGCTGTGGTGGTTGGGCGGGAGTCAAACGGTCAGGGGTAATTACCAGAGCAAGAGCCGGCGGTGAGTTGAAAATCCTGTTTGGTGTGCACCAAACGCCCTTTTCACTGGGGACCCGTGCAACTCATCGTCCACAGCTTTATTCTCAGAGAGAGAGAGAGAGAGAGAGAGAGAGAGAGAGAGAGCGAGAGAGAGAGAGACCATAGTGTTGGTAAGCAGTCAGGGATCATTGAGCTGAAACATTTTTTACATGCTTTCCATTCAGTGAGTGCTTACATGAGTGTGCTTACACCTGTCACCAACACAGCTAAGCAAAAGTGCTGCCATCTCATTTCTACTGGCATTGAGATAAGGGAAAGATACTGGTGTTGAGATAAGGGAAAAGCTACAGCTGCTGAGATAAGGGAAAAGCTACAGCTGCTGAGATAAGGGAAAAGCTACAGCTGCTGAGACAAGCTGTTGAGATAAGGGAAAAGCTACAGCTGTGGAGATAAGCTGTGGAGATAAGGGAAAAGCTACAGCTGTTCTGTTGAGATAAGGGAAAAGCTACAGCTGTTGAGATAAGGGAAAAGCTACAGCTGTTCTGTTGAGATAAGGGAAAAGCTACAGCTGTGGAGATAAGGGAAAAGCTACAGCTGCTGTTGG
Source organism: Tenebrosternarchus preto (assembly GCA_025802075.1). Taxonomy (NCBI): domain Eukaryota; kingdom Metazoa; phylum Chordata; class Actinopteri; order Gymnotiformes; family Apteronotidae; genus Tenebrosternarchus; species Tenebrosternarchus preto. The sequence continues at coordinate 2,460,425 of JAOYMR010000004.1, read as the reverse complement.
GCTGAGTACTAAACGCACCACTGTTTTCAGACGTACCGCTGTTTTTCAAACCTTCCTCGAGAGCTGCAGGGTAAACTGGGAGTCATTTTCAAGTCTCTGCCTTCCACGGATGATGTCACTCAGAACGGGAATTAGATCAGAGATAATATCCACCGTTAGTGGTTTGATCTCCATCATTCTCGTGTTTCGCTAATGAAATAAAAAAGGCTTCTTCACAGCCTCGCCCATGCAGTTAAGTTTGTGTGTGTGTGTGAGTGACGGTTGCATTCTGTGTGCTTTTTTTTTTAGGGGGGGGGGGGTGTGTTTGTGTGTGTGCGTGTGTGTGTAGCCTTGTAGCTGCATTTCCTGGGGTGTGTGTGAGCAGCAGGGCGGAGCTGCCGAGAGGCAGATGGGGGCACAGAGGGCCTGCCAATCAGCACACGCTCACTTCACTCTGCGTCCATCTTCAGAAAGACACCACACCTTCCTAGCAAAAGAGAGAGCATGATGTGCAATGTAATTTCAGGTTACACTGTTCTGACTGGATGATATAAGTTGGTTGTGCTGGTAATTACTGATGCTTCTTTATTATATGCAGTCCACAAAGACCTCAGCATGGCCTATTGAAGCAGGCACTGAATGACCCTGTGACCTACTGAAAGAGTCCTTTATCCCTGCCAGGCACATTTAGGCACTTTATGGGCATCTTGCAGTGAATGCTGATGGTTCTCCACTGCTGTGTGTGTGTGTGTGTGTTATTGCACGTTTATTTGTGGCATTACCCAGGAATTTCTCGTAACAGTACCACTTGAAGTGCAGCCTTCTCTGTCTGAAACACAAGGAGCTTTTTGTGTTCCCAGGAACAAAACCCAGAAGTCTGCTTAATAATGCTAACTCACTCGGACACGCTGTGTCACAGGGAGCTACACCCCCCCCCCACCACAGTGACCTAGTGAAGTGCATTCTGTACCTGTCTTATGGCAACATGGTTCTGTGTGTGTGTGTGTGTGTGTGTGTGTGTACATCTCTCTCTCTAAGTAATTTGAGTACATTTAGGTATGAATAAAAGTCATTCAAGTCATTCACTCTTCCTATAACCCTTGTCTCTTCCTATAGCTTTGATCTCCTCCTATAGCCCTGGTCTCTTCCTGTAACCCTGGTCTCTTCCTATAGCTTTGATCTCCTCCTATAGCCCTGGTCTCTTCCTATAACCCTGGTCTCTTCCTATAACCCTGGTCTCTTCCTATAGCTCTGGTCTCTTCCTATATCCCTGGTCTCCTCCTATAGCTCTGATCTCTTCCTATAGCTCTGGTCTCTTCCTATAACCCTGGTCTCTTCCTATAGCCCTGGTCTCTTCCTATATCCCTGGTCTCTTCCTATAATCCTGGTCTCTTCCTATAACCCTGGTCTCTTCCTACAGCCCTGGTCCCTTCCCTTCCAAAGCTGTGTAAGTGCAACAAAATTGTACAAGTATAAAAGGAATGTAAAAAAACTTTGTAGCTATATCCATTCAAGAATAGGAATACCTTTGTTTTTCCTGATGCGAAACACCAATCACATCAGCCTTTTCTTTTAACTGGGAGCTTTTCATGTCATATGGAGGCACACTACACACTGAAGCAGTCTACCAGTTGTATGACTGTAGGCTTTATGAAGGTCAGCGAGAAATTATTTACCCCAAAAAGGCTGCTAATCGGTTCATGCGAGTCCTACTTCAACACATTTCTGGTTGCAAAATCATTAAAGAGTTTATTTACACAGTTCTTTACAAGTGTTTTTTTTTCTGCAAATTTCTGCAGTTTTTTTTTCTCCATCACTGTCTTTTTTCTTCTTTTAAGTTTTAATGTAATTTTCAAAACGTGACACACATTCACATTAAACAAATGAATCATGAAAATCGCTCAGCAACACTTTGGGCTGTAACATACATTGAAACATATTTGCCGGTTTAAGATCAAACTTCTCTGATCAAACTTTGACCCCTGATCCTCTGACAGAAGAGAGAGGCGGAGGAGAGAAATTGGTGAATAATGGGCCTTCTTTCATCTCCCCTCCCCCTACATGCCTGGGAATCACAGCCATTTCGACCAATCACAAAACAAATTCATGTATCTAGAAGCAGACCCTCTGCCCTTATAGTGCTCTCTGAAAGTCCTGGGAGCTGCGAAGGCTTGGTTCACCATTTCTTTTGTTTTCTTTGTCATTTCCATTGTTTCTGTGAGGTCAGAGCCACCACGGCGTATTTGGTGAACGTTAGCGACGTTAGCATTTTCATCGGGCGTAGCGTCCAGGGGCGGCTCCACGTGCCCAAGCCACCTCCATTGGCGTGGCTCTCCGGGTTTAGGGGGCACGCTGGTGACCGCCCCCCATGCCCAACCTCTGAGTCCCCAGTGGAGCCAGCGGTGCGAGACGCTGGGACACATCCTCTGTCTGGGTGGGCCATGTAAGTCAGCACCTCCCCTACTGTTCCTGTCATTCCTGATATGGTTCGTTTAACCCCAAGTCTCACCATCACCCCAAAGCACCTCAAAGCAGGTTTGCTTTCTCATCTTTAGCTTGATGGGTAACACTGCTAGGCTTTGGCTTAACAGGAAGTGCTTGGAAGGTGCCCCTGGTTTCCTATTATAAACCACTTATGTGTTCATTTAGAGTGATTATATATATATAATACATAGTGAGATCATATTTTTGGATTTCTGAACTTTCTAATTATGTGACTGTAATACATTAATAATTGTGATTATGTAATTAAGCACTTGATTGGATTGCCGTCATCCAAACTACTGGAGGTATTTTTTCCTTGTAAAGGAGGAAACCTGAACATGTAAGATAAAGGAGTATTACACATACCCGTTGAACCACGGCAGTTGAACTTCAAACTTTGACTTGTTTTTGAGGGCATTCTCTCCGCGCTCCGCGGCCGGACTGGCAGGGCGGCCAGGCCAAGTTTCTCCGGTCTGGAGCAGTGCGGAGAGTTGAAAGCAAAACAAAAGCTCAGTTGCCTAGCTGCGTGCGAGGATTCTGGCCCCACTTGCTATTGTGTGATTCTGTGGCCAAACGAACACAGAGCCCTTACGGAAAATCCCCCAAGAATGTCGAGGGAGGCGGGGAGAGAATGCCCCTTCTAAAGGTTGCTCAAGAAGGGGGTCCTTTTCAACATGTTACCATAGATAGTTTTTGGGCATTTTACTGACATTAATGGTCTATCAGACTTGACAAAGGAGGATCTGTATTCTAGACTTTTCTATGTAAGGACATGGACAAGAGTTTTTTTTATTTATTTTAGGGATGTTTTCCTAAATCCCAGGCTTGCTTAGAAGCTAACATATCTTTACAGCTTTATCAGGATGGTTAATGGTCAGAGATCAAAAATATCCCCCCCCCCCTGTTTTAGAAGGCTTGTATGAAGAATTATTGGTTTGTATTTTGAATAGTGGTAACACTACATATTCCCTGTTACATTACTATACCACAAATAAGTGTGCACAGTGTATATTTCTATTACATTCATTACATTCTGTATTAGCTCTGTTTCTATGAACATAAATGATGCACATCCATTATGTATGTACCGAGTATTGTCGGTGTCATTACATATTGTTAATCATTATAACACACTGTAACAGATGGTATAGTTACAATGTAACAGTCTGATGGCGTAATGTAAAATAATGGTGTAATGTAAAACTAGAAAATATCCAACAGTAGCTCTCTCCAATGTATGTTTGTATTATTTAGTGACATTCCATATAGATTGTTTGTTTGATAATAAAAGTATAGCATCTATGCACCGTTATTAGAGTAGAATATGCAGTCTGTGCTGCCAGGAAGACCTCAGTAATTAGGTATTTAAGCAGTTGTTTAACCAGATGTTTAAGCTGTTTGATGCAGCACTGTAATTATGACTTGGGTAAATATGTGTGGTAAAGAGTTCAACTGCGCTGCCGTTTAAGACGTTGTTCTTGTAGTTCACTTGATGGCTCTCAGTTTCTTTTCTCGTTGTTGCTGCCTGTTGGGGTGACATTGGCCAGAGCCTGGGGAGGTTCAGCCCAGGGTGAGGTAGTGTTCTCCCACTCAGCTGAAGCACACACAGCAATCGAGTAAACCATTATTTACAGGGTAATGCTGTAAATAAAAGACCCTGGGGTAATAACTCCTGTGGTCCAGATTTTTCGTCCTTTCCTGGAGTACAAACCAATGTACTTTTGGAGCCGTTCCTTCTTTTACAGACACAACCCAACAGAGCCCAATTCAGTGTACCTTTGAAATGAAGACTCAGGTCAGGTGGAATGCCTTTACGTAGTCATTATACATACACATATGTGCTCAAAGACCCAACAGTTGAGACCTGGCCGAGCCAGGATTCAAACCTGCAACCTTCAGACCCAGAGCCTAGAGTCCTAGCGACAAGGCTACCCCTTTGATGGGCTTAACCGTGGATCAGTCACTCTGCTGCCATGGCGACAGCCCCTGCCATTCTATCAGGGGAGTCTTCACAGCATGGAACCATCCAGCGTGGACCGTGTGGTCAGACGGTGTTGTAGGGCTCTGTTCTCTGTATCTATGGCGATCGGCCCACTGTACAAGACAGGCCAGGCACCAGCTCAGGGTCCCAGTAACCCAGCCCTGGGGCTTGTGGATGAAATGTGTGTGAGGAATAGGAGTATCTTACAGTGGAATAGAGTGGGATTAGTTTACCCATGTGGACTGGGAAAGAGGGGGGTTGGAGTATTTAAATCATCTGACTGGTAAGCGGCAGCCGTTACTATGATGAAGTGTTTGCAGATGTAGATGTGCACGTTTGTGAGAAAGGTGCTGTAACTGCACGTCTGGATTACGGAAGTATGAGACACTCGAACCGCACGTTAAAAGCCTTATCGTCATGAAGATATGATTTACCACTGCCTGATGGTGGGTGTGTGTGTGTGTGTGTGTGTGAGGTATTTCACTCTTCAAAGAGTATGGACAAAGGTGACTGGATGACTGGAGAGCTGAGCTCACAGAATACACACACACACACACACAATATACACTCGCCAGCAGGCTTATTCAGTAAGTCATGAAAAAACATGCAAAAAATCTCACACCATTTGGGTACGCTGAACCAATCAGAGCATTCCAGATCTTCATAATTCTTCCATAATCTCCATAATTACAAATCTGTATATGTTGCTTCAGCCAAACAGGAAATTACAGGCTATGTGGGGCCTCAGGAGGGGAGTTTAATGTATTCTACACAAAAGACCCCAGACTCCAGGCTTTGTCCTGTTTAGTTTTTGCACCATCAGTAACAACATGAGGCTGTGAAGCAGGCAGTAACGCTAGCAGCCATGTGTTTTCCCTTTAGCACCATGGTGTCAGTGGAAAAACAAGGTGAGATGGTGCCATAACATACCTAGAACAGACAAAACACTTCCCGCTCTGTCTAAAACTTCATTTCAAACACTGCCCTACACTTGATGCTCACTTCCAGTGCGGCTGACAGCTCGGCGCGTTGCCGTCTCGTAATGAGAGAGGCAGGTGTTTTGTAGAAACGGAAACACGCCTTCCACTTGAGCGCAGAGATGCCTGTGGTCACATCACGTCTCCCTCGCCCAGACCGCAGCTGAGCCGTACCACAGCTGAGCCGTACCACAGCTGCGGCCGCGCGGTTCGCTCGTGTAATTTGTGAGGTCTGATGTGTTGCTCCTGGCTGTCACGAGGCTGTTTTTCAAACGTATTATGTTCACGTTGTCTCACCTTGTCGTTTTACACCTCCGGAATGTTTGACATTCTTACATCATCTGCGTGATTATTTGTTTTGTTTTGTTTTTTGTATGTCTTTACTTAACTTTGGTCCTGGAAGTTTTTTTAAAAAATATAATTTAGAATTTAATTTAGGTGGGTTTTTTTGTCAACTTTTTACCAGTTGGAGAAATGGGATGTGCCTGGTAGAGTCTTGGAAAACGTACACCATGAAATGTGCATGTTATTCATGTTGGTTCATATTGGCATAAACATTACTGTTCTTTTCCAGTCCGGCTCACATGAGCTTGTGCCGGGTTCCTGTTTGTGCACCTGGTTTCACGTGCGCTTCCTCTCATGCCCCTGTCCGTTTCCTGTCCAGGCCCGCGGGAGGACGCGCCGGGTTGATCGCCCCCACTGCCAGACGTCAGCGGTACCTCCCTAACTCCCCCCCCTCCCGCACGGAAGGGATGAGTTAGAGGGGTCCCGGCCCGCCCCTCTCCCGCACGGGCCCCCCCACGCAGGCTCCTCGCCGTGCTTCATGACCCAGCAGGATGCTCCATCGGTGCGCACTCTCTCCGAGCGGCTCCTGGTCGCCTCTCACAAGGGCCACGCCGACCACGTGGTGCAGCTGATCAACAAAGGTGCCAAGGTGGCCGTCACCAAGGTTAGGGCCGAGGCCGTGCTGGAGTCCAACCTCAGCGCTCCCTGTGTCTCTGGAGATGAAGTCGTTCTGTGTATAGAGGGACTTGGAGTGAAGGCAGATTGGAGGGAGGGGTGTTTGGTGATCTTTTTAAAGTCTGTTGGGAGTGAGGCCTTAGTGAATGTGAATCCTTTGTGGGTGTTTATTGAAGTGTTATGAGTGCTATGTGTGAATGTATTGTGTGTGTGTGTGTGTGTGAGTGTGTGAGAGAGAGAGAGAGAGAGAGATTTTGAATGCTGAGGGCAAATGTGTGTCTTTTTTGTTTGTTTGTTATTTTGCTGATCCTTGTGGTTTTGGGCTACTGGAGCAGTAAACATCAACCCCCTTATTTAGTCATTTGAATGGACAAGCTATGACATGCTTTGAAAAAAAAAATATATATATATTTATTTATTTATTTATTTATATATTTATTTATTTTGATTGGACATACTACAGATGCTGCTAGGCTGTGAGGGGTTTCCCTCCGGTTTCCGGGGGAAACCACGTGGAGCAGGGAGAAATTAAAGATGTTAAAGGGCGGGAACGAAAGCCAAAGCAGGTCCAAGCAATGATGGTTACCATGGCGGCATCCCGGTCAGAGACAAGACTCTAAACTGCTTGGCTTGAGGGAGGGAGAATAAGGGAGAAGAGTTTCCACAGGGAACCCCTGCTTCAGTGCACCTCAACAACACAGCTGATACATTATTAATCTGCTCTGACCTGCACCAGGTGCAGTTAAGGCCATTACAGGGTTGTTGGGGAAACCCTAGCACTATCAGAACTCCCACTGACATGGTGAGATCGATCGTACTTTGTTTCTTGTTCAGTCTCTGCATCTGGTATTACACGTGTCATGCCAATCATTTCATATAATGTAGTTTGCCAGTTCTATAGTATATTATTACATTGCAATTATACATTATCGTCTGGATTGATGCCACACTGGGAGTTATGGATCTTCTGCACTCTGCAGTGTTTGGGGTGTAGGTACAGGGAGACTAAGCATGTTATATATTTTTTATTGGTTTGCTTTGGCAAAAGCCCACTAAGGGAGTCGGTTCCAGGATGGAACGGAGGGAACAAATGAGAGGGGAGAGGAAGAGGACTCACCAGAGGGAAGAGCGCATGTGGGAGCCAAGGGCGGGGTGGCCTCTGTGTTCAGCTAGTGCCATGTCATCAGGGGTCACACCAGGTCACAGTACAGTAGCTATGGCAACTGTGCGCTCGTAGCCCACGAGGGGCGTCCACCTGGAAGGTGCGCGTGGCAGCGCTCCAGCGGAGTGGCCGGTGAAACCCAACCCAGGAGGCCACATAGAAGGCAGCCCGGGCCCTGGTCTCGCTGCCCCGCCCACCAACCCTGAAACAGCACGACCTGCAGCCTGGTCACAACTCTTACACTGAAATAGACAGCTTTTTTCTCCAAATTCAAACCTTAAGGAAGGCGATGCTAATGTTCTTAATTGCAAAGTTTGCAGGGCCCGGATAAGATTGTTTTATCAGCCCTTTACTAACCATCCAACTAGCTTTTAGTAAATAAGGTTAGAATCATTATAATTACTCATTCTAATGCTCTTACGAGGGGTGATATTTTTGAAGTATTTTTTGAAGGACTTATGAAGTATTCTAGTCATACTCATTCTTATCAGTATATGAAAGCAAAAGGACCTGACAGACCACCACCTAGGTTTGTCTTATGCTGAGATGAGTTTGGAGCAAAGGTTCGGTTGACGCTTGAAATTATATCAATGTTTGCTCAGTGGCCACTGTTTACAAAATTGTATGTAAGCTTTTCTGTGTTTAATTACTTTTGGCTTGGCCATCACAGTGAACATTAGTGCTCTGAATGTCCACAGCCTGCACGCCTTGCCCTTCTCAGTCTGTGGAGAAGTGTGTGTGTCCCAGTTTTCTTTGGTTTGTGATTTTGTGTGTGTGTGTGTGTGTGTACAGTATGGTAGGACTCCACTGCATTTGGCAGCTTATAAGGGTCACATCGAGGTGCTGAGGATCCTCCTGATGGCTGGCTGTGACCTGGACATCGAGGACGACGTGAGTGTGAACTCCATTAAAACCACTGCTGCAGGCACGAAATACTCAGATCAGCACAGTCACCCAACGTTAGCCATCAGCCGTTTGACTGCTCTGGGCGAGCGCACGCTGTTCTGTGACTGCTCTGGGCGAGCGCATGCTGTTCGGTGACTGCTCTAGGCACACGCATGCTGTTCAATGGCTGCTCTAGGCGAGCGCTTGCTGTTCACTGACTTCTCTAAGTGAGTGCATGCTGTTCTTTGCATCGCGTGCTTTGCATGGCCCTTAGTGAAAGTGGCTAATGTTGAATTTCTTGGCTGGTTTGCATGTGTTTGTTTGGAGCACCTGCAGATATGCAGAGTGACCAGCATGTGCTGTAATGGTAGGGTTTCTTGGGGGGGGGGGTTCTTGGCAGACATTTTTGCTGTGGAAAAGGGCTGATCCAAACAGCTGGAGCTGGTGACCTAAATTCCGTGGCTAAAATCATCTGTGGAGAATAAAAAAGGCAAAAGTAGACAAAAGCAGAACAAAACGAGGGCAGCCAGTACTCAAGGTCGTTCCCTTTCATGCCGGTGTATTTGGTCCGGTCCTCTTGCCCTGGAAGGACTTCCCTGGTTTGCTGCTCTTTGCTCTGAGGCCTCGCCTCCCTCGTGTCTCCTTGACGACTGTTTTGATAGACGCACCGTTCACGTTGCTGCGTTTCGGTCTCCATGCCGCGCTCGGGCCTGTCCACTTAAGCTGGAGAAACATAAACAAATAAATAAATAAACCAGGGCTTGTATTTTAATCCCGTCCTGCCGTTGCCAGGGTAACCAGACAGCCCTCCACAGGGCAGCCGTGGTGGGACACACTGACATCATCTCAGCTCTCATTCAGGAGGGGTGTGCGCTGGACAGGCAAGACAAGGTGAGATACGAACACACACAAAACACTCAAAAAGTGTGTATATACTACACAATACGGCACACGATTTACAAATCAGATTCGCGAAGTAAGAAGACGCACAGGTTCAGGCTTGACACGGCGTTTCAAACGTTGGGTACATCACTGCTCAGAAAACGTCCAGCAAGTCCACGAGAGATCTTTTTTTTTTTGGTGCTTCCACAGGACGGGAACACGGCACTGCACGAGGTGGCCTGGCATGGGTTCAGCCAGGCCGCCAAACTGCTGGTCAAGGCCGGCGCCAACGTTCATGCCAAGAACAAGGTACCCGTCTGCTCCTGGGCTCTGCATGTGTGTGTGTGTGTGTGTGGAAGAACTAAGACTGGGTTCTCTCCTTACCCACCTTCATTCTTCATCATTTCCTCATGCTCTCTCTCTCTGTATTTTCTCTCTCTCTCTCTCTCTCTCTCTCTCTCTCTCTCTCTCTCTCTTTCTCTGGTCCTCAGCATTAAGGCTGATTCCCTTTGCCAGCGCTGGGTGTTAAATGTTCATGAAGTGACAGTGCTGAGTGTTTGGAGTCACTGAGGATCACAGACTGCTTCATCAGTAGTGGCATCCCTTCAGAAATGCAACAGAGGAACTTGTATTCCCCTTTGTGACTGACTGGCTGATGTTAATTGCACAGAACAGAGGAGTCATTATTGATTTGGTGCCTGAAATGCTCTTTAATGGCGGCGGGGGGGGGGGGGGGGGGGGGGGGGGGGGGGGGGGGGGGGGGCCCCGCGCGGGGGGGGGGGGGCGCG
>JAOYMR010000004.1:2417487-2439819 GCA_025802075.1 Tenebrosternarchus preto | reverse complement strand
ATCATATATTAAATAATTTTGTAGTTATTAAATCATTATTCACCACATTGTTTACCATAGTTACTACCAAGGAAGGACCAAAGCTGAAAACATGCCAATGCCGATTTAGAGCTTTTGCGGCTACTGTAACGCGCACTTCAGTTAACCTGATCCTACACGCGCGCAGGCGAATTGTGGTTGCCAGCTCTCTCAGGAATCCACCCCCATTGTTTAACAAAAACACAGCTAAAATGGCCCTCACGAATTCTGACATCTGCTAGAACAATACGTATTGTGAAACGTGTCCTTGTGGCATCAATAGTGCAGTGAAATGATGTGGTTTATGTTTTGTACTTTAAACACTGCTCAAAGGTGACTGGCGTGCCACTGATCAGTAGCTTTCACTAAACTCAAAGACTTGTCGAGGTCATTTACACGTGTAGTTCAAGAACCCCTGGGATACAGGAGAAAACAAGATCTTCCTCAGAGAATTCAGCCGGAATTTCTGGCGTTTGTTTCTCAGTATAGGTACAGCGTGTGTAAGAAACAAAATTAGAAAGGGCTGATGGAGAGAGAGAGAGAGAGAGAGAGAGAGAGAGCGAGAGAGGGATCTTGGGTTTATTCCTACACCAAAAAAATCAAGAATGAAAACATAAAAAAAGTAAAAAAAAAAAAAAAAAAAAATGTACACTCCATAATTTATAAATACATTTTTGAGTGTATAAATTAGAAAATACACAGTAAGCTAATTACACAAATGTCTCTATAATCTTTGCTTAAACTAGATGTCAGTTTAATTGACCGGCTAAGATGCTACTTCCTCCCCAAGTTTTTGGTGAAATAGTGTGAAATAAAAGGCACAGAAAGAGTTAATGATTCAACCAATCCCTGTATAGGCCACTCATGACCAGAGCAGAGCGAGAGAAAAAAAAAGCCTATTCAATCATAAATTAACACTTCATTTGTAAAGAAGGCATAACTGAACTTTTCCACTAAAGTCCTCATTTTACAATGTTTTAAATAAATTAAGGCTTAAAATGAGGTGGAAGGTATTATTCATTCAGCCTGCACTAGTACAAGTGCAATCAACGGAATAAATTATATACAACCACGTGTAGTGTAAAAGCATACTCAACAGATGTGATGCTGAAAAACCAACACACAGACAGACAGAGGGACACACACACACACACACACACACACACACCCCTTTTTACAGAACCCAGCTAAACATAGACCAGGTCCCGCCCGTGCCCCGCCTCTTTTCTCTGGGTGGAGCTTTCAGTCTCCTCCTCCCCCTCCTCGCTGTAGCCGTCGTACTCGATGGGCTTGGGGCAGCTGTACGGGTGGCCGTTGTCGTCGAAGAAGCGGCGGAAGGTGAACTCGTAAAAGGCGTGCTCTGGGTGCTTGCCGTTCTTGAACCAGAAGCTCAGCGTGTCGTTGTGGCTGGCGTCGTCATCGCTCCACAGCTTCTCCGGGTCCACCGGGTCGAAGTTGGACGTGTCGGTGCAGTGGGCGATCTTGGGCACGTAGGGCGCCGGGTGGTGCTGCTGCCGTAGGTCCACGGAGAAGTCGATGCCCTTGAAGAAAGGGTGGGCCTTAATCTCGTCGGCGCCGTTCTTGCCCAGGCGGTCCTCGGGCCCACGGCACAGCTTCACGATCAGGTCCGATGCCTGTGCACTCAGCTTGGCCTGTGCGGGGATGTGCAGGGTGGTCTGCCAGTTTATCACCTGGACACACACACACACAAACACACACACACAAACACACAAACACAAACACACACACACACACGGAGGACAGTCACAAAGCTGGAACGCCACCTACTTGCTGCACTCCTATTCCATGCCAAGACATTCAGCAGCTCTCAAACTCTACAGGACAGTTTAAGGTTTGTCTGGTTTAACACTGTAGCTTCAACTCTGCGGTTAAGCAGCCAGAAGCCCTTCAGGTAAACCATGGGTGCCTGAGCAAAGGACCTTTACAGTAGTATGAAAGCACTTCCAAAACAGGGCTGCTATGTTTTTGTTCTTTATTTATGAACTTGTATCACCTTCATCTGAGTCTCCAGGGGAGTGGTAGCCAGGAACGGAGGCTGGCCGACCAGCATCTCGTACAAAATGACACCCACGCTCCACCAGTCACACAGCTGCGTGTAGCCTGCCACAGCACACGAAGCAGTCCGGTGAGTGCATGCACACAGTGTGAAACGTGCACAGAGAGGAACGTGTACGGCGTGTTTGTGGACAGAGGACACGCTCTACCTGTGCGCAAAAGCACTTCCGGGGCGATGTAGTTGGGCGTTCCCACTAGCGAGTGGGCCAGGCAGCGCTGGTGTTGCCTAGCAGCCCGCCGTTCCAGCGGCTTGAGCCGATCGCCGCAGCGACAGTTTGCAGGATCCTCCCACTCCCTACTAAAATCCATACTGTCCTGTCTCACATGGTCACCTAAGAGAAGGACAAAGAGAAAGTCCAGCCGCACCAAAACAGACACCTTTATTATAACATATAACGTTATTATAACCCATACAAATCTGTGTCCACTAAACCTCTCAGATATTACAACGAGAGACTAAATGCTTTGCGCGTTTGGACCCGGTCACCCCAAGCCCGCCCCCCCCCCCCCCACGGTGCTCACCGCTCTGGTAGTACTTGGAGTCGTGTGTCCAGCGGAAGCCGGTGCACAGGCCGAAGTCGGTCAGCTTGATGTGGCCGTCGCGGTCGATCAGGATGTTGTCGGGCTTGATGTCGCGGTGGATGAAGCCCATCTTGTGCACGCTCTCCACAGCGCAAGCCAGCTCGGCCACGTAGAACTGGGCCAGCTCCTCGCTGAACACGCCCAGACGGATGAGCAAGCTCATCATGTCCCCGCCGGGGATGTAGTCCATCACGAAGTACAGACTGTCCTTGTCCTGGAACGAGTAGTAGAGCCGCACCACCCACTCGTTGTCCGCCTCGGCCAGGATGTCCCTCTCGGCCTTCACGTGCGCCACCTGGTTGCGGAGCAGCACGTCCTTCTTGCGGAGGGTCTTCATGGCGTAGAGCGCGCCCGTGTCCACCTTCCGCGCCAGGCACACCTCACCGAACGCGCCCACGCCCAGCGTCTTGATCTTCTCGAACATGGACTTGTCCATCTTGGCACGCTTCAGCCGGATGTAGTTGGATTCCTTCTGGGAGAGCATCATTCGCATCTGCTCCTGGGCGTCCTCGGACAGACCCACCTGCGGACACGGCGCAAATGGCTTTCAACAGTGCTTCTAATCTCCATCCTTAGGTCTCATCAAACAGCCCATATTTTTTTTTTGCTCTAACCCAGTTCTCAATATGCCTTTACCACGTATTCAGGGTCCAGAGCAAAAATGTGGACCGTCTGGTGGGACCCAAGGATTGGGTTGACAACTGAAATCAGAGCACTCTCGTTTATTAGAACATACTCAATTATTACAAAATAATACCTTCACTGAGAAGGACCATCACATTAAGGTTATCTAGAACAAAGTGGCTTGCATCCAATTCTGTACTGTGCATTTAAAGGAATACCTCACCCAAAAGCATGAACAGAGAGAGAGAGCGAGAGAGAGAGAGAGCGAGAGAGAGAGAGAGCACAACTGTAACCATAACCAATCCCCAGCTGAGACGCTGAACTGCTGCTCATCTTCAGCAGCTTTCAAATTGTTTTTGTTTATAGCAACAGCATTTTGAGGTTAGGTATCCCATTCCAGTCTCGAGAACAACACTCACGTCAGGCAGGAGAACACTTGCATTCAACTGGATTGAGCCATGCAGTCATGCACCTGTACCCGTTTACGCCGTGGCTACAGAAACACACTGCAAGCTCTGTATGTGCTTTTATCATGCTAGAACAGACTTTCACATGCTGGTCGGTGACCACCTCTCCACCTACGAGCCTTACTTTGTCAGCCAGGTGTGCGGACTACGCAGCTGCCGGTAGATATCGCTACACCCTCAAAAACAGCTGCCATGAAGAGAAAGAGAAAGACAGAGCTAGGAGCAAAGAAATACACAAGAGAGTGGAGGAGAATCTCATTGAGAGTATGATGAGAAAAGAGATGGATTGAAAGAAGGAAGACGGTAAGCTACAGACGGAGGGCAGGACAGGAGAGGCGGCCCTAACCCGCTGCATCTCGCTCTCCAGCTGTTTCTTGCGCCGGAGCCTCTGCTGGTGGTTCTTCAGGATGTTCTCCACGTGCTGTTCCATGAAGAATTTGAAGGCCTGCGGCGAATAGAGCTGCACGCGCCCCTCCCCCCGCCGCTCCTCGTCCCGCTTGTTCCGCCGCACCGGCACCGGCGACGTCGAGATCTGCTTCTTGTCGCGCTCCCGCTCCCGCTCCACGCCAGCTGCCGACGCTGCCGTCTCGGAGGCGTCCGTGCGCTCGCTGGAGCAAGTGCTGGTGTCGTCTGCAGTGTCGTCCTCAGCCTCGTCCTCCTTGCCTGTACAGGGCCTGGGGTTGGGCTCGTACGCTGGGCAGGGGGCAGGGGCTTGCTGCTGCTGGAGGAGGTGCCTTGGGTAGGGCGGAGGCGGGCCCTGATAACTGGGCACCTCAGAGACGACCGGCATCTGGGTGGAGGTGGGGCCGGGACCGGGGGAGTCCTGATAGGCAGAGGATGGAGGGACCTGCTGCTGCTGGAGCCAGGGTGGGTGAGTGGGGGCCACAGCCGTGTGCAGCTCAGGTTTCTGCACACGCATACTCTTCACTGGCTGCAAGATGGGTGCCTGGGTGATGGCGGTGACGGTGGTGGCGGAGGGCTGGGAGTTGGGCGCGGGTGGGCACGGCCGTCCGCCCGGCGCCGCATTAGTGAAGGAGTTGGAGCGCGCTGGGATGTTGTGGGGCCACGAGTGGGGGGAGGGGTCCTGGTTGCTGCCGTTTCCAGTGGAGGACTGCGGCTGCTGCGTCGGAGGCCTGGGCTGGGGTAGGATGCTCAGGTTGTACATGTCCAGGTTGTGGCTGTTGCGGCCGGGAGCCAGCATGGACGGCGGGAGGCTGGATCCGTTGGAGTAGGGCGGCGAGGGCGCCGGGCTGGCCGCCTGCATCTGCTGGGCCGTGGGGCTGTGCCTGCTCGTCTGACCCAGGGAATATGGAGGAGGGGGCTGTCTGCCACCACCGGAAGCCATGCTCATATACTCGGCTTGCGCTGAGCCGTTCTGGGGCCAGGCAGGTGGAAAGCTGAACTTGTTCCCCCCAGATGAAGGCATGATGATGGGCTGGCGGCCCACGGGCGCCGGGCTGAGTCCACGCTGAGCCTGGGCCGGAGCGGCCGGGTAGCTATCGGGCCACGGACCCTGGGGGACTGGTGAGATGCGGGGAGTGAGGTAATCCATGTTCCCGGAGTAGCGTTTGGTGGAGGGGTTCGAGTCCCAGGAAGAGGGGGGAGGCGTGACACTGCGCACCTGAGGCGGGAGCGGAGGGTTCACCCGCTGGGCACTGACCCCAGGCGCGTGACCCTGGGGGAAGGCTGCAGTCCGGGGCAGCTCTGCCTGGGGGCCGGGGCTGTTGGAGCGGTACATGAGGCCGTCGGCCATGAGGGGCCCGTGCCGCTGAGCAGCCAGGGACTCCTTGGAGCCCTTCCAGCTTGGCCGCCGCAGCACAGGCTGCTGGATGTGGGGGGGGCCTGCACAGCAAAACACATACATGCCAAAAAGCAGACCATTTCAACAACATATTCACGCTCAACATGTCAGAAATTTTCTACACTTTAGATTATGATCTATACTGAAATGAGAACAATGGTTGTACAGGTTCATGATTACTACAGCTGCCCTGAGAAAGTCTTCAACAACAAGCATAGAGGTATAACACCATGGAGCAGCGAACGGCTCTCTCTCTCTGTGAGGAGTGAAAAGCCGGTCCTGGGCTCCTCTGGGGAGCCACACCCACCGGCTGCTTTGATGGCTGCGCTGGCTGGCCGCGCTGCCACAGCCGCCATCTGCTCACGCACCGGGTCCTGGTAGCTCATCTTACTGATGTAGTCCATAGCTGCCCCCACACTGCGACTGTTGGTGTGCTTCAGAGCACTGATCACCATCTCCTACTCCCACGCGCGCGCGCGCACACACACACACACACACACACACACACACACATCAGCCATGCCATCAGTCATATGACTCCAGGCCTCTTTAGTGAAGTCTCCAGCACACAAATATGCAGCTCAATCAGGCTGGTAGTAAAACAACCATTTTACTGACTAGACATGGATAATTTTGCTTTTAATTAACCATTCATGTTGTGCGCAGAACAACAAGTGTGTCTCCCAGGTCTTCTACAAAGCCATTCCTCGGATACAAAACATTACTAGAATCTTTTCTCAGAGAGAATGCTGTTTTCAAAGGAAACAAAAAGGACATGGATCGCATACTTGCGGTCGAAAACAAGTCAGCATAATGATTCACTGAGCCCTGTATTACAGCTAAAACCTGTTGGTCCACATACCATTGCTGTCATACCTAACCTATGCCAACTGATCACCTGATGAGGGAACATTCTTATCTCTGACCAACATAAAGCCCATGTGTTCACAAGAATGAATAACAAAACAAATATATGAATAATGCTTTTATTCAGTATGCTGTTATTTGGACAGTTCTCCTACCTCTTCAAAACCGGCGCCCACCAACTCTTGTTGCATTTGAACGTTGACCTCAGGTGTGCGACCTGTCGATGCTGGCTCATTGGCGAACGGCATCAGTGACTTGCGGATCTCCTGGAGTGCTTTGTGGTAGGAGTGTTTAGGGTTGGTGCTGCGACCTTGTTGTCGGGAGTCTTCAGGCAGCCCTTTGCTCCCACCTAGGTCCGTCTTGGGAACGTCCGACGGCCGCGAGAGGTTCCGCAAGCTTTCGCGGATCTCCTGTAACATCTGCTGGCTGTTGCCACTGCAGTTGCTCGCGGGAAACGTCTTGGGCCGCATTTGCCTGTATCCTTCGGGTTTTTCGCCTCTCTTCATGAAAAAACATGTACCTTGCCAGCCAAGGAATTGAATGAGGTTGGAGGAAGCAAGCGCGATACTGGGAGGGTGTTAACGACGCGCAGCGTGTTTTACCTGCATACCAGATGTCAATGAGTCTGTATTGAAGGGTCTAAGGAAAAAAAAAAACCGAATGTGGCGTCATTATAGTGAGACAACCTAAATTAAGGAATCTGATTTAATTCAAGATCCACGTTTCAAAATCATTAGCCATAGTCTAACGTTCCAGCTCATTACGTTTGAAGACTAGATTACATCTGGACTTGCTCGAATTGTTTCCCAAGCCAACCACACAAAACCTTTAGCTACGCTATCTAATCTTGTAAATGGTCCACTGTGTAAACACCGCTGAACCATATTTGAGCAGGTGCTTACGATAGTGGTGCCATTGGCATGTCGCGATACAGTTTATAACTCGGCTATCATATAACAGGCAAAATGTACCATGAAAAACCTGAGCTAAATATTGACATTCTTTATCGCATACTTACTGGCTAGTTAAATTAGCCAAATAATTAGGTGGCTACCCAGCTGATTAGCTAGCAAACTAGCTAACAACAACTAGCAAAAAGAATCAAGTGCGTAAATGAAGTCTAATGTTATAATTTCAGTATACAGTTGTTCACTGATTTGTTCAGTTAGCCAGCTAAAGATTTATCAAATGTCAGTTATGACTGACGCCTTACAGCGCTTTTTCTAACTGGCCCAAAACAGAGAAGTTAGCTAATGATTACGAATTAGCTGTTAGGTAGCTAGGATTTGCTACCTATGCTAGTTTGTTAGCTACATAGCTTCGCTAATAAACGTGAGGTTTTGTTATTGTTTTATTCTTTTAACTTCGAAAAATATCACAAAGTGCCATTCCATAACCCCGTTATATATCGTTTCTGGTCAATAAAGGCAATGGAAAGCTAACTAGCCGTCTCCCTCGGATAAGCTTCAAACATGTTCATAATACAAGTGCGTGAGGCCTAGCTAGCTAACATTGCTACATTGATTTGCTAAGCTATATCTCAAGTGGGCCAACTCGCTAGCCTAGGTAGCTAACTATTAGTGCTAAAGTCTTCGGCAAGTTACACAATGGAACGTCGCTTACCTTTGACTAAAGAATATCCATTTTGTTCAGGCCAAACGCTTTCAGGAGTACCGGTCGGTGGAACTAACAAAATCCTAGCAAGCCAGTCCTGGAAACTCGGACATCTAAGACCTTGTTGGCTTTGTATTGACACTGTCGCCTTGGTACTCTTAGTGTCTGTCAGTGCCAGTGGCCGATACCCGGATGTGCGAACACTTTCACCCAATTTCCCAATAAGCTTAGCACCACACACCTTCCAACCTGTGTGAAGTATACTTCACTCTTTACACTTCATTTAATTATCGGTTGGAGTAATACCATAATAAATTACAGAGTTGATTCTAGAATTATACAGTGATGTTTTAGATATGACATTTCATATCAGTGCAAACGTACCCAACACTAGCAAAAAAAACTATTATTTTATTTTTTTTACAAGTGTACTTGACAGGTGAGGAAAAAAAACAACAACAACAGCTAGTCAAAAGAGCATTTTGTCACAAGTATAAAAAAGTATCAGTCACCCACATCACACAGGGACCCTTCTGTGTATGTACACAGCCTCTCCGTCAGTCCCGCATACCAAGCACTGTCCTAGGACATCCAGGCTGTTGACGGACAGCGTCTGGCTGGGCAGCATGTGAGTAGTCTCCAGCTGGCCCTTGCTGGAGTCACCACTGAGCCAAGCGCTGATGAGCGACTGGTTTCCTCCGGCTGGCGCTGTTGCACTGCGGGACATCATGCTGCTGTTGCGTCCTGACAAAGAAAAACGTGCAGGAGAGCTAGGTAAAACAAAGTATTTACAAACAAACAAACAAAAAAAAACCCCCTCCAATTCAAAGACCCTTGAAACGTGCAGATCGTGTGACCTCTCAGTCTCCAATGTCAACCAAACTAAGCAAACTTCCCTTTATAAGCAAAGTTATACAATATCCTGTTAAGTGGAGTCTGTGGTGTCAGCAACATTCATGTGTAATTTCTTACAACCTGGGCTACAAATGTCTGACTTTGAGTGTCATGGATTTTTGGTTTAGGCCCGATACTGGTTAGGGCATGGATTCCACGTACCCTGCAGGAAGGATGGTGCGTCTAACCCAGACGAGGTCTCCCAGTGCAGCAGGGAGCCGTCCTCCGAGCAGGTGAACAAGTGGTCCGGGTTTGAAGGGTGAAAATGCACCTCCCACACTAGGAGAAAGACAAATGATGGCACAATTTCAGAGGAAGGTTCCCCCTGGTTTTACTGCATGCAACTTAAGGGGGCACAATATTATGAGCTGTTACAGCAATACCAACTTTTGCAATATTGACATGACAGGAGACTACAGTGCTGATGAGCCTATTATCAAATTGCATATTTCAGTTCCACATAAGTGTTGTGTAATTGGTTTTAATCAGTCACAGAAATCACAGGATTAACCAAGACCCACCATGCATTTACATGTGTATTTTACACATGGCAAATGCATATGGCACCCACAATATTTAGTGACATAATTGCAATGCAATATCATGCAACCATACCGCAAAAATAGAGGATCGCAGAGGAATAACAAAAATGCAGTCTGCGATATATCTGCATGCATTCATACAAGGCAGTAAACAAACCAACGTATGGGCATGGCGTAGTCTCCTGACTAACAGGTCAGGCACTCACTTTCAGCAGAGTGGGCCTCTGTTAGAGAGAAGGGCACTTTGCCCTGCCTCACATCCCAGATACAGAGCATGCCGTCCTGGCCCCCCGTGGCCACTATGTGCTGCTGGTTCGGGTGCTTGTCCACACAGTGCAAAGGCACTCTGTCTCCAGTACTGCAGGGACAGCAAGGTTCAGTGTTATTACCACACGTAACCAACTAATACCACAAAAACCAGGTGGAGAAAACAAGAGGTGAGGGAGCAAAGTGACAGCTGAGCTATAAACGTGTTTAAAACCAGAGACGGCGCTAAACAAAACACTGAAGCCTTCTCAAGCTCTACATAGTTATATCCATACTGCTTGTTTTTTTTTAGCTTAGCATGCGAGAGATTTATACTGAAATAGTCACAAGGCGTCAAATGTAAGTGTGGCTTCAAATCCGCAGAACTCAAATAGTGGTTGGTTTGGTGACTAAATGCCATGGAAGGAGGTTTGGAAGTGTGCTGCTCTCCTTAAATTTGATAAACACTGTGTAACACTTTTTGAAATTGTAAAAATGTCTACAGTGACATTAATGGAGAGGAACAGTAAAGAAAAGAATACTGTTTGCATAGATTTCCTCTATTCTCCATTCAGCCCTTTTAAAACCTTAGCATTCTACTGTTTACCCAAATTTTCATTTTGAACTGCACAGTTCAGTTTCATAACACACAAAGTTTTAGCAAAAGATAAGTTCAACAAACCATTTAAATTCTTCAAAGCAGTATAAAATATACATGTGTGTTGGACAAAAAAACAACCATTTTTTATATATTGCACTGTCACCCTCAACCTCCAAGCACTATGTGGAGACACTGCTGATGGTGTGGAGTTTTTCTACAGAGTAAGTTATTCTCACAGAGAAAGAATCTGTGCAGGTTCTCTCCCCTGTCTCAGGTCCCACAGCTTTAGCTGCCCAATAGAGTTCACCGTCAGCACTTCAGTCGCCCGAAGAAACGTTACCGCATGGATCGTGCTACTGTCTGCGTTCTCTGGAAAAACACCAGCATGCAAACATACATGTTACCCAGTATCCCTTCACAGCATCACTAAATGACAGATTGCAAATATCTGTCACTGAATATAATACTATTCTACTGTGTTTACAACAACAAAAAAAGACATTAGATTTTCTCAGGATTTTTGTTTAACACTGTGGTTTGGTGTACTAAACTGACCAATAGTGCGCACGACCCTGCTCTGGTCGGCTTTGTAGAGGACCACCCGCCCGTCCTCGCCCACCGACACCAGGTCTGGGCTGCAACACACCACTCCGGTGCACGGCGCGCTGGCACACTGGTAGTGATGTGCCCTCTCCCACACATGTGCCACAGACAGTGCCTGCAACGCATAGCAAACGGCAGAGACGTTCTCACCTGCAAGCCCATGGCCACTAAATTTGCATGTCATTGATTAGCAAAGCACAGGCAGCAATTTGCACCATTAAATACTACCTAATGTTAAATATAGGCATTAAAGCTCAATGGTTTATCATAGATATAGCTGTCACTGTACTTGTAAACATTAATTGGGTTCATAATCACAAACAGGTTTTTCAAGATCCATCATACCTGGCTTTGAGAGGGAAGTTTATAGATCGTCACTGCTCCTGAGGAAGATGCTGTAACTAGCCTTTCTTGATCCATAAACTGAAGGAAATACAAAACTGGCAAATAAGTAAATAGGACATTAAAAAAATACGTTATTGTATTCCACCTTTTCATCAGTTTTCATTACATTACATTTCTGGCATTTGGCAGACGCTCTTATCCAGAGCGACTTACAAAGTGCTTAGGAAAAGTGCTTTTTCAGCAAAAGTTAAGCTTAATCTTGGGCCAGACCTGAGTACACTGTAGTTTAAAGTTGGACTAAGCTTAATTTAAAAAACCTAAATCTTTCCCACAAAACCTAAATCTTTCCTAATGCATAGGAAATCCTAATGTAAGGAGGCATTTATGAGAAACAATCGAATTTATCCACTGCTGTATCTAAGAGGGCATCATTTATAACGCGCTGGTAGGTTTTCTGCGAATGTATGTAGACAGTTGGCTAAACCCACCTGAAGATCCAGGACGTCCCCCTTGTGTTTAGACTCGCACAGTAATTGTGGATCTCCCTCAAATTCATCATCCATATTAGACACTCCATTCTCCCCGATAGACCAGATGGAAACTTTATTATCCTAAAATACACGAGTAACGTATTAAATTAAATAACGGAATATTCAACGTATGGCTTGTTTTTTCATTTGATTTGATTAATAATCATTGAGAGGAACTAGCTAATAAACGTAGGAGGCTAAGTAACTAGTTTGCTAGCCAGTACTAAGCTAGCTAGCTTAGCTAGCTAAAGTAATCTGTCAAGCATTTGCACCTCGTTGTCCCACGATCCTGTAGCAAATAATTCAGGTTGTTGTAATGGCGACGATAAAACAGGTCTCCATCGCGTTTTACTGATCTTCTGTGATATATATTTAGCATTGATACAATCCATGACTCCAAGTAGATCTCAACTCGAACTTAATTTTGTTTATATTGGTTACAGATCTCCTTTTACATGGGGTCGGCTTCTAATTTTCCCGTATCCCGCCAGCTCCTCCCTTTCCGCTGTACTACGGCGGCTCCACTATTACAAAACTATGATCTTGAAAAAACGCGAAACAGAAACATTTACAGGCGGTGTTCGAAATCGCGTATTTGTATATAACATATTACTCCTTACAGCAGTATAGTATCCAGTGAGAAAAACCATAGTGTCCTGTTCCACATGACTACCATGCTGTGGAAGTACTTATACAAGAATTGTTAGAGAGAGAGAGTTGTCAGCTACTGTTTTAAAATGATGTATTAACATTTACTTTTATCCAAATGTAACAGCTGTCATAATCGAACAGCAACACCAAGGCAAGTCCGGCGACCAAAGAAACGGGAAATGAAGAAACGGAACTGTAGTTTTGGAACAGGAATCCAATTTAAGTAGCTAATGGCAAATTATCCAAATTAGTATACATTTTCACTTAAAAAAGAAAATGACTTGATTCAATCTATCAATAGCTAAACCAAATACAAATGTAACCTTTAACAGGAAACAGTAAAGAAACTTTTCTATTTCTTTATGCACTTGGATGAAATACCATAAACAGTGATGGACAGCTCCTTGGAATCGTATTGTGGGACGACGCTCTTGCGTTGATAATCCACTTAGAATCTTATTGAAACATTTTGCTGTAGTAGTAAGTCATGCGCTGTCTTTGGAATACTGATATATAATGTTGATAACATACTGCATAGTGCTTGCTTTTTTGGACGAAGTCTGTACAAGACCATAGCTTCTTGATCTCTCAGCTGTCTTTAATTCTGAAAAAAAAACACCAATAAGTTTAAATTTAAAAAAGTAATTTAAATACTGCACAGATCAGTTCGCCAATTTTAAATAAATAAAACAATTAAACAAGATAATACTGATATTAGTTTTGCGTAACATTCATCTTTTAAAAAGAAGTTGAAAAGTTATTTATTAAAGATAAATAAACTCCAATCTTGAAACAAGATTACTACTGACTTCTAACGTAAACATAAGAATTCGCAACGTAAACAAGTAACTAAGGTTATTTAAATTCTGCAATCAACACAATACACTCTGTATTTTAATGAAATAGTGTGATTACAGCACTTAAGTGTGTTCTTATTGAAAGTCTGAGATCACAGGTCTCAGCTGATTCCTTACAGGCAGCCTTCGCAGTGATACATTTAAAAACCATTTGTTACTGTTTAAACGAAGGCCGCATAAGTGTATATAGCAAGACAATCACTGATAAAATTAATTATTTTTTCAGACATTCGCAGTAGGGCCATAGAAAAAGTGCACAATCAAATCTGGCACCTCAAAAACTCTCAAAGTCACGTGTTCATATAATGAGCTCGTGTTCTCCTCCTGGTGGAAGCAAAAGGCAGAACTATTCCCGCCTGTCAGGATTTCAAATTCCTCAACTGGAAAATGAACAAACATTCAAACTGAGGCATGTATTACTGAGCTATAGGTCGCCCTTGGGGATGAACGGCAACATATTGAAGAGCTAGGGATCTCAAGGGCTGCGCGGGAAACGGTCCGTAGGTGCACCGACATGTCCAGTGACGTATCGCCTCCATCTGTTTTGGAAGTCGTAACTGTTGTAGGAAAGGCGGTGTGCGCAGGCGCGGCACTGACAGCCGCTCTCTACTTGATCCGCAGAGTGTGTTTAATAATGGCCTGGAAATCAGGAGGAACTAGCCAAGCAGAGCTCGTAAACAACCTTCGCAGTAAGTTTTATATCATCTTCTCCGTTGCACCATCGACTAGAAAGGAGGTTTGTAGAGATTAGATACGTCTAACTCTTACTTAAGTGCTCGGATACAATAGAATCCGTTTACTTTAGTATGGTGGGAATGGCACAGTCACCTAGCACCAGCATGGAATGTAAGTCTAAACCTGAATTTCTATAGCTATATATCCTATCACTAACCACTTGAGCTAGTTTTTTGGCCCGTTGCACATCCAAACAGTTTTTCAGTATGACGGGCTCATGAATTTATTGTTCATACACGCACAATAAGGGCTCATACTTTTGCATGTGCGTCAGTCATTCTTGTCTTGTCAGCTAGGCTAGCTTGCGAGCTGCTAGCTGTACAGTAACGTTGATGTGACAGTGGTCACGCCATGCTAGCCGCCCGTCTCCAAATATCTGATGTCAGAAGAATAAAACCATGACGTAATGCTAAATAAATCATTGTGCATGTCGAGTACATCTGTCCGTGTCAGGTGAGAATGTTTACCTGTGGACAAACAAATAGACGTTGCTTAGCTACACGAGCGCTACTGTATCTAGTTAGCTAGGATAGCTTAGCTATCTAACTGGCTAAGCGAGAATTAACTAGTGACCCTCTCATCTTTGGTATTCATAAGCTCTAAAAGGTAACTCTTCAGACAGACAACAGGCCAAAGAACTTTGGTATGCATTGTCCCGACCAAGCTGGTTTCGCTTGACTGTTGATTAAATTTATTTTACATACCTAGCCAAGCTAGTTTAGGATTGCAAGCCATGTCGTTCTTTGTAAGTGGGCGGGGCAGCACTGCAGTTTAGGCAGATTGGGCGACCTTCTTGTTTGCTCTTATGTCGATGTTGATATATGATGCTTGATTGGAAACGAAGTGACGAATCATCGATTTTAGATTCGAATATGAATCGTGTATACGTTAATTTGCCTTGAAACGAGCGTGTTCACAAGGGCGGTGTAAAGCCCTTGTATAATTGATGATACGACACAATATACAAAGAACTGATGCACTGTAATTACTTTCCCCCGGAATTACTACAATGCGAAATAATTCAGTACACATTCTTAGAATACGAACAAATACTCAATGGTGGCATTTTACCATCGGAAATCACAACAGCGCCAATAAAGATGGCCTTGAAACACGTAGACTAGTACATCCACATAAACCATGTAGCAATTGTTTGTTGATACCTGTAAAGGTCTTTGCAAAATGTTTAGGTCATGTGTGATCATGTGTAAAGTGAAAAAATCAGATGAAGACTATTGCAGTTTTATTTTATTTATATTTGTTTGTTAACCATTCCTAATCGAATGGGCTTCGATCAATCTGTTCTATTTTGTACATGAACTCAAAGTTGCATAATGACCCTATAAAGTGTTTATTGTTAGATTACTGCTAACGATAATCTAATAATACTTGTACTAATAATATTTTTCCTGAGTCTAGCATGTAACTCATCTTCCTGGGCTTCTGTTTTCATGCTGTGGGATAGTGTCCAGTGCTCTATATTTAGGATAAATGTGCGGCCATAGATGATGAGGGCTGAATAAGTGAAACTCTCTCTGAAGGACTTGTGTGTTTGTTCTCTCAGCAAAGTTTAGAGAAGACTCTACCTTTGTATGGCAGAGCAAGGGTGTATTTATAGTGCGGCAAAGGGCAGTGTGCTTAGAGACATCCCAAGGTTAAATCAAACCAAAAGGATGTCGGGTTTCTGGTGAAACTGGGCCCTTATTGTAGGCAACCTGGACCTCCCAGACATAAAGACTTGGTAAGGCATGAATTCATGCTGTGTAGCACATCATCACACAAAGCATCAACATGGTGAAAGGTGACGCATAATTAAGTGGGGGGGGGGGTTGGATTTGACGTAGACATTGGGTTTCATGTGTCCTGCAGCAGTCTGCCACTGTGTATGCAGACCGTCTGGTGTATTGCTCTGATTACTCTCTTATAGCATTAGGTTTGAGCTGGTGAGTGATCTTTTGCAACTTCATTGTATATTTCTCTATATTTGGTCACTACTGCTGACATATCTAAATCTAAAGTGCTCTGGCCCCTGGACTGCTCCTTGGACCATATCCATATTTGGCTCTATTAGAGCTGGTTCTTTTTCAGCGTTCTGTTGGCCAGGGAGAAACAGGTTGATGTCATGGCATTGCAAGGAACATTTGGACCTGAGGTGGCTTAGCAGATTCAGCTTGGGAAGTTTCGAAATGCGCAGGTGTAATTCGGGTCATCTAAATGGTGCACACAGCCAAATATTTTATTTGGAGCCAATCAAATATTTCATGAACATATGCTGAGGTCAAATTTTAGCAAGGCTTTCCCTCCCCCTGCATGTATGCACACACACACACACACACACACACACACACGAAGCCCTTTCTCTTCCTGATGGCAGTACTTGTCTTAAGATGGGTTTGAACCCCTTCTCAATCTCCACTAACTCCTGTTGTTACCCATTCATTCTGGGTATACAAGCAAATTTCTAAAATATCTATGACTATAAAAGTGGAGAATTTAAGTAACTTCTGTTTTCCAGGCTCATTATTACAGGGTAATGTGTGTAGGCTCCACATGTTACTAAAAGCCCTGATCTTTCTAAACGGTTTAACATTGTATGTATTACCACCAGAAGTTTTCCACAAAACTGGTGTTCTTTTTGTTGTTTACGTAACGTCATTCTAGGTTTGTTTGGTGTGTGAATGTATTGAGTGTGTGAGTGTGCCCGTGTGTGTGTGTGTGTGTGTGGGGGGGGGGGGTGACCTTTCGGCCTCTCACACCCTTCTGTGCTGCATACCTGCTGGAAATAGCCAGATCTCCACACACTGCGCAGCACGATTCTGTTCGTTATGTGGCCTGCGTATCGTGTCACGATCTGTCGCTACATAACTGGAGTTATGGGTATGTGACGGAAGCAATGTTGGGTAGCTTATTCTTATGTTAAGTGCTACCTATTTTATTTATTTTATCAGTACTTTAGTTAGTCAAACTATTTGTGCAGTGTCCCCAGTGTTAGCTTCCCAGCATCCTCATTACCGAGAGCTTGTCACACACTGTGTGCGTGTGCGTGTGTGCATGCGTGTGCGTGTGTGTGCGTTCGTGTGTGTGCATGGCTTGCTTGAGTTTAAAATCAGCTGATTCAGGAAACCTCCAGCCTCTGCACCCACTTGTCAGTCCGATTACACAAAGGTGTTCTTATATTCTTACACTGTGTGTGTGTTTACTGTCTTTCTAGAGAATGGCATTATTAAGTCAGACCGTGTGTATGAAGTTATGCTGGCGACAGACCGTGCCCACTTCTCGAGATGTAACCCTTATATGGACTCTCCACAGTCTATAGGTAGGTGTGTGACTCCAGTCACTTGTTAGTTCGTTCATGTGTAAACATACGCCCTCGTTTCTTTCTGTGCGTCTACCTCTATGAGGGTAGTTCACCTAATCCGGCTGCTTTTTAGCCACTGCACGTCAGTATGCTCTGAACGTTTGTGAACGCAGCACTTCTGAACCTCCACAGGCTACCAGGCAACCATCAGTGCACCGCACATGGTAAGTTCCCAGTGTTTTGGTCTTGAGCTCCTCTACCATGAGCCAGCTCCCAGCCACTGTTCTGGGAACAGGTGCTGATGGGTGTGTGGGTTTATGTGTTCAGCACGCCTACGCCCTGGAGCTGCTCCACGATCAGCTGCATGAAGGTGCCAAAGCCTTGGATGTGGGCTCAGGCAGTGGCATCCTGTCTGTCTGCTTTGCCCGAATGGTGAGTCTCAGACACGGTGGTGTAAGAGCGCGGGTGGTGCCGGTGTGGTTTGAGCTGAATGGGAGGAACATGCGCACATGTTTTGATGTTGCATCTTGTGTTCTGATTTGCAGGTGGGGCCAAAGGGAAAAGTCATTGGGATTGATCACATAAAAGAGCTGGTGGATGATTCGATCAATAACGTCAAGAAGGACGACCCTACTTTGATATCGTCTGGACGTGTCAAACTTCTCGGTATGTGAATGTGCTTCAGTCAGCAACACATCGTCCAGTATTCTTGGCACTTAATAATAACCTTAATCACATTCTAGCAGATACTTTCACTGCTTTAAATTTGTTTTTTTTTTTCTTTCTGCTGAATAATTGCATCTGTTAAATAATTAATGTGGAGTAATTGTGTAATGTGGATCTGTATGCTGGCTGAGTTGCAGGACAGAAGTATTCGGTGACTTGGTTGTGAGGACTAAGTGCTGAGTACCTGAGCTGTGTGTTGATCAAGCTGAATCAGTCCTAGCTGCTCAGCCTCTCTGCGCTCATACAGCATCATTGCCAGACTGGCATCGCTACGGCAACCTGGCCTTCTGTTCGGGGATGAAGCTGGCACTGAAGATGCCGTGGTCGTGCTGAGATGTACTAATGGTGTGTGTGTGTGTGTGTGTGTGGTTTTCTTGCTTTCAGTTGGAGATGGAAGGTTGGGCTATACAGAAGAGGCACCCTATGATGCTATACATGTAGGAGCTGCTGCTCCCTCTGTGCCACAGGCTGTACGTTCCCCTCAGGCAACACAAGCAACACTTTGGTTCCATCTTGTAGCCACGCATATTTCTTAGCAGCACTAAGTATAATGAGTTATAAGCTGATTTGTAGCTCTATTATTTAGCATCCATGTTCCCTGTTCATTTTTATTGACTCTTTGGGACTGATGTGGTCAGGGTGTTTTCGGTAGCATCATGTTACATAGAATGCCGTCGTCATGACAAAGATTTCTCGTGCATGTGTGCTGTCGTCATAGCTACTGGACCAGCTGAAACCAGGCGGCCGCCTCATCCTGCCCGTCGGCCCCGCCGGCGGCAACCAGATGCTGGAGCAGCACGACAAAATGGAGGATGGCAGCACCAAAATGAAGCCCCTCATGGGGGTGATTTACGTGCCTTTAACAGACAAAGACAAGCAGTGGTCCAGGTGGAAGTGACTTCCTGTCCCTCCCTCTCCTCCCCTTCCCCTTCCGCAGGGCCCAGGTGAAATTGTGTAGTCCAAAGCAGACAAGGCTGCAACTGCTGCTCGTTGCCATTCTGTTTTGACAACCCCACCCTCCCCTCCATGACGAACTGCACGAGTTAAACCTCCTTAACTTTAACGCCCTCCCTTCACCCAAAGATTGCCCTGATTCTGTCTAAATTCTACAAAAAAAAAAAAAAGACTTAAAAAATAATTACATTTTTAAGTACGTTTTTATTCTCTTGATTATTTGATTATAGCCTGGTTTTGGTTCTGTTTTCCTAAGGAAGGGGTTTGCGTTTGAAAGGCCGTGTTGCAGTAGACACTTAATGAATGCTTATTAAGAGAAGCATGGCTCCCACAATGACGTTTGCGCTTAAACAGGCTGAGTTCTTCAGCCCTGTCATGACTCATGGCAGATCATAGTGATGCATTTGAACTAACTCGAGTTTAAGAATGGATAGATAAGCCTGTGTGTCTGTGTCTCTGTCTCTCTCTGTCTCCGTGCGCGTGTGTTGGATGTGGAGGGCGGGGCAACTGTGCCGGTGGTCAGAGCTGAGTACTCTGTATGGTTATCTACGGGGACCCCATAGCTTAACTCTCATTGCATGATTGATGGCCTGTGTGTGTGTGTGTGTGTGTGTGAGAGAGAGAGAGAGAGAGTGTGTGTGAGAGGAAAATAACCCTTTTCTCTTTGTCTCTCATAGGGATGAACTTTGAATCGACAGTCTGGAAATATTCACCATTGCGCGCGCACGCACACACTTACACCCCACACACACACTCACACTCACACTTGCAGACACACACACACACACATTGGAATAACATACACGCCATCAAACTGGATTTAACAACTAACTACATGATGGTTAGACGAGGAGGGGGAGGAGAGATGCTGCTCACGCTCTTTCTCTTGGGACGGTCCAACCGCTGTGTGGCTAACAAACCCTCAGAATGGATGGACGGACTGATCACTTAAAAAAAGGAAAAAAAAAAAACATGAAAAGAAGAGTGGGCTTAGCCATGACATTTTCATACCTGCAATTTGCTTTGAGAACTTTTTCTCTTTTGATTGTTGATTGGCAGGTGCATTTATTTTTCTTTTTTGTGATACAATATTGATTTTTTTTTTTAATTTTATGTGTATTTCAGCTTGTTTGAAGCTGAGCGTAAGGGAGAGCTGAATTCTCTATGGCCCGAAAGAGTCAAATCGGAGTGTGCCTGCGCCGCGTGCGCCGTGCTAATGTAATATTCAAGGTGCGCGCTCTCTGTTCCTGTACGGAAACTGCACGAGAGCGGAATACATCTAGGCTGAAGCGCAGGCTCTAACTGTACGCTCTAAAGTGCTAGTTGACAACTAAAAGGCGCTGGAGTACTAGCAGGGAGTAAACAGGGCTTCCCAGACTTTTTCATGGAGAAGAATTCTTGATTGTGGACGCCACTACCATCAACACTAAACACCTATAAATTTATTACTTTCTTTTTAATTGTTTTTCATTGACGTAATGAATTACAAAACAAGTCCTTGGTTAAACCAACGCTATGACTAAATTTGTTTTACAAATATGGGGCCATTAAAATGATTAAAATGGTTGATTATTGGCTAAGAATTGGTGCGAATGTAACGTAAATAGTCTTAATTTACACCTCACCTCAAAACACAAACAAACAAAAAAAAAACCAAAACAACTACGTTTGTGAAATGAATTAGCTTGATGGTACACACTAAGGCAGAGTCTCGGTGCCCCCTGTACAGTTTGAGAGCTTCTGCTCTGGATTGCCATTCAACTCCATTTGACTTCTAGCGCTGAGTTTAGTGTAGATTTGCACTGGTATAACAATATTTTAACCCTGCTCATTCTAGATGACTGACATGCAGTTCGTGCTAAATCTCATTTAAACTGGCCGCGCGCATTCGCACTGATAACCATGCTAGTGGAGGTTTACGCCGCGTAAAAAAGCCAACTTTTTTCCTGCACGCACGTGCGCGCGCACACACACTCTTTAACATACGCACGCAAACGCAGGGCCGAGCTTGTGTTCCCTCGTCACTGTGGAAGCGCTGGCTGTCACTGGTCTCCATTCTGATTATCCGCGCAGGCGGGTCGTCCCCTGCTTTCGCACAAACGTGGCTTTGTACAAATAAAACTCGACGCAGTGCAAACCCTCCGTCTTCTGACCTTTCCTTTCCTGTGAACTGCTGGTTTACCGTCCATTACAAGTAATGGCGAAGAACAGACATTCAGTAGGCCTGATGCAACTAGAATGTTCACTTAGGATGTGTTTATACTTGTAATTCTTTTCCTTTGGGCTAAACAAAAGAACACACATTGTTACATTTCAGTGCTGGTTTACTTAGCGTTCACATTGAAGTTTAAAATGCAACTAAAATAAGTAAAAATGAAAACAAAAGTGACATGACGCACGTATGACATATAGTTTGCGAGCCAGTCAGAACAATATTGGTTTTAATGCAATTATCTGGATTGTGTATAAGCGGTGGTATTTTTACCAGGTGGAAACAGCAAGACGTGGTAAAATAGATAACGGAGTCAAAACCGGAAATTCCTCTGCTGCACATACTCTTCTCTCGCGGCGCGTTTAATGTTTGGTTCTGTATTTCGTTCATTTAGATGGTTTCTATTGCGTTCATATTTCAAATTAACCGCACCAGAGTTCGTTTAGAAACGGACCACCTGCTCAGCTGGTTTCGGTCCGCTTAATTTGGTGCGCGCTAGAGTTCGAAAGGGAGGCTACACATTCGTAACGAGCCGCACTAACCGAGCAATCGCACCAGGGTTCGTTTTAATCGTATCTAAAGCTGACGTGTGAACACACCCTAAGTCTTTCACTTAATTAGGAACACGTCTTTTAGGTGCGATTTACAAATGTACAGCTCG
The DNA here is from genome assembly GCA_025802075.1 of Tenebrosternarchus preto. NCBI lineage: Eukaryota > Metazoa > Chordata > Actinopteri > Gymnotiformes > Apteronotidae > Tenebrosternarchus > Tenebrosternarchus preto. Next base: position 2,417,915 of record JAOYMR010000004.1, on the reverse strand, counting down.
AGACTATAGCTCAGCTGTGGGCGCGCACGTTTAATCAGCCATCTCTGTTCATCACTACTAAATCTCTACAGGATCAGCCACACTGGTCATTTGGGAGGCGAACCAGCTTTAACGTAGCATTCAAAGCTAAATAGTCACAGGTAAAGCCTCATATCATCGGGTTAAACTTCTGACCTCCGTAGGCGTTGTCATTTAGACCAGGCTATACTTTGTGTGTCGTCTTAAAATTACGAAAAATATGCCAGACATTTGTGTTCCCGCATTACAATGTTTCAATTCCAACAATACAGTAATACAAAGAATATAGTATGCGTGCAGAATATTCTGTAGCGAAATCTTTGTACTTGGTTAAGCACAGGGGGTTTTCTTTAAAAAGAATTGATCTTTAAACATGTAATTGGCGCTTTAATACATATATATTTTTTATT
>JAOYMR010000004.1:2402544-2416240 GCA_025802075.1 Tenebrosternarchus preto | reverse complement strand
AGCACAGGGGGTTTTCTTTAAAAAGAATTGATCTTTAAACATGTAATTGGCGCTTTAATACATATATATTTTTTATTCAAATATAATCTTTTTCCACCAACATTTCCACAAGTATGCATACGTTGTTTATAGTTCGGAAATACACCGACACATTTACAGTAGCAACACTTAGCAGCTAGAGATTTGATGACAGAGTAACACTTAGCCTATGGCCATAGAGCGGCTTAGTTTGAAATTCTTTCCTGAGGTCGACTTATCACTGCACACATTAATTGAAGAAGGCGGCTCCGCAGCTCGCTGTTATCTGGTCTTAAACACTAGATTAAGCTCGTTTAGGGTGACGTCTAAACATGGGCGTGTCGGGGGAAGGTCGTGGTAGGGGCGAAAACAGGTATATTTCCTGTTTGACAGAAACGCTGCATGGCAGACGATTAAAAAATAAAACAAAATGCAATGGTTCGTTCTAATGTTGGAACAGTGTCTTGAACTATACGTTTTGTATATCCTTCATGTCTTTTGATTCTTTAAATAAAATATGTCATAAAAGTAGGGAAAAAACAGCAGGAGTCAGGCTCTTGTTATGAGGGGTTAGACTCCCCTAGTGGTGCCAACTGAAATGACGAACAAATGAAAATGAATTCACAAACTCCCAAATTATACTGCCATGTTCGGTAAACCACAATAATAGTAAGAGATTTGGTCCATTAGATATAACTAGCTAAGAAAAAATCCACTCCTTTGTCTGGTCCGTGTACTTTTTTGTATATCATAGGTGTCTTTTTAATGGTTTTATGGTTTTAGCCAAGTGTTACCTACAACCCCCTAACTCTTCTTTTCCTATAATCTGGTGACAGTCATAGATATTCATCTGGCCTTTTAAAAAAACATTTTGGTGTACGGTTCCAAAGCCATCCTGATAGCTGAACATCAGCTCAGAGTTGTCTTGATGTTGGCTTTTTGAGCAAAAATATACAAGAAAATATCCCTTTCCTGGTTTTGTTATATTGCAATTTTGAAGTTTGTAAAGAAATGTAATGACATTTTCCTATGCTATTTTTGGCAATGAAAATGAAAATGGACTTGTTTGTCTGTTTTTAATTTACCTTAATAATCCCTCTGTTTTTAGTTTTTTATTTTATTTTCTATTATTTAAATAGAGTGAGCAAAAAGTACACGGACCTTGTCTTCTCGTCTTGGATTTAAACATTTTGAGTGGAGAACGGATCTTTCTTTGGAAATAGGTTCTTTTAATAAATGTCTGAATTTGAAAATCAAAGGCTACTGGACAACTTTGGACTCAACTCAATTTTCTAGATTTTCTAAATGTTCTAGATTCTTCTGTGTGCCTTAATTAATCCACAGTATTTAACAGGTTTTCCCATTTGAATTAGTCATTAGTCAACTTGAAAAATGCAGGAAAAAAGAAACCGTCTCCCCCTCTGCATGCCATTAAACTCTGTTTGTCCATGGAGCGCTTTTATTTTGATGACTTTTTTTTTTGAAAAGTCATCCAACTGCTTTAGATCTGAAGATTTTGATGTTGTGGCTGAACTCAACGCACTGGTTGATGTTCTATATAATATTTTCAGGAACTGCTCTGCACCCATTCAGGTGCGCACGTGCTGGCTGGCGTGGCCTCTGCTACAGGTACATGCCATTAATGAGGTAATCGGACTCTTCCGTTGTGAGCGGCTGGGCTTTCTTCATACGGCGTCGGACGACACGCAGTCTGCAGGCCACCATCAGCAACAGCAGAGCACTGATAATTACCCCCAGAACTAGGGGCACGATCGCACCTAAACATACACATACACACACACCATATATATCCTTGACCATTATTAATCCTTAAGCCACCAAGGTCTTGACACTGGGTCCAGACCTTCATTCCTCATATTAGTTTTAACATAATTGCTGAATAATTCCCATTTGTCATTGTCTTAATGCGTAAGTTCAAAGTTTTAAGATGTATCACTCTTAAAAGTGCGGAGGTCATGGTGAGCATTGCGCAGACCTGACTCAGGGGGCGGTTGACCTCCCGCTGCTGCATGGGCTTTAGGAACTGGCTGAGCATTCTGGGACTTCGACAAAGAACCCTTGTCTTTGGCTTCTGAGCTGGGAGACCTGGAAACTGTAGCCGCACCAACATTTTAAGCCAACGTTTAGAGGTATTTGTCTGCGATCCATGTAAACAGCGAATATATTTTTGATGATAAACATGTTAAACCCTTACTGATATTTAGATCGTCAAATTATGTTAATCTAACATCATCTAACAACAGAACCGTTATAGCAACACGCAAATTCATAGCATGGAATGTGTGCAGTACTTATAATAAAGTAATTACATATTATCATATTGTTACATATATAATATGTAATATGAATTATTCTATATTATGATATTAGTATATTCTGTGTGGGTAGATATGGTTATGGGAGTGTACCTGTAATCGTCTCTGTGGTGGGGGTTGGTGCTACAGTGGCTTGCTGAACCCGTGGAACTGTAAGACGGGGGTGGGGGGGGGGGGGCGTTGGGGTGAAGAGAAATTTTTATGGATGCTGCTATCGTTCACACTGACTGGGTTTCTATATGCACTCGCTGACACTAACCCGGTTTCTGGATGCACTCATTCACATTAACCCAGTTTCTGGATGCACTCATTCACATTAACCCAGTTTCTGGATGCACTCATTCACATTAACTCAGTTTCTGGATGCACTCGTTGACACTAACTCAGTTTCTGGATGCACTCGTTGACACTAACCCAGTTTCTGGATGCACTCATTCACATTAACTCAGTTTCTGGATGCACTCGTTGACACTAACTCAGTTTCTGGATGCACTCGTTGACACTAACCCAGTTTCTGGATGCACTCATTCACATTAACTCAGTTTCTGGATGCACTCATTCACATTAACCCAGTTTCTGGATGCACCCTTTCACACTAACCCGGTTTCTGGATGCACTCATTCACATTAACCCGGTTTCTGGATGCACTCATTCACACTAACCGGGTTTCTGGATGCTGCACTCGTTCACACAGTCTGCCTGCTGCAGGTAGTTGTTGTGGTTCCCTTTGCAGCCGCCGTAGAGGAAGTGTTTGCACTCTCCTGCTGAGGGGTCATAATACCAGCGGGGGAAAGCACCTTTACATGGACCAACCACTGGGGGTGCCGTGCAGGGATCTTGGAGGGAGAGGCATTGGTAGAGAGGTAGAGAGAGAGAGAGAGAGAGAGAGACAGAGAGACAGAGAAATAAGAGTCGAGCTGCCTGTCTTTAGCTATGTGTGGCAGCTTTTGGCTTTGCAAAGGATCAGGTAACAGGACCCAGAGAAGCTTTGTTTTTCACTGAAATAGAGAGGCCTTAAGAAAAAACCAGGGAGAAGGATGGTAGCTGGAAAATGGAAAACCTCCTGTTTTCATTCCCTCTGATTAAAACATTGTCTATCCACAGAATTCTCTCAGCGCATCATTAGCTGACAGTGCTTGAGACGTCCGTATGTGTAGACATGTACTGAATCCTGGTTCATCTGACACTGTACTGGGGAATCTGTATAACTATACCTCTGTGTTTGTGGATAACCTCTGGCAAAGTGAGCCATGTTAACACTGCTTTTAATGGTGCAATTATCCATGATTCGTCCATAATCTGTTTTGTGGGTAGACTGTTATGTTACGCTTTGGCTGGTATTTCCAGGGCGTTTAACCTCTGTGTCGGTACAGGGTTGGTAAATGTATTCTCTTAGCTACCTGTCGGTCTAGAAGATCAGCTTTGTATAGATAACTGTACACTTGCTATTGACCTTGAGGACCTGCTGAAACAAGGATGCTACCAACTTGTTCATTTTGTTTCTGAACTTGAGTTAAACTATGCATTAAATCAGCTCACCCTTTATGTACTGTAAGTCAGTTACTGAATCAAAGCAGTAAACATGAGCTACTTTAGATACATGTAGCTGAACAATATGGAAATCAAAATCCATAACATTAAATGTGATGTCCTGTGCTTACTGGTGCTAAACCTGAGTTTATTAGAGATAAAATTGGAGGGGCAAAACAAATATTGTTTTTATGGCTAACTGTATGCCTGCTCTGAGAATATAATTGTTACTCACCGTACACTTTTCATTAGTATCATTGCTACACGCCTGTAGTGACATTAGTGCTGTTACTCTGGCTGATATTAAGTCTGATTGTTACAGATGACATGTCAGCTCTGACGCCCGCTCTGTTACCTTGATTGACAGTAGGCTGGTTTTGCCCTTTGGACTGCTCAGGGACGTCTGCGTGGTGTGTCTCGGCGGGGATCATGGCACGCCCGTCTGCCTCTCGTGCCGGGGTGTTCTGAGAGACAGTGTCGGACTCGTGGGTTACCACCTTGCGCCCCCTGTCGACTACGGCATGGAGAAACGCGCATGGCAAAATCTCGTTCAGTTCACCTGCTTTGAGTCGTATTAAAAACACCTGCCACTGCAAAAAGCCAGCATAGAAACTCAGAGAGACCAACAGCGGCCCCTGCCCACAACATGGCGCCAGTGCTCTGTGACTCAGCTCCACTCACAGTTTTGGCAGAAATCCTCGTCCGAGCGGTCGGGGCACTGCTGTTTTCCGTCACACGCGTAGCTGATGTCGATGCAGCAGCCGTCGTCGCACATGAACTGGTACCGCGAGCAGTGACGAGTGCACACTGAGGAAAAACGTACGAAACGAGCTTAAGGTCGTTTAAGGATATATCTGCATGCGAATAAGCAGAAGCATTGCAAATACAGATTTAGAGATGGGAAGAAGACACATAAAGAAAGACAGAAGCAGTAAAACAGACAGCGAGGATATGGGAGGGCTGGTGATGAACCTTCTGAGTGGTGTGCAGGTGCCAGCACGGTGACGGTTACGTTGTCGGAGCTCCTCTGCCCGATGGTGTCGGTGACCGTCATCTGGAAGCTGTAGACGCCCTCCCTCAGACCAGAGAGCTTCAGCAGACCTGGGTGTGTCACCTGGGGTGGTGGGAATACAGGGGCTTCAGCAGGACTGACCATGCAGAGCGTCCAATCATTCCACACACGCTGAGATCTTCGAGACTCAGTGGGTTCAGAAAGCACTCTGTGCCAGGGGACCCATGCCACTGGGAACAGGTTATGGTAACATTCAACAGTGTAATGTGATAAATATTCGGGTGACTTCAGAGTGAACAGAAAAGACTGACACAAAAGAAGCCAATTTGGACTGTGCATAGCTTTTACGGGCAGGAAATATAATCATTAGATGTATCATCTGATGCAAGGCTATTCATATCATTGCAAGTGATCTGTAGCCTAAAACTGATCAATGGACATTTAAGTATTACTTTACATGTAATATATTTCACCCACATTATAACATTTCTCATGATCAAACACCACAGTATCTTAATCCAGAGTAATATTGGTTTACTTAATTTAATGAAATTCCCAATCTAGAAACAGGATTTTAAAAGTCCAGTCAGGGAATGAAAAAAAAAAACAGCAACAGTGAGTGAGTGTGTGTTTGCTGATGGATGTGCTCGGTATGTGAACAGTAAACACCCTGCAGCTTCAACAAGACCTGCACTGTTCTGCTGAGCAGGTGGACAGGAGCACGCACACACACACACACAATTATACCAGCCTTGTCTAACCATTGTGTGCATGTGTAAGCAGTGCAGTGTTGCTGGTGGATGTTTGACTCTGTGCATGCATATCACCCACTCCCCCTGTGTTTACTCCCTAATGTAGATCCTGTGCTGCAAACACCTTATCAGTTCCGTGCTAACACACACACACACACACACACACACATAAACACACCTTAATCACAGTGCATTCATCCTGGTATAATGTATCTTGATTGGCCTGTATCAACAGGTGGTTTGACATCTTCATAAACATGTCCTCCTCCATCTCCACAGCTTACATCACATGATCTCCAAAACAACGTCCTTGAATGAACCTCTTTATTTGTGGTAAATTGTGTAAGGAGAACCTCAAAAGGCTGAAAACACATTTATCCGTTCGCATAAAAGTCTCCTAAACAGGTTTTGCAGCATCTGATGAATGTTTACCTTCATGTTGACAGAGGGATCTCCTTTAACGAGTGCCCATTCGTATCGTGTGACACCGTGGTCATCAATGCTGTCTCTGCCGTCCAGGATGGCCCAGTCAGTGGGAAGCTGGACCGCTACATCGAGTCCCGCATCACTTCGCGGGGGTTCGTCCAGTTCTGACCAAGAATGATTCTTAGCTTCATGGAAATGGACTCAACACCCTTGTGAACAAGCCTGCTTAATTCCTTAATTGCTAACCACAAGCTTTAACGGTTTGGTCAAAGCTCCTTCTCCTGGTTTATTTGAAAATCTGGTTTATTTGGTGTCTTCCACCAGTCTTAACACTCCATATCATAGTCATATCCTCAATACTAGGTTGTTTCCTACTTGCCAAGATCACCAGCTTGGGTTTATATTGCTGATAAATAATTAGAATCCTCTGCCAGTTAAGAAACATTTGCATTATGTCTGTTTTGTTTTATTAAATTGTATCAAACTGTTATCAAGTATCATTTTTTAGAACCAGAATATTAGAGTGTACTCTCTTTTGAACGTAATGCTAGTGCATCAAAAATCGTTTTGTAACGCTTGGAACCAAAAACTGTTCTATAATGATTAACCACAGACCAGACACCACGTCAGCTGTTGTAGAAGTGTAGGGTGCAGCGGAGACTGGTGGTGCAGCCTGCCATCTACACCAACTTGGCTAAAAGTCTAAGGAACCATGCATCTGCATGATTTTTTTAGTTAGATTTCATACCTAACTTCAATGTCAAGTTTGAAAAGATAACTGAAATAATTATAATGACTAATCAGAGCAAACGGTCTCTCAGTAGAAACCGCGGGCAGTCTCTATGACCTCTTAGTAAGTGTATTGTTGCCCACGAATACAAAAGGCCTACCTTGCATAGATGAGTCGCCGTCTCCGTTCGGCTCATCCAAAGGCCTTCTAACAGTACTACTTTGTTTGTTTAAAACACCGCTCCCGAACGCGGCAGTCCGGTGACGCTCTCGAGATGCAGTGCTATTGCGTCCCCCACGACTGTAGGTGCTGAATCCTTGCTGGAATGAGAATTCACAGACGTTTTCGCCCCTGTACGTACAGTTAAACAGGTAGCACCGGAGGCTGTCGTCCGCTTGCTTGAGGTCCTCCTGCATCACCGCCACGGTACAGTGCGGCTCAGCGCAGCACGCGTGAAGGCAGTCCCTCCAGCTATACACGCGGCTCGGAGCCGAAAGAAAGGTTGCCCCCAACTCTATTGAAGCCATCGCCCGTATGATGCGCTCCTCGACCGTTTCAAAATCGCCCAAGCACGCGTCTCCGACTTCCTCTTCTTTTGAATAGGCTTGATCCTGCTGGAGCTGTTTACGGAATTCTTCCAGTAACTCCTCCACGCCAGATATTTTTGACTTTAAATCCGAAATTTGAGAGGATCGGCTAATGCACGTCCTTAGGATGCAGAAAAGGAAGAAACACACCGACGGTCGGTGCTGATGCAACGCAGAATGAAACATATTTGCACTGGATATCGCGATTCTTTTGTTTCACTTTACGATAATGGAAGAAGTCACTCTGGATACCGCTGTAAAGCAACGGATCGGCATTATCTTGAAATAAACAAATTTGCCGTTTATGTCTGTAACGAAATCACAGGTGAGCGGCTTTGTCTTCGGCAGAGTTGCGAGCCTCCGGTGGTGACATGGTGGTACTGCAGCAGGCACGCGCACACAACTAGACAACGCAAAACCAAGCGTATCTGACGTCAGGATCTTCGCAGCTCGACGATGCTCTTGCTTCGGTTCATCCAGCTTTGCTAAAAACAAACACGTCAAATATAAAGTAAATCAAGTAATTTCTAATACTTTGTTACATTATTTAAATGAACCTACACAGTAATTAAAATTTGATTAAACGCAATACTAACCCAAATACGTGCTGAGTTTTACACAAAGCGAAATTATTCCCTGAGTTTTTCAATGAGAAAGTCTACTGTATTTCTGAGGTCCTAATACCCTGTCACCTCGACCCCGAACCATTAACCATTAGCTACCACTAGATGTCAGCATCATGACTTGCATGTCAGGTGTCTCGCAATAAGGGAAGTTTAGTCATTAGCTAGGTCCTTTTTCATCACAGCTATGCCTTTCACAGTCTAAAGACATAGGATATTGTTTTGAATGTTATTTAACATAAATAGAGACTGCTGCAAATTTATTTATTGACAAGTTAATACCTCAACTTAATACTAAACTTGCCTTCTCTGTACTACGTTTGTAGTACGTAGTCGATAAAGGCGAAAGAACTCAAAATAAAGCAAACTTGTAAGAAAGCTGTCACTTTTAAGAAAACGCCTTCCCTGAACGGCAGTCGCCACCTTGTCAGTGGTTTAGGCTCCGCCCCCTTTGCATGAGTGGTGTGTAGAAGATAATAGTGGAAACAGGGCAGGGTCCACAGGCAGTGGGAACAATCCGTGAATGTTTGTTTTCGTTTTTGTACGATGAATTCAACCAACAGCCTTTGAACGTCACCGTCGAGTGTCGTCGAGGTTTCGAAAGAAGATGGCCTCCCTTTCAACTGGTTCTCAAGGAGTTTCTTGATCTGCAAACCTACATTCTGTGTTAACTTTGGGAACTATGTGAGCTCGCCGAGGAAACGCAAGTCTTGAAATGCCTGGAAGCTAGATATTAGCAGACTGTATTAGCAGAGTTGCCTTCATCTTCATTCGAGTCGTGACGACCGAATGGTTGTCTGCAGCGGCGCGCTCTGATATTTTACTACGCTTTATTTACATGTTTTCTTCACGCGCGCATATTTTGCCAATATAATGACAGCGTGTGGTAGTTTCAAGGAAGGTGGTCTACATGCGGTGAACAGAATTTCTGTGTTATTCCTTTAACATAGCTGCAAAGATGAATTTGGATCGGGAGGTGATTTCTCTCCCCGTTCCGTCTCTTGAGGAATCCACGGACGCTGAGCACTGTGGTGGCGCCTCGCGCCACTGCGGGGAAAGTGGGTTAAACAGTAGCTCAATGATACCTGCTGCCGGGACGTTTTGGCAGGATCCCGCAGCCGGTAGCAGCGTGACCACCACAGGGATCATAAGTTGCCCGGGAGACGGCGGTAGCTTACTGACCACGGGGAAGTGTAAAAACCGAAACGTGACCGTGGTTTACGTGATGAACTCGGAGATGAACCAGCCACAGAGCGCCGAGAGCGTGGCTCTGCAGTGTCTGAAGGATGCCTGCGAGACTGTTGGAAGCAAACTAGAAATAGTCCACTTTGGGAAATTGGACTTTGGTGAAACATCGGTCCTTGACCAGTTTTACAATGCAGGTAAGTTGGCGGCAGTCTCCCTGGCTTTGCTGTTACTTTGGCTGCTTGCTACAAAACAGATTCTTGGTAATGTGGCTTTATTACTACGTAAGAAATACAGTTAAGCAGTGTTAGAACGTCATTGAAGTGGGAAACCCGTTCTCGGAAAAGAACAGACACCTTTTCAATGAAGTTAATTTGCCATACGCTCGCACGTTTGTTCATGTCTTTGCAACTAAAAAACTTTTCCTCTGATGAAAAAATCAATCAAAACTGGGCTTCTTGGGGCTTACAACACCCACATATGGATTGGCCAGAATTAGGATTTGCTAAAGTTTCTTGTGCAAATGCATATGTGGGTGGTATGTGGTGCAGTGGATCACCAGTCCACACACCCTGACACCATGCTTCACGAGTTATGTGACGGAACATCATACGGCACCACCCGAACTTCGGACCTGCTCCGAATCCCGCTCCAGAGACCTCCATCCAGAAGATGGAGAGATGTCTAATGCTCTTCATGACTTTAGAAGTCACTTGACCTTATCAAATCACCTGGCTACCGTCTAATCGTCCCTCGTTAAGTAGAATTTCTTTCCATTCTAATTGTCCATTTTAATAATCTGTTGCAGTCCAATTGATGTCCATCTGTGGAGAAGCAGTGTTGTGCAGGCAGGGTGTAGAACCACCAGCGTGTGAAGCCGCGGTCGGGATTTAGTGCAGGCGACGGGCCAAGCAGGAATGAGGGCAGTTGGCAGTTATTGGCTCTTGGATTGCAGGAGCTTTTGTGTTACATTGCACGTACTAAAACATGCAGTAAGCACCTTTGTGTCATGTAGAACTTTCCTAATTGGCTGCTCTAATGGTGCCATATTAACCCCCCCCGCCCCAGCAGTCTTGAACATTTTTCCTGCTCCTGGATTTCCTCCAGCACGGGAAGGGTTTGGTAAATAGGTGAGGGATTGTACAGAAATGGATGGACTCCAAAGCAGCCTTTTAGAACAAGACTAGTGCCATTGTAGTCCATGGCAGCGAGACGGGGGTGTGGGTGAAAAGGACGTGCGCATGAGGGTTCTTTTAAAAACTCGGCAGGGGAAAGAAAACAAACGAATCGAGTGAAATGACAGAGCAACCTTTTGAAAGAGTAAAGGAGTTTGCAGGTGACGTTGCGGGTCAGTCCCCTCCCACGCGATAATCGCGCGAGAAATGTCAGCCTGCGGCAATACGAGGGAAGGTTCCAGTGATGAGCCCAGGAGAGCCAGGGGCAGGTTGCAGGCCAACAGGGAACGGAAGGTCAGTAGGAAGGGGGGAAGGGGCGGGGGCTAAAGGAAAGTGCATGGAGGAGAGTTTCCAACGGAGGTTTCATTCTGTTTCCATTCTGTATGACTTTCATACAGAAGAGGCGGCAGGGAGGCCAGGCCAGGCCAGGCCAGGCTGAGGCACATCAGATATCGCACCGCTGCCTGGATCAGACCCCCTCGCACACACCCGTGACACTGCCACACAGCTGTGCTCACCATGGTAACCCCAATGTGGAGAACTGTTCTGGCAAGAGGATGAATAGGTTATTACAGATATATAATTGTATGGCACAGTTTCCTGTCACACACACTTGCACATGTGCAGTTCATTTATGCATATGAGAAAAAAAAAAACCTTCTCTGCGGTTTCTTGCATCCAAGAAGGACAGAAGCAGTACTGGGAAAATGAGATCTTCTGGTTTTTAAGCTTGTGAAATGTATTAGTGGGAAAGTATGCGATGATTTGTTTAATCACGAATTAGTCAGCAGATAAGACATGCAAGCCTTCCATCGCTTTTGCTCTGAGGTCGTGTTAACCAGGTCGCCTCGCTGACGTTGGCTCGGTCAGAGAAGGGTCTCTGGTCTGTGAGCGTTCTTGAGCGTCTGTGGTCTGTGCAGGTCCGTGGTTTGTCGTTGTACACCTGTGATGAACCAAAAGCCAGAAAGAGCAGTCAGCTTTGTGATGATGTGGAGTTGTGCCTGGATGCCATGAGCAGTATGGAATATAATGCAAATTATGAAGCTGTTTGTGAAGTGAACATGACATGAGTTCTGTTAGAGCAGTGTAGGTATATTAAGGGCGAAGGCGGAGTTGAAAAGGTCTCTTGTGTTTCATCAAAACCCAGTCTTAACTTTTACATTCTTTTGCTTCTGGTCTCAGTTGTTGTACCACCACACTGTTGTAGTGTCAGCTGTGTGGAACAATCGTGCAATCGTGTCCCCTGCCATATGACATCATAACGCAGTTCTCAAAGTTCTGGTAATGTCACACTTGTAGCCCTGGAGCAAAATCTCATCACATATGGTGACCAGTGAACTCCGATAATAAATAGACAACAACAACAACAACAACAACAACAACAATAATAATAATAGATAAATGGAGAAGTAAGAGTTCAGCTGGAGGTGGATCAGTTTTGGGCCTGATAACGGTTTGCTCATGTGAGTGTTTTGTTCCTCTATGTGGTGGTCTGAGAGATCATCCAGAGCACTGGCAGGAAGCAGGGAACTCCCGGGCCAGTGACGTCATTGGGAGAACGGCACTGATGCATGTCTGTGTTGTCCTTCATCAGTTTTACTGTAGATGGACAGATACGATGAGGTCTAAGGAGAACTCCGTATCTCGGATGCTGAAAAATAATGTGGACATCCTCCCGTTTCCACAGAACTCTGTTCCTCACTCCAAATATGCTTCAGGTCTCCTCCTGCTCTTTGAGAGTTTGTGTTCTTATTTGCATCCAAGGCAACCAGCTATTGTCCTCACGGTTCAGCAGTTCCGAGGGCGTGTCAAAGATCAAAGGCCCTAAACAGAACCTACACAGCAAGCGCACGCACACTCGTGCACGTCATGAACACATTATGAAGCTGCACATCCTTGTCATGGCAGTCATGCTGGAGGGGCGGAGCCTGCGGCCTCGGCCGACACCTGCGAAGAGTCCAACAAACTCCGTTCCCTCCAGGCAGCCATGCCACCATGCCACTTTCTTGTAGCCTAATCAGATTGGACTTTACAGCTTACATACATGACTAAAAACATCACACCGAATGCAGTCAGGGCCTCATGCCGGTGTGTACCCATAAATCTACAGTGCTACGTTACAGCTAAGTATTTATAGATAGCAGCTATAATTAATTATTGACAGGAAGTTTGTCCACTCAGACCACACCAGCGAATTAGCCACTGGATATTAACATTCAGCTGTGGTCGTTGGCAGGACGTCACTTGGATTGATCAGTCATTGTCGTACTGAAGTTCACCTAATTGTAAAAGAGGTTCACCTAGTTGTAAAGGAGAGTCTCCACGTTAGACGTATTTCACCAAGGTCGCAAGGAAAGGAAAACACCACGGCAAACGTTCCACAGGAAACTCGCCCCAGTGAATTGGACCTGTCTCGCCGGGCGGATTCTGGTTTTGTGAGCAATGGGCACTGTTTCAGTCGTTGGTGCTGGGTTCCTCCTCTCAGCTTGGGCCAGGAAAAGGGAGGGGAGGTGGCAGGGCGAGATCACGTTCACCGGAGCTGGGAGACCAGTCGAGGAGCCAGAGGGTGTGCTTGTTTTTTTGTTCTTTTTTACACAAACGTAGAGGAGAACCTTCAGTGCTCGGGAGGGAAGGAGGGAGAACGTGCTGTTCTGGTTCCTCTGGTAACAATGGCAGTGACACCCTGCTTCCTTCTTGTAAGGCTGCAGTCAGTGTCCAAGGAATCGGCTCAAAGTATCAGGCATTGACAGAGTTTTTCCTCATTTTCTGTCCTGCCCTGTCCTGCCCTGTCCTGTCCTGCCCTGACCTGCACAGCCAAACCCTATGAAAACCACCCTCTTCTTCTCTCTGCAGGCCTGGAAATACCCCCCCCCCTCCCCCCACACACACACCCACCTCCCCATCTCTCACCCTCTGGGTTAGACCATTGTTAGCTATCTTGTCTTTTGTTCTCAAGGTTTTTATTTGCAGGGTGGGACATTTGTGGATGCGCCTCGGAGAGTTAGTAATTCCCGGAATCGCTTCAGCAGATGAAGGGTGACTTGGCCTTCCGATTTTAGCCGCCCGGAGAGAGTGCGAGTTAATACCGCCGAGCTCATCTGACAGGTCGAGTTGCGTCCTGTAACTGGGACACCTCGCCAGGCAGCAATCCAGCGTATCCATTTATTTATTTATCCTTTCGCAGCACGCAAAACAAACAAACAAAACAAACAAAAAAAACCCAAAATCCTGCAACGTGACGGTAGTCAGCAGAGCCAGACCGGGGCAGTCCGTGTGGCTTCAGGCCGTTCTCGGAGCGTGTCAGATCATGCGTGTGCTTTGC